>OX419595.1:3243425-3785425 GCA_948473455.1 Teleiodes luculella | reverse complement strand
GCACTAATATACCCCTGAGAAAACCCTAACGGAATTTATCACATTTCTGATACGGAAATTCAGACGGAAACAAGATTTTGCTCTCTAACAAATTTTTATAGAACTAAACTATCGGCGGGATATATACATGGTGCTTAGGGCTGTTAATTTGAGGCGACTGTGGTTCGATAAGTACCTAACACATCATTATGACCCGAAAGACGTACAATCCGAACAAAAACTTACTCCAAAGATATGGATAGATGTCACCCTTTCGCAGCAAAGTTCCAATAACGCATTTGGCCAAAACACATATTTTTGGCCATTTGCGTTTTTATACGTGAAATAGCAAACCAGCAATGTGCCAGAAACCACCTTCTTTGGCCGTTGGATTTTTATATTTTTTATACATGAAATACCAAATCAACAAATGGCCATATAATACGCAAAATGCCAAAACCCGAATATTTGTACCCAAACGATTTTATTCTCATACTCATTTACGACAGTTGAATGTTGAAAGAAAGTTGATTTATCTACAACTAGCGACCCGCCCCGGCTCCGCACGGGAAAATGGTTATTGTGGCTTATCCTTAAGTATATTACGCATGTATTATACATATAAACCTTCCTCTTGAATCACTCTATCTATTAAAAAAAACCGCATCAAAATCCGTTGCGTAGTTTTAAAGATTTAAGCGCACAAAGGGACATAGGGACATAGGGACGGAGAAAGCGACTTTGTTTTATAATATGTAGTGATAGTGATAGTGATACAATACAATACACACAATACCTAGTTCTGGTTCAGAGCAGTTTTAAACATAAAATATCATCACCTTCGAACTATACTAACTAACTCTAACGAACTAACCTTTAGAATATAATTCACTTAAATTTTCTCTTAGATCATTTTCTAGATAAAGGGTCAATCTAAATATTTCTATCTTTAGAGATATATCCGAAGAATTCTTCATACAATGTCAAGGTTAGCTGACATTACGCCTAGTAATCTCTAACTTAGCAAGCTGAGAATGGCTAACTAACTATGTAGGTACTATGCAACCACATTGCACTGTGTGACATCATCAGTGACTAATCTCTTTAACATAATATATTATACTAGCGACCCGCCCCGGCTCCGCACGGGAAATGGTTATTGTGGGTTATTCTAGAGTATATTATGCATGTATTATAGATATAAACCTTCCTCTTGAATCCCTCTATCTATTAAAAAAAACGCATCAAAATCCGTTGCGTAGTTTTAAAGATTTAAGCGTACAAAGGGAGGGACATAGGGACAGAGAAAGCGACTTTGTTTTATACTATGTAGTGATGACTATTCTAAAAAGGAAAATGGAGACCGCTTGATAAAATATCAGGACCAAAGTGTTTTGAGAAATATGAAGAAAAGTCTAGAAGAACATTCAATAACAGTAAATTAAAAAATAATAATAACCCCCTGCCCCCGACACAAAACCGTTACTTGATCCTTTCAACAACTAGAAAAGAGCTGATAATCTTCAAGTGCCTGAAGATATTTTCTTGGATTATAGCTAAGAAAGAACACTCTCGATTGTGTCACCTTGCAAACAAAAAAAAAACTAGATCAAAATCAGCGCATCCGTTTAAGAGTACGATGCCACAGATAGACAGACAGACAGACAGACACACAAGTCAAACCTTATAACACCCCTCCTTAGAGAATAGAATTTTTTTATTTATACTCTAAGCACCCCTCTTATTCGTCTGGAATTACAAAATTATGTTTGTTATGTTTCATTTTTTATTCTATTGGTAATCTTTGGCCCATACATGTAGATAAGATAGATATCCCAATATTCAACTGAAACTAGGTACTTACTTATTTTTTCCACGTTTCACAAGCTAGCACCATCAATCTTCATCATTTTATGTGTGCGCGTGGGCTTGTCGGCGAAGCGTATTCGTAGCTCGTAGCACTATCTTCATGACGTAAGTATACCTACTCGTTTCTATAACTTTTCAGGTTTACCTTCTTTGCTGAAAAAAAAGGGTTAGGCAATATTTTCATAATCAGTTTCTGTCTAAACCTGTAGAGTTTAAGTGGCGGCTTATATAATAATAATGAAAGTACATGCATTACCAGTGGATAACGTTTTTAAGCTTTCCCGAAAAACTATTCTATTAAACGAAAAAAAAACGTCCTCACTGTCGTCGTATTGTATATTTTTCGGTTTCCGTTGTTCATAAATCACTAGACCGCTTAAAAATTATTATATTAGACATAATGTTTACAAGGGTGCAGTGTAAAAGCAGGTTCACAAGTTAGACCGTCGTCGTTCTGGTGAATGTAGCAGGAAGCCGCTGGATGCGGTCAGCGCGGCACCGATCGTTGTGAAGATCTTTGGAGGAGGCAGCAGTCCAGCAGTGGACGTCTTGCGGTGAAATGATGATGTCATGGTCTTTCACATCACTAACCTAACCTCACCACCATTATATAGGTACTAATTAAGAGTCAAGTACTTAAATAAGTCTTAAATTTTGACACGGATTCTTTTAAAATTGTTTCTTTGGAATTCGCGCTGTAGTTGCTCTGAATTTAACTTTGGCATTTAAGACGAGCCACGAAGACCGATTGCTCCACGTTCTAAAGAATTCTGCAACAATTCCCCTCTCCAGCGCTAAGTACTTTCCAGAACATTCTACAGCTGTAGCTATCCTTCGCTCGTGTAAAGTATTTAAGAACTAGTTACCTCTTCAACTTTTTACGCTCAAGATACATGTAATTTACAGGGATCTTAGGTTGTCTGAACGAAAGAAAATTGACTATTTTATTATGTATCGTTTCAGTAGATGTATTTTAGCACTTAAAACTGGTAAATTCAAATAGTTGCATGGTCAGCATAGAGTAAATTTTATCTGCCCAATTTTATTCAAAAAATACAAATTATATTGTAGAGAAGTATTAATTAATTTTAAAGTAAAAAAAACTCAAAGTCAAAAAGTTATTATTCGAAGTAAAATTTTACAGATGTCTTTTCGACGTCGAGGCGAGTTCACAATTTGGCTGTCTTCTGTGAAGAAAAACTCGCCGGAAGAAACTCCACATTTGGCGTTGCATCTTTTCAAAATATTTTTACAAAATAATAAATTATTATTTTATAAAATTTTACTAATATTACAAAAAGCTAATGTAATTATTATTAACTCTGTGCCTATAGTAATAGAACTTATTCTTCTTCGTATGAGTTAAAATGGTCATAGACCAACCTCATCAACTCTAGTGAAAGCGTAGGTCAATTAAAAAAATAGCTTACCTTAACCTTTCGTACCGTGGCTAACCTTCGCTCCCAGTGAAGAGTGCAGACAAAGTTTAACTACTGCATCGCATGCTACTGCACCATTTCTCTGCAGGTCGTTACTAAGATGCACTTCCTTATCACGAAGCTTTGTCGGGTGAGTAAATAGTGGATTAAAAATAAAGTTGGTCGTTCTCTTTTTATGTTGCTATTCTGAGTGTAGCGCTAACAGACAAAACTTGTTTGTGGCCATGATGTGATGTTCGTTTTATTAATTAAATTAAACTGAATTTAATTTAGTTATTTGTCCATTCATCTATCGGTTTGTTCGTCACATTTTTCAGATCACATTTTCTCAACAGATTTTTTAGAAATTTTGTGATTAAGTAGGTTCTAAACTTATAGGATAGTATTGTCAATTCAAAATATTCGAGAAAACATGTCGTATTTATTAAAGTAGAATTTTTATTGGCAAGCTTTAGCTCGCAGAGTTTACAAAACTAACAGCACCTTCTGTCTGTGAATAATTACCAAGAACTGTAGGTTTATGCGAGGTATAATAAAAAGTCATAGAGCCACTCGTTGTATCAGAGTATCTCTAAATTTTATATAGATAATTTCGAAACTTAAGCTGCTATTCCCAGCTATCATTTCGCACTCAATTTTACTGCAACTGCGTATAGCGCGCAAACTTGGTCTACAGCTTGAAACAGTAAATTGAAACAGAGCTGTTCGTGTTTTATGTACTCATAAAATGCAGGTACTTTTGTTCGCAGCCAGTGAGTGCCGATGTGATGCAGAGAGCCGAATGTTGCCTTTCCAAAGCGCACTAATGGGTTCCGATTTTGGCAACGCTCCAATCTTTGACTGGGGTTTAAGGAACAGGAAAATATTTTATTTCCTACCTCACTTTTAATCAGTAAAAAGTGAGAAAGACTATACTTTTGTAATATTATACAGAAATATAAAAAGTGGAGTCCCATCGGCAACATGCGATTGCTAAAAATGTAATTTTTTAGGTGAACCAGCGTATTGGCTCTTTTTTTTAAAACTTTACCTAAATAAATAAATAATATGTAGTGATCCCTAGTACCTATACTTCGTAATTTCAATTACATATCATAAAAATGTAGTGGTCAAAAATCCGTACATAGAAAAAAATAGTAAAAAACGAGTTAGGGGGATGTAAGAAGTGATATAGAACAAATCCAGATTTTTTTAATTTTTTTGTTTCTCTGTTTAGGTACCTGTTTGTCTGTTCGTATGGGCTAATCTCCGATTCTGTTGGACCGATTTTAACTTTGACGGCCTCGTAGCCTAGTTGGTAGTACGTCTGCCTACGAAGCACAAGGTCGCGGGTTCGAATCCCGCCCAGGGCAAACATTCGTGTGATGAGCACTTGTGTTTGCCTTGTGTCTGGATGTTGTATATTTATATGTGTTGTATGTATATCAGCTATCTGACACCCATAGTACAGGCTCTGCCTAGTTTGGGGTCAGATGGCCGTGTGTGAGATGTCCCACATATTTATTATTATTATTATTATTATTATTAATTAAATTTTGCATGGTGGCGAGGGAAAATATCTAATTCCTAACGGAAAACCACGGGCGGACAGCTAGTTCCGAAATAAGTGAACAATTGGAATGCGCCTCTCACAAAAAAGTGTCTTTTTGTTCTTCGTGTGGGTTGAACTACCTCTGTAGATAGATAGTAGCCGGAAACAATTTCTTTGAATACTTCCAAAACAAGGCATGATCGTTCTTCTCGGATAATCAGGTGGTATAGCCGGATGTCCTAACCAAACTGGGAAAAGTTTCAAAATCCGATATATATTTGACGAGCGACCTACAGAGGTTCGAACGCGAAACCTCTGTAATGTAAGACGAGCATTTTACTCATCTATGGGGACTTAATTTCAATCAAAACGATAAGAAACAGGTTTATAATCGAAATTAGATTCAATAAACCTGTAGCTCAAGGGTTGCGCTCGTTTGGTTCAATTGCATTTGACATGTAATTTTTACAGACAGCCAGTTATTTCTTCGTACCTTCACAGGAATATTACTCTTCTTGACGTATCTCGTTTAGGTAATCGACGAACATAACTCCTGAGCTTCGTGACTTAATATGATATGAGGCTTTATTATGCCTGGAATAACCTGGATATGACTAAAATAGCTGACACATCCTTCATACGGAGATTAGTGATAACGTGAGAATTCATTTGGCCCAAATAAGAGGATGTTAAAAGTTAGAAAAAAATACTAATTTTTATTAATTTTTAGTCTTACTTTTAATTTTTTAGTATGCATTTCATTTCTTCTGCTATCTCAGGTTCCATGAAATCGTAGAAAAGAGGAAAATACAGAATTTTATCGATTTATTGAAAAGACCAAAGGTCTTTGTCCAGCAGCGGACGTCTTTTGGCTAAGATGATGATTATTTTTATGGATTGCTTTTTCCTTTTTTTGCCCTAACCATAAATGTTATGAAAATGATAGATATTACGCGATAATAATATCATAAATGTCATAAAACTTTATTTTTGCTAAGTCTATAGTCTATCTAAAGTATTCAAAGTGTACGAGTACATAATTTTGAAAATTCGAGTTCTTGAATGTCAAAGAGGTTAAGGAATTTCAAAATTTAAAGTGACTGGATTACCTAAGCACAGAAGAAAATAATAGTACTTGACCTAAGTATACATGGGTCACTTTATCACAATTTTTTTGTATCAGAAATAATCTTGTTTTAATTGAAAAGGTATGCTACAAAATAAATGTTATTTCATTTTCAGACTCCACATTCCTTTTCGATATATTAGAATACCTTCTTCTGGTTAAAAAGGGTATTACGGTAATCAAGAGGAACGCCAACTCTGTACCCAATTACATTGGGCTTAAGGGATTTCTTTTAGAAGTTAACGGCCCGTAAGGTACGTTTCACCTTACACATAGATAAATATACCTAAAGCTTTCATTTATAAATACAAGACTATTGAGTAGAAATTGGGTGCTGGCGAGTACAAAGCCATAGGAGAATTCAAAAATTCAAAATTTTTTATTCGTAGATTACACGAATCACTTTTCGACGTCAAATTTTGATGAAGGTACTAAGTTTTGCTCAAACCAAGGCTGGCTCTCGTCTCACACTAATGAAGAACAAACTCTTAAAATTTAAAGAGGCGATGCGATATTAGTCTGAACATAACTGGCAGGTTCGCGCCATGTGTGCGCTGCTGTGGAGAAGAACCCGCCGAAGAAACTCCACAGGATCGCATATTTTATTATCTCCTTTTTCAAAAAATAATAATTTATCATTACAATATTGCTTATTATTATTCATTAATTAGTAATAAAAAGAGTGTATACGAAATATACAATTTAGAGGAATGCAACCAGTCAAACATTGAAAAAAAAAAAAACGTTTAACCAATCAATCTAAATAGCATAACTGGTACTGGTCGACTTGAGCAGAGAAAGCTCAGTTGTACAGGTGCAAAACTATTGAGTAGAAATTTTGCGGGGTTTAGGGGTCTGTGCCCTCTACACGAAGAAAGCCCTGATGTGCAGGGGCAAGACTATTGATCAGCCCCTCTAACATGCCCGTTCTACGCGTGACAGACAATTTTGTCGTACGTATTCTCTTATCCTATTGGAGGATATTTCAATACGGCGGCAGGTTTCTCGCAACTTTTTGACAGTTAAATGTGCGACAAACTGTTGTCATAGCACTGCATGTTACGGGGCAGAAATTGGAAGCTGTGGGGTTGAGGGGGGCTTTGCCCACCGCTCACGAAGAGAAGTCCAGCCCCTTTAACATGCCCGTTCCACGCGTGACAGACATAATTTTGTCGTACGTATTCTCTTATCCTATTGGAGGATATTTCAATATGGCAGGTTTTTTGACAGTTAAATGTGCAACAAACTTTTATCATAGCACGGCATGTTGTTGTGCACAAAAAGTCAAAAATACGTTTTTAAATACAGTACAAAATAATAAAATTAATGACAAAAAAGAAATACAAAAATAGTAATTATATGCAACATAGCCCACTATTCAAATCACAACAGGCGTAGTTACATCACCGTAAAACCAGTAAGTTATCTTCATACAAACGTGCCGCTGTCGGTTTAAATGTGTGCGTCCGCGCCGCGCGCCGTGTAGGCACGCGCTGTCACGCACACACTAGCATAAAATAAGGGGGAATAAGGGGGCGGCGGCAGTATGGGCTAAATGCAAGCGTGTGCGTGACGCGCGCTCACATTCAAACCGATGCGGCCAGTTGGTACGGAGATAACTTACTGTTCTGAGTCTACTGTGGTTACATTCTCGCGAAATCTCTTGCAGCTAAAAGAAAATTTATCAAACAACGGGTATAGACCAAGGACGCTAAAAACCGAGTCAGGGGGATGTAAGAAGTGATATATCCAGTTTTTTCTTGTTTCTCTGTTTGTTTGTCTGTTTGTGTTTGTACGGGCTAATCTTCGAAATTGTTGGTCCGATTTGAATGAAATTTTGCATGGTGGTACCTTATATCCTGGTCAACATATTAAATAGTTTTTACCGCGGGAAAATATCTCATTCCCACGGGAAACTGCACGAAAAAGTAAAAAAAACAACGCCGGCGAAGCCGTGGGCGGAGAGTTAGTGAATAATAAACTAAATGCCAATGTATTACGTACCTAGATATTGTGATAACAAAGACATGAACGTATAAAGGAGATATTTTAATTATTATAAATTCTCGTTCCAATTTTTAATCATCCTAAAAAATCTTTGTTTGGACACGACTCCAATCAAAATAAATTTGCTCTGAAGCTTTTAAATAAACAGAAATGTCCCAAAGATCAAATACAAATTGACGTGGATTTACATCGGATCCAATTTGAATGCCTTCAGGCTTCTGATTTACATTTCCTTTATGAAAAATTCATTCTCAAAATTAAAAGTAAAAATAGTCATTGCTTTATTTCTATGAATCCATAAAGTAAGGAATATAATGAAACCAAGGATAAATACTACGCACTACGTACTTATAACTATCCACGAATGAAACCAACTTGTAGGACGGTGCTACGGCCCGCGCTTCGTCCCTACTATAAAACGAAATACTTTTACTTATAAATTTTTGATGATTTATTAACTTGAAACGTTTTAATGTACCTACCCAGTTTCGTGCGACCTGTCAGGCGCACATAATCATAATAGTACGAGAGCCCACGACCAAAACCATGTCTCATAGCAATACGGCAAAAACCCTATAAAATCGTTAGATTGTATGATTCTGAACCCGACTAGGTGTGTAGTAACGGTCGAAAGTGTAGCAACTGCGTGGGAGGCCATTTCTGCTGTGTCAAAAAAAAAGGTTTTTTTGTCTCATTTTTATTTTTTTTAAGTGATTTTACGGGTTTGCGCTACACCACTAACGTCTGAAAAATATGTTTCCGGTATCTCAGAACTATCACTCAACTACAGTCTGCAAATCAGACATATTGCTATGATGCAGTTCGGTAAAATTTTTTGACAATTTTGAAAATTCGGTCAGATCAAACGCTACGCGGAAAATGTCTGATATTGGTATTTTCGAGTTCAGGATAATCGTATCTATCGATTTGATGCGGTTTTGGCCGTATTGCTATGAGACAAAAAATTTGGTCGTGGGCCCTCGTACTATAATCTAATTTAGATTTTGTGCTTGACGATGTATGTCTTAGGCCGCGTTGTTCTAAGGTCATAGGCAAGGATTTTTTAAGTACTATCGTACAATGTTAGTAGGTACATATAACATCCTTGGGCTTATGCGTTACTGAAATAATAAGTTTTTTTTATGCGAGCTGCATTTGTTATTACGAGTAATAAACGTAGAACAACAATTTTATAAATAACCTTTACATAATGTCAAGTACATTAAGTACTATTAACTATAATGGCCTCGTCATGTCAGTCACTAAATTCAATCGATGTATGACAGCGACAAATAATTCGTCCTCCAGGCAGAAAGAATAGAATAGAATAGAATATACTTTATTGCACACCAGAATAAAACAGAACAGAAAGGTTTGCTTTAAAATATTCAAATTTGTTTTTTCTAGCACCTCAACTAGTGCACTTACGAATTGACGTCTATCGACCGCTAAGTGCTTTCTAAGTGCATCATGTTATTCTTAAATATTTTCCATCTAGAATCTAGCTAGATGGATAAAATAAAATAAATCTTAATTCTAGACGCAACGACGCAAAATACTTTCTTAAAGCAAATGTGTGATAATGATGAGATTAGCACTTGAGTTTCCCTTGTGTCTGGATATTGTTGTAACAAAATGTCTTATTTTATATTATTGTTTATTAGTCTATAATGGAATATGCCATTTTATGTATTTAAATTAACTAATTTACAGTATCTAAATTATATCTACGACACTCTACGTAGAGTTAAATGCAAACTGAACACTATGTTTGGACTTTGGTCAATATACCTGTTTTATCAAGAAATTAAATACCTATCCAAAGTAAATTCC
This sequence comes from Teleiodes luculella, assembly GCA_948473455.1. NCBI lineage: Eukaryota > Metazoa > Arthropoda > Insecta > Lepidoptera > Gelechiidae > Teleiodes > Teleiodes luculella. The sequence continues at coordinate 3,775,641 of OX419595.1, read as the reverse complement.
TACCTTTTCTTTTTTCTTGCTTATTAATTTAGGTAGGTAGGTATTTATTTATTTATGTACCGGCGCGGCGGCTGTCTGATACCTATTTTGGTTAGTTAGGCGGCCTTGTGCAATATATCCTTGTTACGTTTACCTAATCTTCCATTTCTTTCTCATCTTAATTCAAACGTTCAATTTTGGAATTCCTTCTTCATTCATACGTCATCTTAGTCCATTTTTCTTCAGTTTTCCTTCAGACTTCCAGCCTCAAGCCTTAACGGCCTTATTTCTTAAAATGAGTGTAATTTTGTAAAGTATAACTATAAATATGATTTAAACCGCCGAGTTTATACCTGTTTCGTTTTCCATGTAAATAATTGTTAATAAACCGGTGCCAGTCAGTTCAGCCTTCTTATTTCACTTATTTTATAGTAGTATGTATTTAGTAAGTACAACACCTTAAATATTAAGTAAGTAAGTAGTTTATGTTGCTTGCATAGACCCGTCTCACACATGTGTATCTCCTCACCCTTAAGTTTGCCTGAAAGAAATTGCTGCTAGCAATAAGGCCGCCTACATGTTCACTTTTTTTTTTAAATCTTTCACTGCACTGTTTTGTGCGCAATAAAGTATATTGTATTGCAATTGTATAATTATTATTGTACTAGTGCGTGAACTTCAATCTTCAGCCGCTCCTGACGGCTAGCCAAGGTCCCAGTGGGCCGCAGGCACGACATCCCTATAATATGTTTGTATTTGTTTACAATCAACTATTACGGTTTTTGTTAAAGCTGTGATATTGCAACTTAAAACAAACAAAGTGGATTGTTTTAAGGATTTCTCACATTGAAATTCATGAAAGAAGAAATAATTTGCATAGCAAGGGGGTCCGCAGACGAGTCGAGTTCCGAATTCAGTGAATACGAGAGTAGAATAATATTTGAGGGTAGAATTTGAGCGACTGAGACGTTATTTTGACTTTAGAATTATATGTGAAACTAGAAACAAGGTTTAGACGTGGCCTCCCTATGTGTGTGATCTAGTTTTGAATAGTTTCTAAGAACTAACGTCCCTCTGTTAAACAGATGAAGCAATTATAATTCCTACCTTTTGTCATACTAATTCATCGTTTTTAGTTAAACAATTAATGTTACTTAGAAGCTTTTGTGATTTCATCATCAGTATTTACACCAAATTACTCAGCATTTTCCTCATGTCGTATTTCTGCACACATTTTATCTTTTAGTAAAATAATCATTGCTAGATAATTGGCAACATGGATTTAATGTATGTATGTATGAATAGATTTGTTTTCATTCAAATTGAGAAATTGAATTCATCGATTGTGGTGTTTTAAACTGTGGAGTTTAAAACACCACAATCGATGAATTCAATTTCTCAATTTGAATGAAAACAAATCTATTCATATCATTTATATAGTCAATATCTAACCAAAGAATCAAGAGCGTTGTTGAAAGAGCCAATTCATTATGAAACAATGCGATCGTTTGATTACTGAACGAACCGACATTTCCCCGTTTTGATTGTGTTTCAATCGAACGCAAAATAACAATTATTTGCTGTTCATGTCCGCCTAGTATCGTGTTTAGGGTTGCCCACGTTTCAATCATATCACACTCATACTAATACTAATAATATTATAAAGAGGAAAGATTTGTATTTGTGTGTGTGTGTATGTTTGTAATAAACAAACTCAAAAACTACTGAACCTGATTTCAAAAATTCTTTCACCATTAGAAAGCTACATTCACCCTGAGTAACATAGGCTACCTTTTACCGCGAGAAAATGCCTCATTCCCATGGAAAAAAATGTTAACACGGGCGGAGCCGCGGCGGAAAGCTAGTACTAAATATTTTGTTTGCATTCCACATTCATACTGTCGTATCCAAAATTATGATACGTCCAGCCTTGGGATAAGCATTTCTTTTTCTTCTTTCTCAGCCTGTATACTACACACAGCTACAGCTGCTGCTGCTGCTTTTTGCTGCTGTGTGTGTACTGCTGGATCCTCGTCTTTCTCTGTTGTGCGACTTATCATGGTCTTGTGACATTTGTATCTAGTTTGCAAGCTTACTAATAAAAATTGGTGTTCGACTTTTAAATTGGTAGCGCGTTTTACGAGTGTCAATCATAAATCAATTAGTCTTACTAATTCTTTCGTGACATGACGTAATTTTGTCGTGTCCATTATCTCATCCAATCGGAGAAAATATGGCAGGCTTTCCACCTTTTGACAGTTAAATGTGAGATCTATCTGCATTACTGGCCCTCTAACGTGTCCGTCCACGCGTGACAGGCATAACTTTGTCGTGCGTATTCTCTTATCCGACCACGTGACTTGACACAAGCCTACGTCATCATGCTGTTCATCCTTGACGAATGCGTGTTAATCGACAAGGATGAATAGCATGATAACGTGACTTGATTCTACCGTAACAGGATGAAACGTTTAACCGATTGCGTCCTATTTATTTAGTTAGAGCCTGCCAACCCTAATTGCGTCACGAATATTTCGTAAAGGAAATAGCAGTGAAATTGCTAGTGCGCCAAGAATGCTTTATTGAATAAGGCGCGATATATTGAAGCTTCACACGCCACCGCTATTGGCTTTTTCCTGCTGAATAAATATAGCTTCTGATGCGCTTATGATTGCATTGTGAAATAGTGTATGATATTAGCTTTCTATTGTTACTTAGGGAGTTGTATTCAGCTTATTTTTTGTTTTATAATGAATTGATTTGTGGTAAAGGCAGTGTTGCTGTTATCCCTTTGCTTAGTAGCACAGGTCGGACATAAATTTAATCGCTATCCATATTAAAAAAACACCCAATCTGTCTCTCTGGATACAACATTTAAATTAACGTCTACAACTACTTAGCTAAAATACTAAGGTAATTTTATGAATCTAAAATTGCTTGAAAATTAAATAAAACAATTATTGTACTGCAGAAAATTTCTTAGCAAAATCAGTTTCTTCGCAAAAATGTAGTGAAAAATGAAAAAAAATTAAAAATGCATTTTTTTTTGTTTATTTTTTTTGCATTTTTTGGTAAAAGTTATAATTATAAAGTTACATCCGGTGTACAATGCGTACCACACACGACAGACATAAAAAAGTACACTTTTGTGACTAATTGACCACGCAATGTAACAACTAAATGTATTTGTAAATGTTGGCATCGTGAAACCAGGTACCAGGGCTTTAGGAGACGAAAGACATTTGCAATTCCGAGCACCTGGCTTCGGGCCAAGGCGCTTATTGATACTTGCCATTATTGGCGAAAGCAATTTTTGGCTATTATTATCATTAGGTGCTAATTTTACCGATTCAATAAAGGGTTGATTTTTGTTGATTGAATATTTCGTAACAATATCATTTTAATTATTTAGCTGTTTGCGCTATAGTATTATATTTTATGACAATACATTAAATAAGCCATAATAATGTCTCAATGTATAATAAGAACAACGTTAGATCTAAAAAATAGCCCAGTACGTTTGCGGCTACTTATTTAGAATATACATATTTTGTTGCATACAGAAAAATAATTATTTGTTGATAAAATAAAGTGTCTTAAATAACATATTTATATAACTTTCTGATATCTTCGATACATGTTTGTGTTTATCCAGTTTCATCTATTATTTGCTTACTGGGATTCAATGAAGTTAAATTAAACAAATCCATTCTTATTAGAAATTCTGCGACTTGTGATAATGAAATAGGTACATTTATTTCCAATAAGTTAGTTATTAGAAACTTTATTAAAAGCAGCTCGCTTGTACTTCCTGCCTTGGGGAGGTTTAATTGTCTAATGGATCTCAGCTATACCTAATCTATTCATTTCTGCCCCATTTCGCCGCTCTCCCGCGCATCCATTTGGAAGTGCCAGCATACCGGATCTCTTGTCAAACGATAAATTGAAATTAATTATTGATTTTGTGATTAAAAATATTTAGCAGAAGATGTATTTTTTAGGGAATGAAAAATGAAAGTTATCAAAAAACTAACTCATTTTTTATTTATTCCAGCAAATTATGTCATGCACGCGCAAAAAAACCTTGGAATTTTGGTTTACGGAAGTATTCTATATAGTACTTTAGTTTCTCTGGTTGGGTGGTCCAAACTTTTTTTATTGATCTATTTACATAATTTTTTTTACTTTTTATCGTATACGATGAATCGTACTAATAAGATTTGGATCTGACGGGTAGTGTTTTGTTATTATAAGTCCGATTAGGTCTAACCAAACTTTATTAAAAAAAACATGTAAAGACTTGTAAGGATAATTTCAGAATATTTTTTTCACAAATATGTTGTTGGGGTTTTACAGCAGGGCAGCTGAACTTAATTAACTAGGAACCCTGTATTTCCTAGAATCCAATAAAGTTTCACAATTTGATTTTGCACTAGCGAGAACGTCGATGTAAATTGTGGAATATTACATTTAGTTTGCTAATCAAGTATTTTAACTATACATTTTTAAATTTTACATAGTATACACGATATTGACAGATTATTTAATCACTACCTTTTGGACTGCATCAGTATTTTTCCTACGGGATCTAGCTATTTTCCCGTGGTAAAAGCTATCCTAGCTCTCGAATTGTCGAATTTCATTAACTTAAGTTGAATTGTTTATGATTTTTTATATTCAATAGGACTCCGGAAAGTGGGTATTTACCTCCCAAGATCTGACCCAAAAATCCAACTAACTAACATATTAGCATGGTCCAAGAAAACAAGGTCTAACCGTTAGACCACGTGACTGACACAAGCCTACGTCATTTTGTGCTGTTCATCCCTGTCTATTACACGCATTCGACAAGGATGAATAGGCAAAATGACGTAGAAATGATGTTGACTCGTGTCAGTCACGTGGTCTAATGGTTGGACCTTGTTTTCTTAGACCATGCATATTAGTTAACTAACAGGATAAGTTAAAAGCTTTTATTTTGACATCTTGTCAAGAATGTGTTTACTCTTAGATCCTACAAAAAAGTCACCACTCTGCTCAATAGTTTGCTATTGCTTGGTCGCTCATCGTATAGATTTTTAAGTTAACCTTGTAACGAGGTGCATTGCGTGCTACCTCGTTGCCACGTTTTCTACTTCATTTCTCATCTCATTTACCATTTTCGTCTAAATTCAAATATATTTAATTTTGAAATTCATTTAAAATCATCCGTCAATCATCCATTTTTTATTATTCATTCCTTGACTTACTCCTGGCCACGAACTACGTGGCCATTCTCCTCAAATGTACCTAAATTAATTAATTATTCTCTAAATTGTTACTGTGAGTGTAATTGTTAAAGTGTTACCGTGAAATTGCGAATAAACCTTAAATCTATGTGACTTCAGTTTCTTTTAATCGACGCGTATCCGTCTACTACCTAAAGAGTTCACGCCGCAGGCTCGCCCTAGAGCAAGGCGAGCCGCGGGCGTAACAACCTACCTCACATACCCTGGTGTCAGCGTTATTGAGCCACCTATTCCCTATACACAAACTATAGACCAATATACTTACCCGCCATATCAATTTATTTAGAAACTCTATATTTTCTGCTTTTCGTAGCGCTGGCTACGCCGCCTCAGCGCTGGCTACGCCGTAGCGTGACCGTAGCAAACTGAATTTACTTAGTGCAGTCGTCCTAGGCTACGACTTTTATCGCAATTTATGACGTCATGCATCTTTTAGTTTTTTAATGGTGCAACTTTCACGCGAATGCTCCTCCTGAAATCTTGCCAAGTTTTGCCAACAAGCTGGCAACCAGGTGGTATATTTTGCTAATGCATATTTAAAAAGATGTTACAATTTTCAAAACTATAGGTAAAGCATTAATACCAAAGATAAAATAAATCTAATGAGCTAATTTAAGCCATAAATCAGGACCACTAAATGAGGGACGCATCTGCATAAACTCTACCTGTTTGCATTTTAATGATAACCGCGTTTGAATTAATTATGTTAGGCTTAAATTTAGGCCAACTTCGGAATTTTAATGAATCTACCTACCTACACAAAATTATATTTGGGCGATCGTTAAAAGACTGGCCCACGTTTCAGAAGTCAAACACCAATCATGTAATTATATATATTTTTGTATTTTTGGGAAGATTAAAGCTAAAACATCGTGAGGAAACCTGCACACACCAGCGAAGTAATTCAAGAGTTGCAAATATTTATCTCCACTCTACAACCACAGCTGTTTTTCTAATTAGCGCTACAACGGTACAACAAACGATAAAGTAATTTGTACGAAAAAATTAAAGCAGTTGTAATTTAAACGTTTTACAACTTCGAACGAAATCTTCTGATGGATGACTTGGTCTGCTACTTCTATACCTTCATAGGAAAAGTCTGCTGAAGGTTTAAAACCTTTTCCTCGGACGAGCGATTTTACCATAATCCCTGCTTACCTACTTAAAAGTTCTACTAACGGAGAAATAAAAAGTAATTTTCTGCTCCCCCGAGAAAACAGTATTGTACGGTCTTTTTCCGTTTCTCTACGATTGTCAATAGAAGAAACTTATGATTAGAAATATCGGATTCCAATAGTGGAAATACTAGAGGCTGGACTGCGGTGCTCTAACATGTTTCCTTTTTGGATTTCATTTGATTTATAGAATAAAATAGAATTTACTTTATTGTACACCAGGAACAACAAGAAATGCAGTTCACAATAGAAAGTAAACGAATGAGGGGTCTTATTGCTAAGATAGCAATATACAGCATTTCTAAAACATTTCAACTACACAGAGACAATTCTTTTCTAAATTCTATACGCTCCATTTTTTTAATAAAACCAATCGCAAAACAGTACGTATAGAGTCAAGTAGAATATCTAGGTCATCTAAAGCGTAATTTTTAAAAACACATGTATATGTATGTCAGTCAATATGTATGTCACAAAACACACTGTGCCGCAAATACGCAACCGAACTTATGCGTGATTGCGTCTGCAATGCTATTTAAATTGATAGCAGACACTAGATCTTTTCAAGTAAATAAAGTTAACCTACAGAGTTACCTACACAGTATTTTTCACTAATGTAATATACCTACTATTATCAAACTGAAGAATCGGTTGGGGTAGAGTCTTTCGCTCCCCCGTAAGTCCGGTGAACATGAAGGAAGAAAAAATTTTACGCGCCCATAAAAAAATAAAATAAAAATGTTTTCTTCCTTCATGCCGGTGAAGCTTGATCCGTCGTACTTTTCCGACTCAAGCATAGAAACATAAAAAAAAACAACTGAAGAATCGGTGTTCCGTACATTGATTTGTTTAAAAAAAAAAACTGATTGTAGGTATGAGGGAGGGACTGTAGCTGAACACAAAAATACAAGTTTGGAAAAAATGTCCGTCTGTCTGTTTGTAAACGCTAATCTCTGGAACTACTGAACGGATTTTAATGAAACTTTACAATAATATGGCTTATACAGCAGAATAACACATAGGCTACTTTTTACCGCGGGAAAATACCTCATTCCCACAGGAAAAACGGTTAACGCGGGCGTAGACGCGGGGTGGAAAGCTGCTGAAAGCGGGGTAAATATTTTAGTTTCGTCTAATGATGTCATTGCACATAATTAAGCGCAGTGCCTTGACGAAGAGCAAAAAAAGCTGGAGCCCTCTTGACCCATGCCCTCTCCCTCTATTCATTACGAGTACAAAGGAATGTCGTGGTCATGAAAACCGTTCAAACTTTTTTGGCCGATTTCGTTAAAGATAGAAAAGAGGGTAGTACTATCTACTACTATTTGGTATTCTGTGGTAGTACTGACTAATACGTGCTAATACTTTACTGTAAGATCTCAAGATGAATGTGGATTTGTGTTTGTGTGGCTGTATAAAATAGAATTATTATAACGTAGTTACTATTAGTTATAATCGTTTGTCGTCATTTTTCGGTTTCGAGGGTTTTGAACCTGCTCCGTAGGGAGATGAATAGGCCTTAGTCGACTAGGCTTGTATTTCACGGTCGTCAAAGTCAGAAGACGAAAGGGATGCAGTTATGCGCAAGAGTGAGCGCGGTGTATTTGTATCTCAGTCTAACGGATTACTGCGTCCCTTTCGCCTTCTGTCTCCCATGAATAGAATAGAATAGAATATACTAAAATATGCATGGAATAGGTCCCTTAGTCAACTTAACACTCTATCCTTAGTATTCTTCGCAAGGTAGGAATGTGGTAGGAATATCTGCACGATATTCCTCTTTACTTCGTGTTATTAATAAAGAAACATAAGAATTTGAAAAACGAAAAATCTGTACCTATATTATGTAAAAAAATATCCCATCCCTTAACAAAACGTTGAATCAAGAAAGCTTATCAGCCGGAAAAAAAATAAAAACCCTCTGGAACCTTCGATCTTCTAACACCAAAATAAGCACGAAATTGAACTGTAACATTCGAGCTAGCACAATTTTCTTTAATTACTTTACCACAGATGGGCAGTCGGGTTTAATTGAGAACATTCTTTTTGCTTTTTTTTGGGTCTTGGAGTGTGAAGGCGTTTTAATGAAGAATCCTCGATCCGTTGCTAAATCGATGCGGTGTCGGCCGACTGAACCGCAAATTCTTTTGTTTTAGACACACTTTGATCTTTTTGAGTGAAAGCAAATTTCTGTATAGATAAGCGACAAGTACTTATTAAGAATAATGACCTTACAAGGGCACTGCGTACGCCTTGTTCTAAGGAAATAATTTACGTCTTTGAAGTCACGTGGCGATAGAAAATAGACAGATGCATCAACGATGGACTTTTGTCCTTTGTAGAATAATACTGTAGATAGTGTGCGAGTGTGTGTGTGACTTAGCAAATACTGAAAGGGCACGCTCAGTCATATTTCTTACTCTAAGCAACTTTTCCAAAGAAACTTGACGCGGAACCGAAAAGTTAAAATTACTTCTCGATAGACAGTCAGTCAGACAGTCCGATCAAAACAACTGTTTTGTATGGGAGTGTCCAATCACTTTTAAAGTTGCCGAGGAAACTTTCTTTAGAAAATTTATAGGTATATGCTAGGCCGTCACTTCTATCCTATAAATTATTGGGCGTGAGTAGATAGCCTTGGCTTTGTAAGTTTTCAATGACATAGGCTCTATTACCATATGTCTAATTATTTTTATATTTAGTTTTTTTTATTTACATAAATGAGGTACTCTTCCATCCCAAGCATCTCTGTGGGACACGCATTTATATGTATGTATGTATGTATAGGCTAAAATCACTGCGGTGACCTACGAGTAAATCCTTGTTTAGAAAAAAAACGCTGCCTATATACCACAAATTCGTTTTATTTCAAGTGTGTGCGGCTGACAGCCGCAGTATATTGTTCACGGCTTCCAACGAAATGTTTCCAATTAATTAAAGCGCGCTATTCAATGAATGGGTGTAGTTTTTGTTCGTGATTGGACCATAGATTTCTTTTCGGTGCAGTAAAAAAAACTACTTTTTATGGATTGGACACGAATTTTTATTTTCAATAACAAATACACGAGAACACAGAATGTTCAATTTTTCAAAAAAATTAACGGAATATCAAAATGGCAGCACACTGCCTTAAAGCTTGTAGAACAAATTGATTTTAATTTAATCCAAATAGAATACGGAACAGAATAAATAAAATTCTAAATTTAAAAATACGTGTAGACTAGGATCTTATAAGTACCTATAAGTAAGTACTATTGTTGCAAACATACAGGTGAAGCTAATAAAAGCGTGTTAAAAAATAAGAACGCTCTCGTTCCATTTTCGTTACCACCTGGATTTTAAAATGGTGCGCGCGATATGAGTTATCCACTGACGCGTGAAATAGACACATTGTTGTCAGGATTGCACAGTGCGCGCACCATGAATCAAAATTCCAGGCGCGACGGCTATTTAAAAATGGAATATGCTGGAGTTTTGGAAACAGCTTACGTAGGTATAGCTGTACGCTTTAGAAGGTATAAAATTATTAGTAAAAAGTACCTGGTGGTATAGCGTATTTATTTATGTTATTGGTTAAACAACATCAAGTAATTATTATTATTGTGTAATAAAGCTAATTATTATTATTATAAACAACAATACATTATATTAAAATACTGTGTGAGTAGAGTTTAGCACACGATTTCTTTGACTTAGATTTTTAGGCTTTGCATTATTTCAAATCAATTTTGATTTCGGAATATAATTAAAGCTTATTTTAACATGAGATGCACATGCGACTGGACATATTGACTTTGGGAGCGCCATTATTCCGTAGCAATAGAAGCGAGTTTCGTAGTGCGAGTGTCCAGCCGCATGTGCTGACTACTGTACGTAGCAATAATTTTGATCATTTTAGGATCACTCGTGTGCTGTCCATCCCTCTATCAGTTGTGCGTTAGTTTCTTCAGAATCTGCTGGATAGATTGAGTTACACGTGTCAAAAGTTAGAAAAAAATATACGAGTATATTTAAAAGCAAAGATTAAATATTCAAAAGACTGCCATTTAAAAAACGGAGCAAAAGGTCCAATTGTCTTTCTAATTAAAACTGAATTAGGAATGAAGGAGTGAACGGTTTTTATCTTATGACTAATAAATCAGTTGACTGGGAACTAGAAAGAGAAAGAAGCGAAATTAGCTTTCTAATTTATAATAAGTAAAAGCACTTAGAGGTTGTTAGGATAAGAACATGGAGTAAACCCTGATCACAAAGATAAATAACCTGCTTTAGGGGCGTCACGTGTATTTTTTTTTATGACAACAATTTCAACTTAAAAATCTTTTTTTAGAAAGGTCACTCAGGTTAAAATGTTTATTTTCGTTTCGAGTATCAAGTAAAAAGCGCTATTGTTAAATATGTTTTTCTTACTCGAATATATTTTATGACGCAGTACCTCATACTCAGTGCCCCATAGCTAGGGCTGCCATTTGTTGAGTCCTCTGTCCCGATGCATACTAACACTGTCCCGACAAACACTAAACAGTCACCTAACCACGCAACTTCGTTTGCCGCACAAATCCCTCTGGTTTGTACCTATTATAGTTTAAAAGGTCTGTTGAAAGAAATTATTTGCTGCCAAAAACTGTTGAGTGTATATCACAGTGTCAGGTGAACTATAACATGACTTGCTCCGAGTTTTATAATTATGTTAAAGATAATTCTGCATTGCTTAAAAATAGTAGTCTTCAGAAAAGTATACAATTAATACACCAAGTACTTCTTCCGCTGCCACTTCGTTAAATGTGTGACTAAAATGTCTGACTAAATAAGCACATAAAATATTTTTGTATTGTCTTAAACTTGCGTATTTTTTAACTTCCTATTCCATGGCGTCCAGATGAGACCCTAACCAAATATGGCAGCCCTACCCATAGCGGATAAGAGGCATCGTTACATTTGGATATCGGCTCCATAAGTCGACCTCCTCAGCTTCAGCCGAGCGGGACGTTTCCGGAATTGCCCCAATTTGTTCCATTGTTGCTTATTTTTGTGATCAAAACCCTAAAAAGGCTGTTCCGGAATTTTATTCATTGTATTATGTACTATCTTTCCACCTCGTGGCTCCACCCGCTTTAACAGTTTTTCCTGCGGTAAAAAGTAGCCTACTTGTTATTCTGATGTATAAGCTATATTATTGTACAGTTTCATTATATCCGTCCAGAGATTAGCGTGTACAAACATACAGACAGACAGACGGACGGACGAATATTTTTTTCAAAACTTGTATTTTTTTGTTCAGCTACACGCACTTTATCACCTAAAATTAGTTTTTTTGAATCAATGTACGTACAGATATGAGTTACCCCACCAGAACCTTCGTAATTAAGGGAGTGCGTTTTACCACTCGATCATGGAAGCTACTATGAACTACGCTTCAACTTATGAACCTAAACTAAATTGTCATCACGAATCAGGTGGCTTTTCGACTTGCAAATGTTTTAATCAAATAACGCAGAACTTGAAAATGAACAAATTTTGTTCTGCAAGTTTTCTAAAATCGCAATGATTATTTTTGACTTTTCATACTTAGCCAGCGCAGCGGATTAATTTGTATATCCGAGAGGTTTAACGTTATTTAAAAATTGAAATATAATTTAATGACAAAGAAAACACAAATCCGATAAGAGAGTGGCATAAAATATGAATTTCTCAAAGTAGGCCAAACTGCGGTGAAGTTAGCGGGACTTGAAGAAATCTTATAAACTTTGACACTTGGCTTGATTGATATCAGATGTTATGACAAAGCGTTTTTATATTACATTTAATCCATTTTTTATTCTTATGATTTTTAATTCTTTTCATTTAACAGGTTTCACAATATTTACTGCTATACCGGGTATCGACTAAATAGATAGCTAAGCTCATAGAGTTTGATGTAGCTTCATCATCTCAGCCGAAAGACGTCCACTGCTGGACAAAGGCCTCTATGATGTAGCTTGACTTATAGTAGAGGATTTAGTGCAAAAAAGCGGTTGAAATTGGACGAGTGAATGAAACTTGGCATGGTTGTAGAATAGGTAGTCCTGAGTAGAAATCCACCGGGACCCATGACTCGTACCCCCTCTGAAGCCGGGGGGAGGGGGGTGAAGTTCGGTTTTGCCGCCCTTCTTGTTGACGCTTATATATCTAAAACCGTATGTACTATGACAAGTTTGGTATCATTTTCGGATAACTCGTTAACGTAGAATTCATTTTTGCAATTATAAAATAGGGTTGCCATACAAAAAAACTAAATTATAGAACAAAATTCGCAAAACACGAATAAAGTTTTTCCACGTAAACGTCGTTTACTTTTCCCATGGGAATGGTATCGATACAAAAAAAATATGGTCGGGTAGCAACATTCACGGGCTTTACAAATATATAACTTTTATGGCACTTACTTGATAAAAAATGGGTTAAAAAAAATAAAATTGCATGCGCGGCAGACAAAGGTTTAAACATGGAACTAGCTCCAAGACCAAATTAGTCCCAAAACAGTGGTATTAAGGGGTGGTAATGTATGGCAGAAATGTTGTGGATGTTAAAAAACCTTCCAAAAAAAAGCGATGTAGAAGATCAGGTCAGAATGGAAAGTTAGAGCGGCGGGAACAAACGGTAGGAGATTAAGAGGTGGCGCCGTAGTAAAACTTATTGGAAACCTTGGTCAGAATTTAAAAGGAAAAATAAAGACCAAGATAGCTGACTTCAAAACATGGCAAACGCTGGCAATTGTAACACCCCACCCCTCAAACAACTTATAACCGTTCTTCTAAACATTTAACCTACCTAAACCTAATGTTTGAACGAAGATTGAAATCTTACTTTAATATGGCCAGTGAACGTCTAGTGGAAAGACTCTACATTATGAACCGCATACGTGTAACCCTGAATCTTTTAGTGAGAATTTTGTCAGACCTAGCTATGTAGAAAACCCAGTACTAACCGCAATGACTTATAAGCTCCCCGGAGATGAATAAAATGTATGAAAATTGGTATGTATAAAGGTAAAGAATATTTTAAGTAAATTAGTAGATACATAAGTAAATTCTGATTGAAAGAGTTAATAAATAAATGAAAACTGTATAAAGTAAGAAAGATTAATATAATGAATTTACTTGATTATGATAACTTTCTTGGATAATGAAATTAAGTATTTATAGAAATTCCTAGTTGATAAATGTATTATTGGGTCAAACAAGAAATTACACTGTATTTGAAAGATAAAATGAAAATTATAAATCATACCCGACGTCCGGAGAATTTACATAATTAGAGAGTCTGGAAAGGCTGCTCCCTCTGCTACTCTGGAGTTGCTCCTTCATCAGTCATCTCATCTTCGGCTCACCTTTTATATACTTGTTCAAAATTGATTCCTGTAAGGTTAGTTTGAAAATGATTTAAATGCTTCCTCTGATATGACAATAAGAGGAAGATGTAGAACAAATACGTTTATTACATTTCTAAATACTATAAGTACTTTACATATTTGATTAGGTGCACCTTTCTTGTTCAGAAATCCTGAAATAAGTACATAATCTTCTGTTAACACTTCTAACAGATAAATATCATAGTAAATAAGAGTGTTAATTTTAGGAATAATATAGGTACATATATTAATGAGATAATTTCTAGAATAAAACATATAAAATCATTGACATAGCACAAGAATCATTTAAACCACCAAAGTAAGACTACTTAGCTTTGTTGTAGAAACACATTGTCCGCATCCTCCCAGCTCGTCGAAACTGCTCTGTCGTTCTAATATAAAAGAATTCCACCTAAAATTATTAAAACTAATTTTTCTAATTTTTTACACGATCGCGTTGTTTTTTTTTACAGATTTCAAAATGGTTGATTTCGATTTCCTTTGTATTTTATTGCTTGCCCACTAAATAAAATGATCATAATACATAATAATTAGAAAATTAATAATAAAATTACATAAAATAAATTAAATAATTCCGGCATGATTTTATAATATTTTTGTCTAATTAAATGTTTATTTTCTATTAAATATATCTATAATTGACGAAAATTACTTCCTATTCGAAACTAGAATATGGTAGTGAATATTTAAAAAATACGTGTCTAATTAATTATACCATGAGTGTTTATACGAAATATTAAATTTCTTCCCATACAGAATTTGATACCAATTTTATGCATAAAATGGCGATATTTAGTTTTTTTTATATGAAACGTGACAAAATAAAAATATACTTACGGGATTTTTTATTTTCTTTAATCTATGCCTACCTAAAATATGTGCACTGATTAAAAATAACCCTGTATCTCTTATTAGTTGTCCGTCTACTCCGCGGCTACGCTTTAATATTTCTTCCCGTGGGAAAGAAGTGTTTATGGGGTATAAAGTGCCCTAAGTCCTTTCCAATGATGTCACCTATAACCCTGCATATTTTTATCAAAGGTGATCTGTTATATACAGTAAAAGCGTAAAAAACAGACAAACAGAGTTACTCTCGGATTTATAATACGAGTATTAATATGAAAAACTAGCTTTTCGCCCCGCGGCTCCGCCCGTGTTAATTTTTATCCCCTTTTTTTAAATTTCTCTCCGTTGAACCATCCTTGGACTTCAACGAACATTTAAAAAAAAGAATTGGAAACATTGGTCGTTGTTGAGTTATGCGCTTACCAACACATTTTGCGATTCATTTTTATATTATAGATAAAACCAGAGAGCAAACAAAAACCATAAAAAATGTACAACATAATCATGTTTACGATTATAAAAATACTTATACTTTGAATTTCTACAAAATTAATCGAGTGTTTCTCAAATTTGTTCACCGGAAACCGGAACAATATGAGTTTACGAAATTAATTATTTCGTTCGTTGAATCAATGAAAATATTATTCAATTAATTTTGAAAGCTCTTAGGCAAATAAGCACATTATTGGAACGTGGAATGGAATTTAAAGCTTTCAACATATCAATATTAATTATTTACATACAACGTTTAATTAAATAACGCAAAACCTCTCAGCTCATGAAACTGAACAAGTTTTGTTCTGGAAGTTTACTGAATTCGCAATTTTTTTTACTTTCCATACCAATTAATCAGCTGGCCAAGTCAATTTGTATTAAAGTAAATAACATTAAATTTAATATTATACTAACTCTCACCACAAAACCGTTACTTGATCTTTTGAACAACTAGAAATAAGCTGATTGATAATCTTCAACTGGCTGAAGAAATGTTCTTGGTTCATAACTAAGAACAGTCTCGATTGTGACACCTTGCAAGCAAATAAAACTAGATCACAATCGGAACATCTGCTTAGGAGCTAAGATGTCACTGACAGACACACACATCAAACATATAACTTAAGCTACGCTGATGATATGGTGCTGCTGAGCCCGTCGGTCGGCGCTCTGAGGAAGCTTCTTTCTATCTGTCAGTCGTATGTTGAAGCGCATGGCCTTAAATATAACGCGAAAAAGAGCGAGTTTTTAATATTTAAGGCGGGTTTAATAACATACACACATGTGCCTAAAGTAACGCTCAGCGGTACTGCGTTGTCCAGGGTCACGCGCTTCAAATACTTGGGGCACTGGGTTCGAGAGGACCTCAATGACTGTGAAGATATAGAGAGGGAGCGCAGAGCGCTGGCTGTCCGATGTAACATGATTGCCCGCAAATTTGCACAGTGTACGAATCAGGTGAAAGTGACGCTCTTCAAAGCATATTGTCAGTCCTTATAAACGTGCAGTCTGTGGGTGAACTACACGCGTCGGGCACTCGGTGACCTGCGAGTCCAGTACAATAATGCTTTCAGGATATTATTGGGATTACCGCGATACTGCAGCGCCTCTGGCATGTTCGCGGAAGCACGCACGGATGGTTTCGCGGCAATCATGCGAAAGCGCTGTGCGTCGCTTTTAAATCGAACTCGAGCTAGCCCCAATGGTGTCCTGAAGGCATTATCTGATAGGTGGGAATCCCCATTTTTAATAAGATGGATGGAGCTCCACAACACTAAGTAAATAAATAATGTATATTTTTAATTGCCCACATTGTCGTACTAGTTTATAAGTTTTTCTGTATTACTAACACTTATGGACTTTGTCTGAATTAAATGTTTATTATTATTATTATTATTATTATTATTATAACACCCCTCTTTTTGTCGGGGGTTAAAAAATAATAATTGAGATTTCAAAAAACTTCCAGAACAAAAGTTGTTCAGTGTCATGAGCCGAGTTTCTCGCAAAAGTTTTTGCGTTTTTCAATTAACACGCTTTATAAGTACTTTACATACGTACAGTCACAGCATACCAAATAGTAGTCCCTAGTACAGTCTGGCAATAAAATCGTGAAACGGAACTAATCTTACGTCTCAGAAATATCCATAAGTTAGAGCGTGACAGACAACATTATATAAAATGGCCACACCGTAAAGGAAGTGGCGCCTCTATTAATTTCACGATTTTTTGCTATACTACTATACTGTAGTCTGTACAATACGACATGTTTATCAATGCACATATCGGTATTATGGGTCTGGACGAGCTAGGTCTACAAAACGAAATGAAATGAAATGAAATATGTTTTATTCGAACTAAGATTTTACAAATCACTTTTCGACGTCGAGGCGAGTTCACAATTTGGCTGTCTTCTGTGGAGAAGAACTCGCCGGAAGAAACTCCACAGGCGTTTCATCTTTTCAAAATATTTTACAAAGTTATTTTTTTATACAATTTGATTAATATAACAAAGAGTGCAAACGAAGTATGCAATTAGAGGAAGGCAACCAGTCAAAGTAGAAAAACTAAATTATATAACCAAAAAAATATAAACGAAAAATGTTCAATTTCCTCTATCGTCCTAACTAAAGAGCAAATTGGAGAGAAAGTTGTCCAACTTGATGATGTCAAATATCAAACCGCTGCGGATTTTCTTCTCTGTTATATTACTGTCGTCCGCTTGCATCTGAATCGTCGGAATCTAACACGAGCTTTAACACGAGTATTTTCGATGCATCTCACGACCCCAAGCTAAATGTCAAAGTCGTATGATATCCAATATCCGATATCCAAACTCAAACCTCTTTGACAGGGAATATGCTTCGACATTTTAAGATTGAATTTCGAACGTGTCTATACCAGTTGTCGTTGGATTTCAATTTGAAATCAAGGATGTTATGTTATAAGTACTGTTGTACGGTAGTACTGGTGTAGACAGAAAGTAAGTTGTATATTATACGAGTACCTAACTAGAAAGCGATTTCCCTGTAGAGATGATTGTTTCTTCTTTTATATTCCTATGATTTCTTTTTGGTACAAAAACAACAAAGGTAATTTAGTTTTGTGAACGTGTTATAGTTTTTAGAATCCTTTTTTTAAGGAAAAATGTAGAGTGCTAATCCAGATATAAAATACGTTTGTATTTAGCATAAAACGTGGACATAAAATCACCTTACAGCGGAAATAAACCTCATAATTTATAGCCAATATCGTAGAGTGCAAAACTCCAAGAAATTCTCATTTTTCATCCCTGCCTGAATATCGAAAAATATTGTTAGATGGTTGCTTCATAAATTAAGGGTAAACAACATACAAAGAGTCTTAACAAGGTGGCTGAAAGAAAAATGTTTTTATACAATTAATGAGTAGGTACCTAGCACTTGAACACAAGGATTTCTGATCGTTGTCCTCTCACGCTCTCACATTTATCATTTCAATTTACTATTTTCATAATCTCAATAATAATTTATGACTTTATATTTCTATTTTTAATTTATTTGTGACGGACATTATGTACCTAAATTGATCTATTTGATTTGCAATTATTATTATGAATTTACGACATGCATGCTAGTGAATACTGCTTACTTATAATATGTACTTAGAAATGTAACTGTATATGAAACCTGTTTAATATTGCAACACCCTGGATAGGGTTATTGCACACTAGCTTCCCGCCGCGGCTCCGCCCGCGTTAATAGTTTTTCCCGTGGGAATGAGGTATTTTCCCGCGGTAAAAGTTAGCCTATATTCTTCCGCAAGGTCTATTCTTTCTTTGTGCCAACTCCGCCCGCTTTAAATTTTTTTACCATGGGAATGAGAAATTTTCCCGCGGTAAATTGTAGCCTATGTTCTTTCCCAAGGTCTATTCTATCTTTGTTCCAAGTTTCACCAAAATCGGTTCTGTAGTTTAGGAGTCTATTCAATTATAAGGAATATTTTAGGTATTTTTTTTACACCTCGGGTTACATTATTGAAGTTTTAGAACGGATCCCTAATTTTTTTGAAAATAAAATATAACCTATGTTACTCAGGGTGAATGTAGCTTTCCAACAGTGAAAGAATGTTTGAAATCGGTTCAGTAGTTTCGGAGCCTATTCGATGCAAACAAACAAACAAACAAACAAACAAACAAACAAAAAAACAAACAATCAAACCTTTCCTCTTTATAATATTAGTATAGATAACTGCAAACTAGACCTAAGACCTTTAATGCTGTACTATTTGCAATAAATGATTGATTATGATTATGATTAAATAACTGGTTGTTACACCACAATATGTCATTAAAACTACAATAAAATATTTAAAATAGTTGTGTTGATATTATAACACATTCCCAGGCAACGGCAGCGATAAAAAGTAGCAATAAGATCTCACCTAGAAATTTTCTTCAAAACCCTTTCAGCTTTTACAACATGAGGGTTGAAAAAAGCATCTGACAAAACATCATAGTTTCGCATTTGTAACATTAATAAGAAACCAATTTAGCAACATTAGGTAGGAAGTTATGTATGTTGAAATTGTTAACGACACTTAAAAAGTACCTAAGGCTAAAAACACACGGAGCTTCTGGAAAGTTATGACATTATTACTTGAGTTACTTTTGAGTTTCACACAAAAGTCTTGTAACACTCATCTGTCCGACGATCTGGAGAGGGTCGCGGGTAGCCGCTGGATGCGGGCAGCGCAGGACCGATCGTTATGGAGATCTTTGGAGGAGGCCTTTGTCCAGCAGTGGACGTCTACAGGCTGAAATGATGATGACATGACACTCAAAAGTAACTCGAATCGCATTCATAACTTTCTGTCAACGAGTACACTACATCATTCCGAATTCTTTTACGAATTTGAAAATGACGATTGTTTAAAATTCCGAATTTCATAGTTCCGAATGATTGACGGCCTAGTCACGGCGTCGACGGCGTAGCCTATTTGGTAGTACGTCTGCCTACGAAGCACAAGGTCGCGGGTTCGAATCCCGCCCAGGGCAAACATTCGTGTGATGAGCACTTGTGTTTGCCTTGTGTCTGGATACAACATACACAGACACAGATAGATAACAAGACACCCATAGTACAGGCTCTGCCTAGTTTGGGGTCAGATGGCCGTGTGTGAGATGTCCCACATATTTTTATTTATATTCACAATTCCGAATTTAAAATTTTCGAATAGTGAAAATGACGAATAGTTAATTAACGAATTTTCAAACCGATTTATTATATAATTCCGAAAGTAAATTTCACGAATAATATAATTTCGATGTTTAAAAAGTACGATCTCGATGTGTTCTAGTTTTAATAGTGTGGGGTAGGATGGGGGTAGGCAATCGATTTGTATTTATGTGCCTATTTATGTCTTTACATCCTTGTTCCCGTTGCACAGTGGTGGAGGCAGATCATAAATTATTCTGCACTAGAAGCGAGCACACTGTGTGGTCTCGAATGAACGGGATCGCAACATCGATTTTTATTTTTTGTTTCCTATTTGTTACACAATGTGATAAAGTGGAATATGGTTTTATATCCATAAGTGCTTTTTAAACTCTAGTTGATGCAAGTGGAGGTAATCAAAACTGTATTTTTTTGTCCTAGCTTATAAAATTGTTTTGCCTTATTTGTAACCTATGTAGAATATATTTTTCTGTAAGTCTGGACTAGGAAATTTAAATAAAGCTACAGCGCAATACAGTTAGCTACACAGCAAGTATACTTACCTACTCGTATTTTTAACTAGCTTTCCGCCGCGGCTCCGCCCGCGTTAGCAATTTCTCCCGTGGGAATTACATTTTCCCCGCGGTAAAAGGTAGCTTATGTTACCCAGGTCCGGGTGAATGTAGCTTTCTAATGGTACCTAAAAGAATTCTTGAAATCGATTCAGTAGTTTTTGAGTTTATTCATTACAAACATACACACACACACACACACACAATAATACAAATCTTTTTCTCTTTATAATATTAGTATGATTTTTTTTATTATTTATTAATTACACACAAACATTTTGCAAATACAAGTATTTAAAAAAGTAGACACAACAGGCACAGCTAATCTTTCGCGAAATGTCTTCCAGCTGGCCTAGGCAAAGAGAACATTAAACAAAGAACGGGTAAAGACGTATACAGAAGTTAATTAAATATTATATCAAAGACTATAAAATAATATATAATAATATACATAATTATATGATTTGTGTTTCCTCCCACTAGGATCATTTTTTCAACGTGTGACTGGCGACTGGACACTAGAGGCGAATTTGCTTTCGCATTTGCTGCGAATTTGCTGGCTAATTGCATTGCAAAATTGCAATATGCACCAAAATTTCTACAATTAAAACAAAAATGTCGTAACAACCAAGTCTAACGAGCTCCACCATGTTTTATAAAACGTGCATACGCCGAGTAAAAGTTCGCACTCAATTTGTAGCACATTTTATGTAAATCTCATGCAAATATGAAAGATTACCGGTGTTTGCCGCACCACCGGTATAAATTCAGCTCTATCCCACTGACAGACCGTTATGGATTGCTTTACCCGATACCGTCGCAGCGTACCGTGTAGCTGTCACCGTAAGATTATCAATACCGTTAGATTACAATCTATCTCGCGAGATTGTAAACTATCGAAAAATTGTGAACCAAACATACTGATTACGATTTAACGGATTATTTTTCGATAGATTGTAATCTATCGAAATTAAACCGTCAAATTGAGTGGCATAGTGGTTCGTATGTAAGTGCGGGTTCGAGACTCATTACCTACAGTCAAGAGCCGTCTAGCCATTGAAACTGAACACGCACATCGTAATACTCTGCCTTATAAACAAAGTGATTTTCATAGAACATTTCGGGTAATGTTTTGGGTGATGTGTAATGGTACGGGGTGATATCACCTTTTCGAAAGTAATGAGTAATGTGATATGGCATTATAACGTACTGTTTTGCGCATGTCTCAGGAAAGTTCAAGGTCTATATAGAGAAAGTTAACCCTTCAGTGGTGCAATATTATGCAGATGACCATGTTAATTTAAAAAAAGCATGTACTTAGTTTTTTTTCTTATTTCAAGCATAAGTCTCCGTTTTCTTGCCAAATCTGCCTTTTTTTTATTTTTTGGACGGCGTTTGTTTCCCATCTTAGTAATAAATTATTTTCGATTTCGCCGGTGCAATTTGCGATCGCCTAGCGCAGGTCCGTCGTCGGCAAAGGTAAGCGGACGACTGATCAGTGCGGGAAAGTGATGACGCTAAGCAGTGCCGTACGTGTATAACAGAGAAAGGTATGCTGTTGCGCGCTAGAACTAAACAGCGTAAGTGCCAAATTCTTTGGTGTCCATTTATACAAAAAGTAATGCACATAATAAAAATGTTTCGATATGAGACATTAATAAAGTTGAAACCCATACTTATGACCACGTTTCAGCATCCAATTCATTGCCGTTTACCTATACAAAGCGAAAAAAGATAATAGAAGGTGCAACTTTGGCTTAATGTTCTATCGATAAAATTTTCAGCAAACGTGTTTTCAGTGAATAGAGTCTTGAGATAATATGATCAAATAATGTATATCTAAAAATTAACTAACTTACTCTTATAGATTACGAGTACTGACGAGTCAAAGAACACTAAAATTTTCCAGGTGCCGCCTTAAGGATAACCCACAATAACTATTTTCCCGTGCGGAGCCGGGGCGGGTCACTAGCAGTGCCGGATTTATAATTTTTGTGCGTGTAGGCCACTTTATTTCCGCCGCCCCATGTCTTACAAACCTTTCTAAAATAATAATTTTCCATTGGTAGCTAGGAAGGCCTTAAAGTAAATAAACGAATAAAATATGAAAGAAGTCATCAAGAAAGAGAGTAAAAATATAAACAAGATACCTATTCATTTTTTACGAGACTTTTAATAGCAAAATTATCACTATCACTATCACTACATATTTTAAAACAAAATCGCTTTACGCTGTCTGTCTGTCCCTATGTTTGCTTAGATTTTTAAAACTACGCAACGGATTTTGATGCAGTATTCTTTAATAGATATAGTGATTCAAGAAGATGGTTTTTATATAGAATACATATAATACTCGTATTATAGTAGAGAAACACTGATAATTTAAGATGTTTCTAATGTGATGTCATACTAATATTATAAAGAGCAAAGATATGTGTTTGTGTGTGTGTGTGTGTGTGTATGTTTGTAATGAATAAACTCAAAAACTACTAAACCGATTTCAAATAATCTTTCACCATTAGAAAGCTACATTCACCCTAAGTAACATTTACCGCAGGAAAATGCCTCATTCCCACGAGGAAAACTGTTAACGCGGGCGGAGCCGCGGCGGAAAGCTAGTCGTAAATAAACACATATTTTTGTGCTTACATTGCAACATATGCTGATTGAACCCTACGTGATAGATCAAAATAATGTTCTATAGTATTGTACACCTTAAAAAGGTCTACAAAAAAGTCCGCTATGGTATATGTTTATCTCTTAGGGACCTATATGTTTCCATCTTCTATTAAAAGCCAAAGAAATAAAAAAACTCGCCATATTGCGGAATTTCAATGGAACTAATTTTATAAGAGAAATTGTTGCTATAAACATAAAAGTATACCTACACGTGGCGGAAGCAGGATTTTTATTTCTTTGGTCAGGCTTTACGATAAATAATGACTTCTTTACGAAGCGATTTTAAGAAATTATTCATTAATCATTATCCAATAAAGTACCCTAAATAAATTATACATTTAATTAAATTAATATGGCTTTTACAGAATGTCACTTAAATGAATAGCTTCGAAGATATTACCGTAGTAGTAGGCCGGCCGCTTAGATTTGAGTATTTTTCTCGCAAGCGCAATGGTTGCGAATCGCAGTGCAGAAGCGAAAACGGCCGGAAGGATAAAAATATGTCGCTCTTTCAAAAGTTACCTTTAAGTATTGTTTGAGACTAAACTAAAAAGCTGTGAAATTTGTACTTAAAGAAATTCTGTAGTATATTTAGTATCAGAATTGCACCGGTGCGTGCGTATAATATAACCAGTGAACTTGTTGGACTTTTATCCTCTGAAATCTGCCGCCCCTAGGACGCTGCCGCCCCTAGGCCGCGGCCTATACGGCCTATTTATAAATCCAGGACTGGCACTAGTACTAAATAATTAAAATATTGGGTTATCCTTGATTTATCTTTCTTATTTTACAGAATTAAACTTTATTCGATAAAATTATCATTATATTATCATTAGTGAAATTCAGGTTCAGGCTCTTCTTTCTATAAGTTTTACACCTCACTACATTCTATTAAAAATATTAATCAAACTACTTATTTGAAAATCTCAAGTTTAATCCTAGTCTCAGTGTAAGATTAGAATTTCTAGAGCGAATATGAGCTAAAGTAAATATGGTTTAGAAGTGAGGTGAACGCTTCGTTAGAGGAGCGTATGCGGTGTCGACGCTCGGTATCACACGTTTTATTAACTTAAGTTTAAACCTCATAGTAGTCGCGATTCTGCCAAGTCACTCTCTAAACCTTTCTTTCTAATTCTCTCTTTTTTTTAAACGTAAGTCCGTGGTCTTTTTCGTTAATATAGAAATAAAAAACAACGGGACCTTAGAGAATAAATATACATAGAGCACGCGTATCGCCCCACTGCCTTTATGTCAAGCGTAAGCAAATTTTGGCAGATTTTGTATGGGCGGTGAAATCAATAACATTTTTCTTTTTTAATTTGTTCCTCGAATCATGTTTGCAACCTATCACTGCACATTTCAAAATGTTCTCCTATTAGATAACTTATTTTCACCGGGAAAAACAATCAGCTCCGATAACCATTTGATGCTAAACGAATGCGCCGAAGATATTCGGACTGTTCATATCCGTGCTTACGGTTCATACTCGATTAGGCGTACTCTATCCCTCCCAGAATTAAACGGAACGGGACATAAAGGAATTTAATTTTTAATGAATGACATTCAAAATAAGAGCGCAGCTGCTGTCAAATTGGGTGTAATTTGCATTTTCCTTCGAACTTTTTCTCGTTCTCGTTAATTTTAAAGTTGTTAGTTTAGTTTCCCTACCTTTTAATAACTTGACACTGCCACAAAGAAATCTAGTGCCATAAGCTGAAAGGAAAGTCTGACATTTTTGCATGCACCCTAAGGCTGCTTTTCCACCAGAGCTGTGCGAGGTTGCTAAGCGGTGTAAGAGGAAAAAATCCACCAATAGAATCACTTCATTTTCCTAGCTTCGCTCAGCTCAGCTCTGGTGGAAAAGGGTTTAGCGAAGCGAGGTCTCTACATACAAAACAACCGAGAAATGTCTGCGAAGGATGTGTTGCGAGGAATGTGTTGCGAGGAATGTGTGCGAAGGATGTGTTGCGAAGTCGACGATACGATACCGTGCCAGCCAGTCAATAGACGGCTGATGTTGAAAGTAGACATGCGGAAAATAGATAATATAATGGATATTTGGAAACAAAAGAATATTTTATATTTAACAATTTGCGATGGAGAAATGGAAGGAGCAATATTTTTATTTATTTTTTATTATTTTTTTATTTCTTTATTATTTACTTTTTAGTTAATAATATACATATTTTTTTTTTTGTTTTTTTTTTTTTTTTTTTTTTCTATTTTTTTCTATTTATATTTTGACTTTGACTTTGACGATGACGACTCTGAGATGAAAATTGGAAAAATAAAGCCGCCATTTTGAACTTTTTTGTTTCTTAACGGATTGCTTTCAAAATCGATATCTAGGGTCCCCAGTGGTGTCCGATGACGACACTGAGGTCAAAATTAGAAAATATGGCCGCCATTTTGAACTTTTTTGTTTCTGAACGGATTGCTTTCAAAATCGATATCTAGGGTCCCCAGTGGCGTACAATGACGAATCTAAGGTCAAAATTGAAAAAATTGGCCGCCATTTTGAACTTTTTTGTTTCTGAACGGATTGCTTTCAAAATTGATATCTAGGGTCCCCAGTGGTGTCCAATGACGAATCTGAGGTCAAAATTGAAAAAAATGGCCGTCATTTTGAACTTTTTTGTTTCTGAACGGATTGCTTTCAAATTTGATATCTGGGGTCCCCAGTGGTGTCCAATCACGAATCTGAGGTCAAATTTGAAAAATAAGGCCGCCATTTTGAACTTTTATGTTACTTAACGGATTGCTTTCAAAATCGATATTTAGGGTCCCCAGTGGTGTCCGATGACGACTCTGAGGTCAAAATTAGAAAATATGGCCGCCATTTTAAACTTTTTTGTTTCTGAACGAAATTGCTTTCGAAATCGATATCTAGGGTCCCCAGTGGTGTCCGATGACGACTCTGAGTTCAAATTTGTTTTTTTGTTTTTGAACGGATTGCGGCGGCTATTTTTTCCAATTTTGACCTCAGATTCGTCATTGGACACCACACCACTGGGGACACTAGATATCAATTGACCCTTTCAATAAAAAAAAAATATCATATATTTTTATATATTTTAAAACTTTATCATTAATAATAGCGAGTGGCATTTAAAAAACTTGAAAAATAATGAATTTCAATTAAATAGAGACAATTAAAAATTGATAAAATTGATAGAAAAATCACGCGCAAAAAAACGCGCCACGATTGGTCAACATAGTCGTGACGTCACAACAAGCAAAAATTTCTAGTTAGTACTGGGATTACGGCAATTTCACGGATTTTCACGTGAATAAGGCACACGACAAATAGTAGACACGAATAATGGTTAATAAATGAATGTTTGGTTCATAGCACATATACAAGACTCAAAAACACATTCACGTTTATAGTATTTCAGCTAATTATTGATCCTAAAATTGGCTCACCGACCGATCATTGTTTTTAGTATCTACGCCTGATAAATATCAACAATAATATTGGTCCACCGGCGGCGTTAGTAAGGTCAATAATCTCATCGTGATAGTTTTTTATTACAAACCGATAGATCTTGCACTGTAATATTCAAAATATTGACTTGTCTAAGTAAAAACTAGCTACTTACTCACCTGGTTTTACTTTTCCCTCACTCTTCATAATTTCTATATATTTTTATTTTATCACGAGTAGTAATTCACTTCCTTATTATTAATTGAATCACCACTACACACACAGTATTTACTACGTACCTATTTTAACAAAAAAGCAAAGAATTTAAAAGAATTAAAATAATAATAACAAGAAAGTATTGTTTTTTTTATTGAACCGCGCGCAACGCAAGTTGTTTTTTTTTTATTCTGCCCCTGTTGTTGGGAACAGGCAGGCAGAGGCCATACAGCGTCGTCTATAATTTCTTGCATAAAATATCCGAGTTAGAAAATAAATGTCGTTTAATTACTTGTCCATTCATAAATAAATTCGTCTTTAGTTAAATAATTAATTATTCATGAATTTTTGGCATGAGCCTCGCTGCGCTGGTTATTTTATTATTGTTTTATAAACTAAACTACCGTAGTGTACGATAGAGAGCATTTGAAGTCAGAGTTATTATATATATATATTAGTTATATTTTTTTCTGTAGTCGACTTTATCTACCTGTATATATTGTTTTAATTGGTCCCTACTAATATTATAAATGCGAAAGTAACTCTGTCTGTGTGTCTGTTCGTTAAGCTTTCACACCAAATTCACTGAATCGATTTTGAAACCAACTTTTTTCAGATAAATTACTATTATTTCAGTGTTTTAATTTACATAATGTCTATTTTACTTGCTATTCTTAAATCACAATTTATAATAAAGGTGTTATTAAGTACATACATCGATTTTATCTTCATAACAAAAATAATTAGAATTCGAAATTAACTCTATGCGCCGCTTCGAACCACTTCTTGCGCCGATTTTTGTCTTGTGGGACATTTACAAACACTTTTCAGGACATTTTTTGTAGTGTTAGTACACAAAGGTACAAAACAACAACGAAATCTCATCGGTTTCGACATTAAATAAGAATTAAGTATCAAAATCACTGTATTTTATGTTTTTCCCATACTAAGTCTAGTGAAATTGATCGTTGTGACGTCACTTCCGTTCGGGTTAGTTCGAGGGCGCGTTTTCGGAAGTGGATAAAAAACCTGATTTTTATTTAGCTATAACTATTAAATTAATGCAAATAGAAAGGTATAAAAAAGAATTTGCTATAAAACTTGTATATGATCTTTCATTCTAACACAAAAAAAAAATTGATTGAATAGGTGAATTGTGAAAGCAATCCGGGCAGAAACAAAAAAGTTCAAAATGGCGGGCAATTTTTCCAATTTTGACCTTAGATTCATTATTGGAAACCACTGGGGGGGGACCCTAGATACCGATTTTGAAAGCAATCCGTTTAGAAACAAAAAAGTTCAAAATGGCGGTAAATTTTTCCAATTTTGTCCTCAGATTCGTCATTGGACACCACTGTGGACCCTAGATATCGATTTTGAAATCAATCCGTTCAGAAACAAAAAAGTTCAAAATGGCGGCCAATTTTTCCAATTTTGATCTCAGATTCGTCATTGGACACCACTGGGGACCCTAGATATCAATTTTGAAAACAATCCGTTCAGAAACAAAAAAGTTCAAAATGGCGGCCAATAATTCCAATTTTGACCTTAGATCCATCATTGGACACCACTGGGGACCCTAGATATCGATTTTGAAAGCAATCCGTTCAGAAACAAAAAAGTTCAAAATGGCGGCCAATTTTTCCAATTTTGTCCTCAGATTCGTCATTGGACACCACTGTGGACCCTAGATATCGATTTTGAAAGCAATCCGTTCAGAAACAAAAAAGTTCAAAATGGCGGCCAATTTTTCCAATTTTGACCTTAGATTCGTCATTGGACACCACTGGGGAGCCTAGATATCAATTTTGAAAGCAATCTGTTCAGAAACAAAAAAGTTCAAAATGGCGGCCATTTTTACCAACTTTGACCTCGTCGTTTTTGAATGTAGTTGAATTCGTCATCGGACACCACTGGGGACCCTAGATATCAATTTTGAAAGCAATCCGTTCAGAAACTAAAATGTTTAAAATGGCGGCAATTTTTTTTCAATTTTGACCTCAGATTCGTCATTTGACACCACTGAGGACCCTAGATATTAATTTTGAAAGCAATCCGTTCAGAAACAAAAAAGTTCAAAATGGCGGCCAATTTTTCCAATTTTGACCTCAGATTCGTCATTGGACACCACTGGGGACCCTAGATATCGATTTTGAAAGCAATCCGTTCAGAAACAAAAAAGTTCAAAATGGCGGCCAATATTTCCAATTTTGACCTTAGATTCATCTTTGGACACCACTGGGGACCCTAGATATCGATTTTGAAAGCAATCCGTTCAGGAACAAAAAAAGTTCAAAATGGCGGCCAATTTATCCAATTTTGTCCTCAGATTCGTCATTGGACACCACTGGGGACCCTAGATATCAATTTTGAAAGCAATCCGTTAAAAAACAAAAAAAAACAAAATGGCGGCCAATTTTTCCAATTTTGACCTTAGATTCGTCATTGGACACCACTGGGGACCCTAGATATCACTGCCGCACACCCGGCTCACACATTTCACAGCTTCGCAACGCATCCTCGCACTGCACATTAATGCGCATTTTGACAGCTCTGCTACACATCCTCGTACGACACATTTACCTCGCACAGCTCTGGTGGAAACCCCTACACATTTCCACAGCACAGCTACACATCCTCGTACGACACATTTTACTGGCACAGCTCTGGTGGAAAAGCAGCCTAAACCATGGACGTGCGATCGACCTGTTAAGACGATGTTTGACACCTCTAAACCTAAATTGACAATCCCTTTTTTTAAATCGACACTATGCTTGTGTCGAAAAGATACGGCCAATCAAGCTTCACCGGACTAGAATGTGCCTTTTCGTTCTTAAAAGCGTGAAAAGGATATATATATTTTTTAAGCTATAACCAGCTTAAAAACTAGAATCGGCACTAGTATTTATCTACCTCATATTGCACGATTATAAATCTTATCTTGTAATCTTGTGAGTATAATATTCTAATGCGGCGCCCTGTCATTGCACACACCTGCGATAAAATTAATGTTATTTGTGTGTAAATTAATTCAAGCTGAAATTTAGGACTAAGAAGAGTTTAATTTTAATTATTTTGCAGCTACATCGTTACATCAGATTAACAGAGAAAAGTGTGTGTGTGTGTGTGTGTGTGTGTGTGAGTGTGTGTGTGTGTGTATGTATGTGTGTGTGCCCTGTGCTCTAACTATTTTTCGGAGTTTCTTCCGGAGAGTTCTTCTCCACAGAAGACAGCCAAATCGTGAACTCTCCTCGACGTCGAAAAGTGTTTTGTAAAATCTTACTTCGAATAAACACATTTTGAACTTTGAACTTTATTTATTAATCTGTGTGGATTTGCACTGTTTGCTGCAGAGTTACTTTCTTCCAGATACAAATCATTGCAGTTTTACCTCAAGCTAGCTTCTACTATCTTCTAGCTTCATGAGCAGCAATGAGATACGTAATATTAGTACTCGGGTCACATCGTAGAAACATAGACCCGTAACGAGGCACGGATAATCGCTTGGGTGGTAGCCATTAAGATACAATTTGCTAGTACAACTATTCATTACGCAGCTAGTTAGTCGATTATGCGAGCCGTATTTTTTTTGTCATACCGACTACGCAATGTACTAGATCTTTTTGAATTATCGCTTCTGGCAACGCGGTCCTGGTACAGAGAAAAGGACGAAACAAATAAAGAATGCCTACTGCTTGGAACTAATTAACTGCCAGTATTTTGGGTCAGAGGACGTAAAACCCCGCACAGATTAATTATAAGAGAAATTAATTGTTCTTAAGAGCTTTTATCATTTAAAAAGGTTCTTATTGGTGGACTCTACGGATTTATAAAATTTTCTACCTGCTACCTCTGAAAAAAATATTTTTCTTAGTAATAATACCTACTATAACTTATTTTTCTTAGTATGAGTTAAAAAGTGGTCGACCTACTTCATTAACCCTGGTCTGGTGCCAGAGCTCTGAAACCACCTCGTAGATAACAATGACTTTCCGTGCCTACCAAAGCACGGAATCATCTATCATTACGAAGAATCAAAATTCACAAGGTTCAACAGTAATTCGGCTTATTTATTTAAATCTGGAACCTCCAATACAATACAATACAAATATTATTTATTGACACCAATAATAAAATAGGACAGTTACAATTTTCGTAAGTGAAACACAGAGTAAATAGGCGTCCTTAATGCTAAAGTAGCAATCTCTTCCAGGTAATCAAAAAGGGTATTGCGAATAAATATTAAATAGCACGGATTGATGGCATCTCTGTAATGTGAAACAGGCCGAACCCTTACCACTCAACCATGGTCTACCTAAGAAAACAAGGTCTTCCCATTAGACCATGTGACTGACACGAGTCTACGTCATTTCTACGTCATTTTGCCTTTTCATCCTTGTCGGATGCGTGTAATAGACAAGGAGGAACAGCGCAAAATGGCATAGGCTCGTGTCAGTCACGTGGTGTAACGGTTAGACCTTGTTTTCTTAGACCATGCACTCAACCATGAAGGTTAGGTTAGGTTATGAGGATACTAATATTATAAAGAGGAAAGGTTTGATTGTTTGTTTGTTTGCATCGAATAGGCTCCTAAACTACTGAACCGATTTCAAAAATTCTTTCACTATTGAGAAGTTACATAATCCCTGAGTAACATAGGCTATATTCTGTATTAAAAAAAATAGGGATCCTTTCTAAAAATTCAATAATGTAACCCAAGGTGTAAAAAATTACTAAAATATTCCTAATAATTGAAGAGGCTCTGAAACTACTGAAGCGATTTTGTTGAAACTTGGCACAAAGTTATACTACAATTTACCGCAGGAAAATTTCTCATTCACACGGGAAAAATAGTTAAAGCGGGCATAGTTAGCACCTAGATAGAATAGACCTTGCGGAAGAACAAAGACTAACTTTTACCAGGGGAAAATTCCTCATTCCCACGGCAAAAACTATTAATGCGGGCGGAGCCGCGGCGGGAAGCTAGTTATTATTATACTAATAAGACGAAAAGTGGGTTTCTATACAATCCTCTTTATTTCAACTAAATGTTGTAATTTACGCTAAAGACTAGAGTGAGATCCTTTTCATTTTGTAACCGAACGAAACTTTTGCGAATGTACACTCTCTTGATCATCGCAACTGCAAAACACATTGGTCCCTAGGTGGCGACCCGGCCAACAACTTAACGAACTGAAAATCATATAGCAGACTTTAAAATCTCTAGAGAATATTATGACAACAATTTTGAAGAAGTTTTTAATTTTTCTCTCTCTTTGTTTTGTATCTTGTTGACTGATTGTTTGATCTCTTTTTCATTGCTTAGACTTGTACATTATTTGAGATGAGAGCCGGTCATGGTTTAAGTTTATTAACTTCAGAAATGACGTCATTAAGTATTTTAAATTTTGACCGTTGCAAGTTCCAGTTGACTGACACTGCAGTAAGTTTTTGGGACGAAAAGAGCTACATACTTTATATTTATACTAGCGACCCGCCCCGGCTCCGCACGGGAAAATTGTTATTGTGGGTTATCCTTAAGTATATTATGCATGTATTATACATAATAAACCTTCCTCTTGAATCACTCTATCTCATCAAATCTATCGCATCAAAATCCGTTGCCTAGTTTTAAAGATTTAAGCATACATAAGGATATAGGGACAGAGAAAGCGACTTTGTTTTATACTATGTAGTGATATACAAACTTTATACCCATTCGTCTCATACTATCAGTTCATTCTACTACATTAATAAGATAATTAGATACGAAAATCAAATTATAAAAGTTAGATACAAATGGCATTCATTTCTTAGTTATATTCATAGCTCTTCTTTTATTTTCTTTCATTAGGAGCAATGGCTGGAAATATTTCACTTGTTTGCCTTTCTCAAACTTCATTTCGCGGCGAAAATAGGCTATCATGTGATATGCAAAAGAAAAATAGAACGAATATTGCCGAGAGAATACGGTGATCTCGTCGTCATTGCTACCTGGTGCCTTCTAGCTCAAAGCGACAATAGCCAAACAAGTAGAATTCAATGTAGACTGCGTAACCAGTATGTCTCAGATGTAAATCTTTATATTTTGTGCCATATTGGTTGCGCAATGTACAGAAAACTGTACGTGTAAAATAGTTGTACGTAAAAGTGTGTTCAGTCGCTAAGACTTTGTTCTTAAGAGATTTTGTATGTGGATTTGGTTTTTGAGCAGATGCGTAATTTATCTTTATGGTGTTGCTGTAGTGTTACGTATTGCTTTTTGTTTGGGAATACTTTAGGGATTTCTTTTTTAGTACCTATATTTTGTGACTAAACGTGTAAACAACGAGGTGTCTTGCATGTCACCTTGTTCCCACTTTGTTCTTACCTCATTTCTCATCTCATTTACCATTTCTTCTACTAAATTTGAATATTTAATTTTGGAATTCATTCAAAATCATCCGTCAATCATCCATTTTTTATTATTCATTCCATCACCAACGTTTGCTTTAGTTACATCAGTGTTTTCATTATTATCTATTATTGAGTCTGTGTTTATGTAAATATTTCTATCTCAAATATACAGTGAAAGTCTAAAAGTCTTCTTCTTGATTTCATTCGCCTAACTAAGTAAACTAAATTCGGTGTGTGTGTCAATCTTACTCCTATCTTACTCCTACTAATCAACGTGTAGCCCCCCGCTGGCTCGTCCAGGACCTAGACGAGCCGCGGGTGTGACAAACGACTTTTATATTACAACGCTGTCAAAATACATAGTAAGTCATTACTCATTACGTAAATAATGTTAAATGTATTTTTTTATTAACTATAAATTTACTGAATTCATCAATTGGATCACAAAAATATACAGCACGGTCAATCTGATCAAGACTTATTTATGCTTTTATTTAAGTATGTAGGTATTAAAAGTTTTCACCGAACTGTATTTCAAACTACATAATAAAACTACGAAATTATGCGTATTTTGCAATATTTTTATCTTTCCCACATAATTCACAGTGAATAATAAAATTTAATAAATTCCTAACTTGTATAATTTTCGCCATAAACCAAATAAAAGATTTATTGGCACTTACAAAGACTCCTAACTTATTCAGTTTTATTACTAAAATTCTAAAGATTTATTGATAGAGTCTAGACACAAGACGAATCAGTAGTAGAAAAGAGAGCAAGTATAGTGTGGCATTGGTCATGCCATACCTTTTGCTTGTCGGCCTGGCTACAAGTACATTCCAAATTTAAATCTATTTCGAGACATACCTATTTTTTATTTTTTATTTTTATTCGTAACATATGTAAGTACAATTTTTACACTTAAATCTACTCGCCAAACTATTACGTTTGATGGCGAGATCTCGCTCTATTACAATCAAGGGCCTGACACACTTTGACAGAAAAAGATAGTCTTATTGCGATTCCTAAAAGAGGAAATAAAAAGATGCATCATGTTTTGCCGGGTTATAGGCACACTTCATATCATATAGTATACTAGTTAATTTATTGTCGGGTTATAGGCACACTTCATAGATAGACTCAATGTATGTCTTTCTCTTACGCCCGGTCGCACGGTGGCGAATCTATAACTACTATACTATATCTATGATTACAATGGATATTATTTTCATGGATTGTGTCAGTTGGTTTTTGTGACATCTTCCTGCTGCAGGTCTCGTCTGGACAGGATGGATTATTCCCTCTTCTAGTTTGTGGTTTTAATATTCTTAATATCGTGTGTAAGTGAATAAAAAAGTGCACTTTAAAAAGTAACGAGGACTTGATATTTCGAGGCTGCCCCGCCATCTCGTTTTTGCATAGTTTGTTCAATATTAGTTTGCTGTTACTTAGGAAACGAGACGATAAGATAAGACTCGTGTGTAGTACTGTCGCACCCGCGGCTCGCCTTGCTCCTGGGCGAGCCTGCGGCGTGAACTCTTGAAGTAGTGGTAATCTCGACGAAAACGAAGAAGTGGTAAATGAAACTCAAATTTCCACTAGCACTGAATACAGAGGTTTATTCACAAATTACAGTAGAAATACACAGAGTACGCCTAATCGAGTATGAACCGTAAGCACGGATATGAACAGTCCGAATATTTTCAGCGCGTTCGTTTAGTATCAAATGATTATCGGAGCTGATTATTTTTCCCGGTCAAAATAAGAAATTTAATAGAACATTTTGAAATGTGCAGTGATAAGTTGCAAACATGACTCGAGGAACAAATCAAAAAAGAAAAATGTTATTGATTTCACCGCCCATACAAAATCTGCCAAAATTTGCTTACGCTTGACATAAAGGCAGCGGAGCGATGCGCGTGCTCTATGTATATTCATTCTCTAAGTACACAGCTTATTGAATTTAAAGTTTAAACATGATAAAAGTTGTTTACAGTTTGAGGCAGAAGGAAGAAGTGAAAATAAAAATGGATGATTTGACGGATGATTTTTGAATGAATTCCAAAATTAAATATTCAAATTTAGAGAATGAAATGGTAAATGAGATGAGAAATAATGTAGAAACGAGGCAACGAGGTAGCATGCAATGCACCTCGTTACAATACTGTTGGTACGGCTAATACTACTGTATTATAATTATAACTAACTTTCCGCACCACAGTAAATAAAAAAAAATAAAAAAATATTTGGGCTTTTCACACATATTTACACAAGCTTGTGACCGATGTCTCCTTTTAAGCCAGGAGACACCACTCTTTCATAGATTTGATATCTCGGAAAAAGCCATGGACGGGAAACTAGCTTTATTTGTTATCCTTACAATTGGAAATATTTTATCTTTCCGGCTGCATTATTCGAAACTTTTCAGAGCTAGGAAATTTTTGCGCTCCAGACACATTTATTCACTTTTTAACTTAGAATTTTAAATTTATTTCACTACGTGTGCAATAACCTCATCTCGTCTCATCTATCAGAGATCCGCGCCAAAACATTTTCATTTCAAAGCGTTGTGTTTGCGGAGAATGCTTTGTTACTTTGATTTGGTATTTCTGTTCTTTGAGGATCGCGACTCGATCCTATTTGTCTGAAGTGCGTACGACTGCGTCGATGGGGCTTTGAATAAATGTTTCTGTAATATAAAGATTGTGGAATGTAAGACTGGATTTTCACCGGAGCTACATTGTTTTTTCAAGTGAATCTTTATGCATATTATTATGTACTTATGTGTAGTGTGGGTTTCGAGCTCGTTTTCCTGTAACGGAACCCCATTTGAAATCTTATGTTGATAAAGGATATTGTCATTTCCAAAACTTATACTAGACCAAATTTGCTGTAGTATAAAGTGATGAATGTTTATTGGATTTCACACAATATATTAGTCTGGTATTTAAAATTGATGTAACAAAATCCGGTAATTTTATACAAAGTGAAAGCAAACCATTAGGTAAAAATAGGTTTTGCCGCTTGAGAAGAATTAATACCAATAGAAAATATCACGGGCTAAAGAGAAGTCCTCGTTCATATGAAAATCTAGTAAAAATAACATTTTGACCCTACGTGTATCTCTATAAAACACTTTTCCACCAGTTGACGACGCCGGGTTACCTGTTAAACTTAATTTTAGTTACAAACAAAACCAAAAGTAACATGAGATTGTTTTCTTGTTCTTCATCAGGCCTAAACCACAGAAACCTGCCTGCCTAAACAAACTCGAAGTTAACAAAAAGTAGTACCAATAGTTTTCTTTCTTTTCCAAGGTAAATAAATCCAAGCACTTGAAAGAATATAAAAGTTATGTAGGGCTCTCACTTCGAGTATTGTACTAAGAAATGAGAGAAAGAAATTCTACGAAAAAGGGACCTTTTTGTTTCCGAC
Source organism: Teleiodes luculella (assembly GCA_948473455.1). Taxonomy (NCBI): domain Eukaryota; kingdom Metazoa; phylum Arthropoda; class Insecta; order Lepidoptera; family Gelechiidae; genus Teleiodes; species Teleiodes luculella. The sequence goes on along the minus strand of OX419595.1, from coordinate 3,739,028 downwards.
CGCCATTTTCATAAATGTAAAAGCTAAAAAGTTCAATATACGAGTAAGACAAAGTTTGTACAATCTTACCATTATTTGAGTGGGACTCATAAAACAATAATTTATTCTACTTATAGTGAAGTTAAAAATGATTTTCAACTTTTTAATTGGTCGTCTTATTTTTCGCGATTGTCTATATGTTATTCATTATCATAACCTATTTATGAAGAAGAAGAAAAAGAACCGACTTCATTCCAAACATACTAGAAAGAAACATATCTGCGTAGATTCCATTCTATGTAAATGATCAATCTAAATCCTACAATTTTAAATAGTCGTCAACATCCGTTTTATCTAAGGAGATTATGTATTAGTAGAAAATACTTAAAAAAATAATATTAAAAACATATTTTTAAAACAAGCTTTTATATACCTAATTGCTCTAACAAGATGGAAATACATTTTTAAATTAATTAAACCCATTATTTTATTACATTACATAATTTATGTTTTAGTGACATAGAAGCTTGTTGCGAGTTTTAACTTTATTAAATTCATTTTCTTTATTGTAAACGTTAACCCTGAACCACCCTAAACTTAGATTAGGTTGAATACGTTTTCTATTTTTTTTGAGAAATTAGTGTCTTGGCGTAAATTGTAAGAAAATAAAATTATTTTTAATAAATTTTGTAAAACTCGCAACAAGCTTTTGGCATTAGAATATGACACAGGCGTAATGCGGAAATAAGATAATACTTGCACCATATAAGTTTATTATCTCATGCAATGGAGAGCTGCATCTGTGCTAATGGAATCCACACAAGACTGCGCAAGACTGCAGACTGTCGTGTGGGATTACTTATCTCAAAGCTGGAATTACTCATGTGCTACGGAGAAACATTATATTATCACTGGTAGGGTTTTGGTATGTTTATGTTTGACGGATTTTAATGCAAGCTTCATACTGAAAATGTCATAGCCTCTGAAACGGATAGCAAGCAACTCCTGAGCCGCACGGACGGAACGGCAGCCAATCAGTGGCCGCGACGCAGATTGACGAGGCGTATCTAAGCTAGCAGCTTCCAGTCTTTGGATTCAACCTTCAAAATAACAAATTTAAGAATTTTGCCCTACAAAATTTGCAGCAAGAAAATTATCATCAAGTGTCTCAAGATTTTTGTTGTAAATATATTTTAAATACGCTAAACTCAGAATACCTAAATATAATAAGTTTCAATAATTTTTTATTGGTTATTTGTAATTTGAGCATCAACAGTATCTTTTGATTTCAGTGGCCTAAAATTGCCTTTTTATTGGTGAGTCTTATCGCAACCACTTTAGTAACAGCGCGACTTGTATTATACTAGCTGTCTGCCCGCGTTGTTTTTTCTTTTCTTCTTCTCTTAGATTTCGATTTATGAATCATTTACAGTTAGCCCACCAAGGAGTTCGAGCCTGTAAATTATATAAATGCCAGTGGCGATGTAATAAACAGAATGTAAGGCTCCGCCGTTTTTCAACAGTTTTCCCGTGGGAATGAGGATTTTTTCTGCAGAAAAAGGTAGCCTACGTTCGTTGTATCAAGGTTTAATCAAAATCGGTTCAATAGTTTCGGAGCCTATTCAAATATATTTTAGGTATTTTTTAACACCTTATGTTTCTTCATTGGAGTTTTAGTAAGGATCCCAACTAAAAAAATATACTCTATGTAACCCGGGATGTAGTTTCCTAACAGTGAAATAAATTTTGAAACCGATTCATTAGTTTTGGAGCCTATTCAATGCAAACAAGAAACTAACAATCAAATCTCTCCTCTTTTAGTATAGATAATAATAGATCATGACTATTAATGGAGCTCAAGAATATCCTGAAAACGAGAAACTTTAACCTATTTCATGAAAAACAATCGTAGTATTTGTATCTATTTAGGCAAGTTTGCATATAGAGTATAACATTTTGTTATGGACTTCCAAATAAGCCATGTGGCAAGCGAACGTTTTTGGAATACAAAAACGTGTGGTCAGCCTTTTGTTTGATATGCAAATAGTGGAATTTCATTTCTTTTTGTTGTGTTATTTTTAACAAGGGTTTTTGTTTAGTCGTTTTTTTTGCAGTGGCCTCTTTAATGTTGTCTTGCTAACCTACTGCAATTAACAGTCCAAACAATATACTTTTTTCCTACTGAGGGACTCAAGCATACCCTGAATCAAGGTGAAAAGGCCTTAGTCGACCAAGCTGGTCCAGTGCGGGTTGATCAACTGCACACACACACACAATTTTTTGAATTTCTTTACAGGTGCATGCAATTTTCCCCACGATGTTTTTCTTCACCATAAGAGCGTCGAATTAGTACCTAATATGAATTTGTAGATCGAAAATATATTGGTACGTGCCGAGACCTGAACCCGCGCCTTCGAATGAAAGGCTACGGTCCTAGCCACTAGGCCACCGACACACTTTTCTTCTCATAAGATCCTTAATCACACTAATATTATAAAGGCGAAAGTTTGTGAGTGTGTGAGTGTGCATGTGCTTCTTCACGTCTAAACGGCTGGAACAATTTTAATAAAATCCGTTATGGAGTTATTTGACACCCTGGATTAACACAGGCCAATTTTACCGCGGGAAAATGCCTCATTCCCACGGGAAAAACTATTAACGCGGGCGGAGTCGCGATGCTGAAAGCTAGTATTTCATAAATCACATCGTAAGCAAGCTTCAAAGGAGTGAGATCCATAGAAAAAGTTCTTTATAACCTTTAAGGAAAAAGTAACTCAATAAGTCAGCGACCGGTGGTGTTATATTGCTGGTAATAAAAAAACTAACTTGTTTCCCATGGGTGTGTGGAATTCGCTTAGTTATTTGCTTTGCGTATGCGTCGCTAGTTTTATTGGTATTCTGAATAAGCGTTTAGGGAATTATGTAGCCGAGGCTCAGAGTAAAAGGGCTGATATTGCATTTTTTGTTTTTTGTTCACAAAGGACAAATAAAAACTTGTAAGGTTTACCTAAGGAGCTCTACAACGCTAAATGGTGCCGCCACCTTTAAAAAATAATAACTCGGAATCATTAATTTTTCATAAATCTGGACTACAAGATTGGAAACGGGGTTTTGTAGGATATATAGAAGCCATAAACTTTATTTACCCCGCTGTAGTTAGAGATAGGAAAAATGCGAAAAACGGTCTCTTTTTGTAGTTTTTCAACCTATAAGTACAATGAATGAACTATACTAAACATTATGTGATTGCTTCTACACATCCTACAGCACCAACTCCAATTCTGTCGCCCGTACTTTTGAAAAATTGATGAATTTTTTTTTCAAGGATGGCGGCGGCGAGTTGGACTGCGAAGTAATTCTATCGAATGTTTCTTTCTTTCGTCGTGTATGAAGTTGACCAACCCGCATTGAGCCAGCGTGGTCGACTGAGGCCTATTGACCCTGATTTCAGGGTAGGCTCGAGCCCCTCGGTGGGGACATATATGAGCTATCGAGATACCCTTTACAGTGGCCGTAACCGGGGGCGCGGCCTAAACCAAAATTAAAATTGTTAATCAGAGACGGAGCCCCTCAGGCGTCGTCTCCTTCACAAGGTTTTTCAGTATCAGCGCGCTAGGCCGAGGTCCGAGGCTCCCTCGAGCCGTTCCTAGACGCGTTGGTACATGACTTTTTTTTGTGTAGAGTCTTCCGCTCCCCCGCAAATCCGGTGAAGCTTGATCCGTCGTACTTTTTCGACTCAAGCATAGGTCAATTAAAAATAAAGAGCTATCGAGATGTCACAATACAATATTTTGTTGCAGACCTAACCCAAAGCCAGCAACTCTGCCGAGGAGTATCAGCGCATAAGGTGTGCGGCACTCGGGCGCACGCGCCGCGGGTCCTGTTCGCCTCCAAAGATGATGATGGAAGAGACCTGAGACGCAAGTCTGCGAGCAGCAGGCTCGGCAGCTCTCCTCGCAGCAGCATCGCCAGTGGGGAGACTTGCGATGGACTGGCTCTCAAGTAAGACCTTCCTTGTGTTAGCTGGAAAAACGACATTTGCACAGCACTAGCAGCTCAAGTCACTGGTTTTACCCAAGGTTTTACCAAGGATGTTATTATGGGTAATACCGTACAACACTACTTATAACATCCTTGGGTTTTACCGCGAACCCTAGAGCAACGCGGGCCTTCCGTACGGAAGGCCGGCGTTGCTCTAAGCCGCGAACGCATATCATTGGTTTATCTAATAAAAAAGTGCTTTTAAACAACATTTGGAACGCAATTTGAAATTATCTAAAACAACGGCCAGACGCCAATGAAAACAAAAGTAAAAAGGTTTCTCTGGTGGGGCTCTCTATGAACAAAGTCTGTTTGTGAGGATTTCCTTAGTTTGGCTAGGACATTGCAGGCCGAATCACTTAACTGTCCGAAAATAAAGATGATTCCGTGCTTTGGAAAGCACGACAAGCCGTTAATCTGTTAATCTTGGCTACTGTGTATCTACGGATACAGTCGTTATACGCGTGCCATGTCAGAAGCTTTAGGCGGCTCAACACCAGGGTTTGTGAGGTAGGTTAACCTCGAAACCAACACAATAACCAAATAGCCCGACAACATAATATTCAAAATATATTATTATGTATTATTTTTTTTGTTAGCTTCTGTCCAAAATCAGAATATAAAAGTTCATAAAAAGAACACTGGTTTTAGAATAATCTAACTACCAAGTACAAACGCACATTTTGAAATAATACGTTCAAAAGGCAAATATCGTAAAAAATAAAAACAGAAACAGTGAAGAAAAATAAGCGGGCGAAAGAACTTCTAAATCAGAAGTTATATCGAAAAGTTGATCCTCAGACTTTCTTCGTAAACAAAATTATGCTCTATTCTACTACGATCTATCATAAAGGTACCGGTGCAAAACAAAGTTCCAGTCAGTAATATTTCTCGGATACTATACACCATCTGTACCCAGATTAACCCGACACAGGCCCGGCGCACTCCGCGCCAGAGCTCCAGAATGTACCTACGCCCGGCGGCCTCATATCTGAGGCCAGTTAGTAGGAAAAACGCGCGCGCTTGTGAAGACGCTATTATTTAGTGTGTGGTAATACGGACTCTCGCGGCGCGGTCTCAAGGTGCATTTTGTTTTAATACGAGCGCAACGACAAACGGTAGGCTATTATAGCCAGGGTCACGTTCGACGCGTTCTATGTAATTTGAACGTTAGTCTCGTGGTAGCTAGAATTAAATTCGCACGTTTGCTTTCAGAGAGTGCGCCTTCTGTACCTAGTACTATTATATATTCTGTTCCCGAGAGCACTGCAATATGTTAAGGGGGTATTACATGCACCGTCTAACATTATTAAGCGCCAATTACACTGCGGCGTTGGTTGAGTGGCTCTCTAAATTTATTTCACACGACACTTTCAGGTTAATTAGTTGGTGATCGCTGGGCTATGAGAATTTCTGTAGATAAGATTTAAATGTTTCCAGATTAAAAAGACTGTCTTTTGCATTTGGTTCTACTGTCTTTCGGTCAATACTTAAATGCACAATATTAATCTTATTTTACCAGTATCTTGGATCTAAAACGTCTATTACTATTTACAATTCAATACAATACAAATATATTATGTAATTAGTTCTTGTTTGGAAATCTTACCGAAATTTATAAAAAAATATGATCAAATCATCGTTTCAGTTGATGTCTACTACAAAGGCGTTTTTATTAGGTTTAACAAATATAAAAAAGGTACCCACTAACTACATATATTTGTACTGTATTGTACCCACATGAATTACAAAATAAAACATTTAAAAACATAACCCACATTCTGTTTTGTCTGTCCGTCTGTCTGTCTGTGTAGATTTAAAAAAACACAATTTAACTATAGATATACATAAGTATTTTGACATAATAATAAACCAGTCTAACTTTGCACGTGCCATTTCACTAAGCCCAACTTAAAAGAACGTAAAACAAAGGCTTAGTCATAAAAGAATCTTCCAGTTCGCGTAGGGGTAATTAGGTTCTAGGTTGGGTATCAACCTCCTACACAAAGTCTTAAATGATACGGCTATAGCCACCAGCTATTCGGTGGCGTGTAGAGGCAATTAAGACTACCGGCACCTGTAATACTGTCTGCAGGCTGTACTAAACTGTTACTCTAAGGAATAGCTTTATATATATCCGCCCTGCAGCTCCATCCACTTTAACTGTAAATGAAACTGAACAAAAAGATATATAAAACCGCCTTCAAAGGCCCTATCCTACACTGAAACGTTAAAAATAAAATAAGAATCTAGCTGAAAGCATAGAAATTTAAATGGCTATTAATATTCCTTATTTACATAAGTTGTAACATCATATAAACATGTGTAGACATTGTTATACACTTCACCTTGGAGACGATAAAAAAAATGTATTTTGAAATCGGTTAAAAACAAACATCATTTATGCCTAAATAAAAGAAAGAGAAATCTGCGATCGACCATTATTTTAAGATTCATGCACTTCAAAAGTCGAACAAACCCCAGAGACAATAAAAAATATACTTGGATGTTAGAGTAATGTTTTATGTTTGCTTTGTATATTCGCGGTATGAGATGAAAATTCCGCTCCCGTTATACGTTTTATTGCCGAATAAAACTGCCATAAACTTCCACGCTCATTTGTTCAGGGAACTGAATGGATTAGATCGACTATATGGACTGACATACTTATCTATATTGCGATGTTATAATATTGTAATCTTTATAATATTTCACGTTCCAGTTGTAATTTTTAAATGTAAAAACGGAACCGTAATAGAATCATATGTGTATCTGTCCATTTTCCGTCTGCCGGCGCCAATTTTCTCCAAAACTACCTACTCTTACTCTTACTTAGCGACGGAAACAACTCGATTGGTGAAGTAGGTAGGTAGTTTTGGAGAAAATTGGCGCCGGCAGACGGAAAATGGACAGATACACAAATGGCGTCGTTGATATTACGTCTGTGACTTAGAGACAGAAATGAAGTGAAATTATTAATCCTGACCACACTCTTGGGGATAGAATTTAACTATAAGTGATTTTATAATGGCAATACTTCGTGTCACTTCATCTCACCCTTGAAATACAGTAATATTTCCATTCTATAAAATTGTCTTATTTCTAGCATAGTTTCAGTTATTCAGCGCCTCAAAACATAAAGAAAGTCCACTGCGACATTCGTCCTGAAAGACTTTGAAAATATAAATAGTCTTACCAGTTTGTTTTCTTGCTTACTGACTAATAATTAAATTTAATAATTTTTGACATATAAATCTGCCTTCTTCAGACTATCTTTTACTGAAAACTCGGAAGTACCTACCTATTACTGACATTTTTTTGTCCGTTTTGATATGAATAGAGAACAATAAAACATAAAATATACTTTCACATTTTGTACGTATGATGTTATCAAACAAATTATAGCCTTTCATATTGTTTTGTATATTTGTTTGTCAAACGATTAACAAATAAAGTTACACAATAAAAGCTGGCCACGATATTGATGATGATTCATAATGAAAACATAGTCTATGTACATAATATTCGGAATCCACGTTACCTCATAGTAAACAATACCTAAATATACCTCGCGATTGTTATTTCAGATTCGTACAAGCAAATATTGTACGTGTTCGGCAACCGTAATTCCTAGATCTGCAAATATTCGTACTAAATCTGTCGAGAGATATTTCATCAAACGATCACAGTATGATTGGATAGAATCTTGAAATGTGCCAAGGTATGGATGAGTAGATAAATCGAATTGGCCTCGCGGCTTCATTCTAGGCTAGAGTCAGTGCCACGATCTTGGACGCGGCGGGTTATAACACCTGATAATCTTGAATCTAATCTTTTTGTCTTCTAATCAACTTTCACGAAAAAAAAAATGCATTTCCCACAGAAAATATTGCTAGTAATTTCTAAGTCAGATATCAAAAATTTTACAGACGTATTTAGGTAAGGCAAGACAAGATACACACAAGACATAATAATAATTTGTTACTTAACCTAAAGATGGTAAAAATAAAATAAAATAGGTATCAGCTAAACTAGGAGCATTAAAAGGTAGCAACTTTGCAGACGGAAAACTCGAGTAGCTTCCTCGCGAAGCGTCGTTCCCATTTCATCCCAAAAACTTATGGCCCATTTGGGACAAAATAAGAAATTAAAATTTTAATTTTATTAATTTTCCTAGTTTTTTAATACTTACCTGTTTTTACTATTGAACAACAGTAAGAAAAAAGTATTGAATATATTTTTGAGTAACCGTCCGCCCGCGGCTACACCCGCGTTGTTTTTTTTACTTTTCCATGCAGTTTCCCGTAGGAATGAGATATTTTCCCGCGATAAAAACTGGATATTATTGTATTATATTTCACTTCTCACGTCCCTCTGACTCGGTTTTTAGCATTTTTTTTCCATGTACAGATTTTCGACCTCTACAATTTTATTATATAGATAAATGACTAATACAACAAAAAATAATTGCCTAACGGGGTGCAGCCATTTTGAAATAATGCGCCAAAGCGTTCATCGTTCATCATCGGTAATACGTAATACTAAAAGTATCATAAAAAATATGAAAATACAATTTTGTTTCGGCCCAAATGGGCCGTTGTTGGGTCGAAATGAGAATAACTCGTAACGAAGCACTCGTAAATTTTATACCTCATCTCAGACGCTTTGTAACTTGCATTCTCTTCCTTTGCTAAATCAGGAAGTATTAAAGCTGAACGCTTTGTCTTCTCTTGTACGGTATTGTGGAAAGTTAGGTAACGTCTATTTTTAAAGTCGTTTTATTTGTTGAAAGTATTGTATTGTAGTATGGAAGAAAGGTAGGTCTTTCCTTCGTTCGTTTTGGTTTGGTTTTTACATTTTTTATTTACGAAGGAATAGCTTGCTTGCGTCGAATAGGCTCTGAACCAGTGTACCGATTTTAATGACACTCAAGACAAAGAAGTTGCTCGACGCACCGAAAATGCCTGGAAGAGTTATTGGTCGATGAAAGAATACATGAAAGGTGACTTGTCTTTATCTTTAAAACGTAAACTCGTGGACGTATGCATTCTCCCAATACTCACCTACGGAGCTCAGACTTGGTCTTTGACGGAAGCTCAAAGGTCCAGACTCGCGGTTTGCCAGAGAGCCATGGAGCGCAGTATGTTGGGCCTGAAACTGATCGACAGGGTCAGGAACACTATACTGCGCTCTAAAACACAGATTGCTGATGTGACCTACGCTTCCGCCAAACTGAAGTGGGATTGGGCCGGTCACGTCTGCCGCATGCCAGATATATTGTGGGCAAAAACCGCTACGCAGTGGATGCCACCAACTGAGACAAGGCGACGCGGCAGACCCAGACGACGATGGCGAGACGACCTAGACGCCTTCAGCGAAGCATGGCAGGAAGAGGCACGGGAAAGAGAGTCATGGAGGGAGCGGAGAGAGGCCTTTGCCCAGCAGTGGGACACGTATGGCTAATTAAGATAAGATAAGATAAGATAAGAAGTTATATAAAATAAGTCTTGGGGATATATAGACTACCTTTTACCGCGGGAGATTTCCTTATTCCCACGGGAAAAACTATTAACGCGGGTGGAGCCGCGAGGCTCAAGGCTAGTAGAGTTTCATTGTATTGTAAATGATGCATAAACTATATAAGAACGAAATTATTATGTAACTAATGTATGTAATAATAATACTTATAGCGGATGCTATAATACAATTCATAGATAACATCTACCTACCCCACTAATACATTACCTAGGTACTTCATATTGGATGTGGGGTTCCCTCGTACATAGGGGGACATATTACTTACACGGATTATATCAGTCGTTATTATGTAAATAGGAATACAATCGTATTATTATTCTACCTACTTTTATGTAGGTGTCTGTTTGTTTATGAATTTGAAGGTGTCTGAATTATTCAGTCACCTTACTCTGGGTGCACACGTTATGAAAAAACCGGTCGGAATGCAGACTTATCGCGCACACATCAAGCGAACTGTATGACGTACGCCGCCCTCATTTGATATTCCTTATTTACTGAATAAATGGGAATTTATCAAAAATTGGGGGCCGCTATCGACTATGCTTTATAATGAAATACGATAAGTAAGGATTTAACCACATTAAAGAGTCGCCTCATCTTCCTAGAATAGGTACCTACTGTAATTAAATATGACCTAATTAGTATTGCCATCACTATCACTATCACTATTCACTACATAGTATAAACAAAGTCGCTTTCTCTAGCTGTCCCTATGTCCCAATGTTCCTATGTATGCTTAAATCTTTAAAACTACGCAACGGATTTTGATGCGGTTTTTTTTAATAGATAGAGTGATTCAAGAGGGTCGCTAGTTTAATCATAAAATCGTTTGAGCCAGACAGAATCGTAATATAAACTTGGATTCGTCAATTTCAATGTCTTTTGTGCTCAAGGTTTCTGATCTTTCAGACAAAATGTAAACACCGTTCCAGAAAGAAAGTTTATTCTGAAAGTAATATTGTTCAAGAAAGTTAATATTCAAGAAAATCTTTTTAATAAAGTTCCTACGTTCCTAAGTTTTCGTATTATACGTACGTACGTAGTAAGTTATATTTTCTGATTTCTGAAGTTTGATTTTATCTATATAACCGTATCTACCTCACCTACGTATACTTACTAATAATAAGTACTACAATTAATTAAGTTAATAGGTATAAGAAAAACGATACAGAAAGAAATACCTAAATAAACTAAAAACTAGAGACTAAACATAGGCCTGCGGCAGGCTGAGTTTGATGTCTTTGTGGATGGGTGGATGAAATTGTGACATTAGCAATAAAGCCGTTTATCTTTATATCATGGATTATATTATTTACTAGCTGTCCGCCCGCGGCTACGCCCGCGTTGTTTTTGACTTTTTCATGCTAGACTTTTCAGTTTCCCGTAGGAACAAGATATTTACCCGTGGTAAAAAGTATCTAAGATGTTGACCGGGGATATAAGGTACCACCATACAAAATTTCATTTAAATCGGTCCAGTAATTTCGAGATTAGCCCGTACAAACAGACAAACAGAGAAACAATAAATCTGGATATGTTCTATATTACTTCTTACATCCCCCTGACTTGGTTTTTAGCAAAAAAAATTCTATGTACAGATTTCCGACCTCTACAGTTTTATTATAGATGTTATGTAAATTCTGCTGTATCTTAATTCTATTATTTATTAACTCTGTTCTGTACCTAACCTAAAGTTATACCAAGTGTCTGCGAAGTTTTCGCTCTAAAGATGCGGGTACACATCCTTGACTGATCAAAGGCAAGCTGAGGGATATTCACTTAACACTACCTTTTAGAAAATGTCCTTTGGTTAGGTGCTGTGAATAAAGAAAGATTTACGCAGTATTTGGAGCTCTAAACTAAGGAGCCTAACGTAGGATTTAGAGCGATCGAACGAAACTCAATCGACCGTAAAATAAAGAACCGAATTTGAATAAAGAATATAGAAGGTATAAAGAATAGTTAGGTTTTGTTTTACATTTTTTTATGTAGTTCCTGAGAATAAAGCCGGCACTACACTCTCGACAAATCCCGAGAGCCGAAAGGGACGCGGTTATGCGTTAGAATGAGATGCAAATACACCGCGCTCACTCTTGCGCATAACTGCGTCCCTCGTATTGACCATGTCTTGTCTAATTTGTGGAGTGAGTGCGGCTTTAAGGCGATAAACTTGGTGGCCGCCTTACATTGAACTTGTATGAAATCTGCAGAAACCCTTCAGAATGAGGTGGCAACGCAACCAAAGCTAACTTATATTCTCTTCTCCTCCGCTAGGCTGGAGGCTTGATGTGTCTATGTCTATGTCTAAATGCGTATGCGTTGACGTAAGCGTAGTAGACATGCTAGTTGTAATGTACGGAACTGTATGAGACAGGACACACCGCGTGCGTAACGTAAAATTGTGCGTAGACGTCGGGTTCCATACATTAAACTCAATGGCACGTCCGTCGTCCATCCTCGTATCCCCGGTTACCGTACCTGCGTCTGGGGGCCAAGGGAGACGGGCCGCGCGACACATTCTTGAAGGCGATGCGCGCGGATAGGATAGGAAGCTCACTACAAACGGATGAGTGGCATCATCAGGCTGGGATTAGGGGTGAAATAGTTCCTATACAGGGAGCTGATCACCCGTCTGCGCCATCCGCAGACGTCCCCCACATATATAAAATAGATAGTTAGGCACGTGAACGTCTACACTTCGTGTTCGCATCCTTCTCCTCCTTAATCGTTCACTCTTGACAGAGTGGTCGTGGTTACCAATGTTGCATTTTCATTGGCAAATAAAGCCTGTGTTTGCACCTAAAAGTATGTTTTTTATGTATGTGTGTAGACGAGAATCTAACTTGGAAATCTTTAAATAGGTTACGGACACAGATGGGTCGCTGCAAAGACAATTTGTGCCGGTGGGGATATCTACATAAGCAACAACAACCAGTGTGAGTGCGGCGCCTCCTTTCGGACCATGGATCATCTACTGCAATGCCCCGCATGCCCTAAAAGCTGCACATTTGAGGACCTCTTAACGGCTACCGAGACTGCGGTCCAGGTAGCAAAGTTTTGGGCGGGGAAAATATAGATGACTTAAATTACCATCGACTCGACAGAAGAAGAAGACGAGCATCTATTACTAAAGCTTATAGGTAGGCTAGCTAGGCCAGCTAAGATAATCTTTTGCCTATTTATCTAGTACAGGCTAAGCTCGAAAGAGCCGGAGCCGTATACTTACGTATATGAGCTGATCCGCATTTTTTTACAGCTTGTGTTAACCCTTTGCTATTCCTACGTCCCTATTATTTTGGCAGTGTTTGCCATAATCTTCGGCTTGGGAGGCGTTTTGAGGATTCCTACGGTACGGTTGCTTTCCATTCCCGAAAAAGATTGTAGAAATAGAAGCTGATTCCAAATTCTGTCGAGATTATCATTCGTAGTGGCGTAAAAGTAAAATAAATAAGCAAATATTCGATCTATCGTGATTCGGAAAATGTCGTTTATCGCTTCGTCTATCATCTGGTGGCATGCGATTGCCAATACCCGCGTAAACTTGACGAAACATGTGTGCCAGATAATGTTTGCGATGAAATTTCTTACCGTATCGCCGTTTATACATTCTTATACAAGATGGATTACTATTTTGTTTTTGGAAAAAAATATTTGATTAAACAGATTATTTTTTATGTTTTTTTATTTTTCAGTTTAGTCTATCCGCCCACGGCGACGCCCGCGTATTTTTTTATTTATTTTTTATTTCTCATGGTAAAATATCTAAGATATTGGCTGAGGATATAAGGTACCACCATGCAAAATTTCATTTAAATTGGCCCAACTGTTCCAGAGATTAACGTGTACAAACAGACAGACAGACGGTTTTTTTTTAACTTGTATTTTTGTGTTCAGCTATACTCCCTTTATCACCTACAATCAGTTTTTTTTTAAACAAATCAATTTTACACGCCGATTCTTCAGTTTTATAATTAGTATAGATAGACAAACCTAATTTAACCCTCTTTTAAGTAGCATAGGTGTTATTCTGATGTATTAGCTATATTATTGTAAAGATTCATTAAATCCATTCAGTAGTTCTTTTCGAAAGAGTAACAAATATCCATACATCTATCCTCGCAAAAATTCTCGTTTATAATATTAGTAGGATTATTTATTATGACAAAAACTCTATTTGTACTCAGCTTCGATCTGAGTCCTGTCCTGCGTTAATCTCTTTCAAATAAAATACTTAATTTAAATCAAAAAGTTTTTATTTTAAGTAAGATCTTACAAATCATTTTTCGAAGTTAAATAAAGTTAATAAATTTAGCTCAAACTAAGGGTGGCTCTCGTCTCTTACTAATGAAGAATAAACTCTCAAATTATAAGTTTAGATATAAGTTTGAACAGGACTCTTGTACTCTAACTTGCAACACATAAAAAAAAGAAAAAGAAAAAAAACTTAACATTGTAAAAAAAAAGCAGTGGCAGTGAACATTTTTGCAATAGTTAAAAATTTTAAGAGTACCTACCTATTCAGATAGATAGGTAGGTTTTATAACATTTTAAAACTCGCGATTTTTCACACATTTTTATATGTTTTAACGGGTCTTTATCACGATGTAATGATTAGGTACTAAGGTGAACAAAACATTGTATTACCTTATTCTCCCGACATTTCAAAATCGTGTACGTTTAAAAACAAATGTTTGTGACCACTGTCTTCTTAGGTCTTTTTAGAACACACTTTGCGTGAATGTTAAAAATAGGTATGTACCACGCGAAGTGAGACTTTTAAATACCTTCTTCCCAATCCTATACCCTATACCTATAAAATGGAGTTAGTATCTGTGATTCAGCCTCAATATGTAAAGCAAGTGTAAGCAAGTCTGTTAGTTAGCATTCTCTGTGTACTCTGGTTCATTCACGCTTCAGCGCCCGTGGGCCAACAGCAACACTAACTGAGTTGCCGTTTTGAACCAACTTCGGCCCAACTTCGTCCCAACTGCGACCGACTTCAGAACTCCAATTTGTTTCCATTAAACCCTTCTAAAGTTGCGTTTATTTTGACAAGATTGAGCTTTGCTTGTGTGCGTGAGATTTAAGTAAAGTGCAAAGTATGACGTTTTATCTCTTAACTGTACTTTTACAACTTTTATTTCGATGCAAGTTTAAGAGATATTTTTTCTAAAATTTAAATCAAAGAACTAAATTCTAACTTAATAAGTAACTTTCATTAGTCTTGTAATTTTAAAAGGTTTCACATTAAAATGCGTACAACATTTTTAGTAATTTTAAATTAAGTATTTGGATATCTTGAGAGCTTTTTAAACTTACATTTTAACTTCTGAAAAGTCATCAGTAGTGGTTAAAAATATTGTGCTACAAAATCATGTAAAACAAATATTTTTGCATAGAATTTTGTCCAGCAGTCGAAGTCTGAAATTATTACGATGATGATAAATAAACATCGATAATAATGGTAAATCTAATAAACGAAATTGCATTATTTAAGGTACCCTAAAATAATATTTTAAAACAACAATTAAAATTATCTGATTTTTTATCAAGCCCGGCTGCCCCAAACAATGGCAACATCACTTAAATGAAGGAGAAGACCTCAGCGCACGGTCGGCTTTTTCCAGACGGAATTTAGATTTATCGTGCCCACACCAAGTGAGTTGTATGGCGTATGTCGCGCGCGGCCCGCCGTGCCCAAGCTGCTCGCTTAGTGTGTACGCACCGGCTTAGTCCAGTGGTGGCCGACTGCTGAGATCAGCGGATTCTAGCCCGTCTGTCTGAGAGTTTATGTTCCATTTTGTTTTAACGACGACCCCAAATGCACCTTATGTTTTTGTGAGAACGAATAAACAAGAATATTACTTTTTTTGGTGGAGCGTTTACTGCCAATGTGAAGACTCCTAAATGAAATGGTTTCTGTACACATCTTGAGGAAAATGATAGCGTAGTAGCTGGTGACTTCTTCTTTCCAACAAACTATATGGAAATAGGGGCTAAAACAAAATAGTCATTTTCTTCGGCTTTATGATTGGTCGTCATTTAGTTTAGGATTTCGCCATTTAGGAAAGTTTCTGAGTTAAATATTGCCCTTGTTTTTAAGGATATTTTACGCGTAATTTTTAGGATCATCATACAATAAAAATAAAGATTCCTTACATAAAAAAATAACCAGTCGTTTTTGATCTGCTATGCAAAGTCAATAAAAAACGCTGCTTTTGAAAATGGTTTTTCAAATGATTTTGCCTACGAAGTGCGGATATGGCAACATTTTACATTATTGTAATTGTACTCATGATGCCAATTCGTTTGATACTTCATATTGGTACGTGCCGAGGCTTAAACCTGAGCGTCCCGAATGGAAGTCAACGGCGTAAGCCACTGGGCCACCGACGCCAAGTCTTAAATAAATCTTTAAAAAAAATGTTTTTTCGATGAAAAGAGTTTACCATTTTCTACTACTTACTATTTTATTGAAAAATATAGTTGGTCCTATAGGGCTCCAGCTATGCCTATAAAACTCTTTTATGGGTCGGCAGGGAAAAATTGCACTCAATAAAGTTAACGTGGGTATTATAGTGGGCATTTTTTCTCCTTGCGCAATTTACCCCGGCTCACTCAACCAGGACCAATTCTACTACAGTTACACAAATTGCTATTTCTATTATACACTGCGTAGTTGATTAGTAGATGCGACGGTAAATATCTATCGTGTTTCTCTCTCTTTTAGCGCTATTTATACCTACTGCTAAATGACATGGCACTCCAATGTATTTTATTTTATGTGACTGGGCCGGACACGTCTGCCGCATGCCTCAAGACCTATGGGCAAAAGAAACCACGGTTTGGAACCCACCAACCAATAGGCGTAGACGTAGACGGCCGCGTAGAAGATGGCGGGACGAGCTTGATAGCTACTTGAAAGACTGGCCAGAAGTAGCTCAGGACAGGGAGCAGTGGAAGAAAAAGAGGGAGGCCTTTGCCCAGCAGTGGGACAGCTTAGGCTAGATAAGATAAGATTTATTTTATGTCATATATGTGAATTATACTTTCTAACGTATGTAAAATCATCCCACGGTAAAACAATAATATCAGGGCAAAAGGCGAAAGTTAGTAAAAAAATCTCATTGCAAAAGTATTTATAAAGTTTATTTTAATTTCACATTGAAACATCTCGTTAGATTAAATAAATGTTTTTTTTTATAAGTCACGCAAAACAAATTAAATAATTCGCAATATTTTCCATAACTTTGCAGCTATTTTTTTCCTGTAGGAATATTGTGTACAAAATTACAGCACTTTCATATTGGCTACGTAATGTATTTCGAATATTTGCAAAGCATTAGAAAGGTTACATCTGGAGTGACGGGGCTGTGGTTTACTACGTGTAAGTATGGGATTTTTGTTCGCAATACTAATAAAACGACTAACACTTTTACAAATACTAGCTGTGCGCCCCGCGACTCCACTCGCATTTTTTCCCGTGGTATTTTCGCTTTATAAAAAGCATCCTATGTTATCCATTCGTTTTGAGTTTATTGTTACTAACAAATAAAAAATATTTAAATCTTTCCTCTTTATTGTTTAGGAGGAAAAATGTGATTTAAATATAATGCTTTTTTTTAAACAATGTCTTTAAGTTCGGTGAAGCTTGATTGGTCGCACCTTTTCGACACAAGTAGGTAAACAATAAAAATGCAATGGCTAAAGTTTTTCAACGTGCAAAAGCCATAGTAGTCCGGTCGACAAGTCGCAAGAAGTGGAGTTGGGTAGAAAAAGGTCGGAATTTAATAAAACTTGGAGATGTTGTTCAGGGATGGTTAATTAACATTTTGTCAAGTTTTGGACATCGACGACCCTGTGCAAAAAGAGGAGGGGGGGGGGAGAACTGCAAAAATCTCGACCTTTCGTCAGTTTTTCGTCAATTACCTTTTTTCCTTACATCCTACGACAAAAGCGTTCAGAAACATTTTGTAGTACGTGAAATTATCTACAATTTGAGTATTCACATATGTCTGTATGTCAATTCCTTACTGAGATATGGCGCTTCGCAGAAAATATTTTTTTCCGAAATTCAGTAAAAATACCTCAAAAAAGCAGAAACCAACCTTATTTCTTACTTCACCCTTCATATCCCTTCATGTTTTCTTTGTGAGGAAGCTATATCTGATGATTACAGAGCTAAGCAGGCAAAGTTACCTTTGGAAAGGCGCAATGTTCCGGTCAAAGTGACTATACCTGAAATGGCTAATAAAATTATAGAAAAGGCGAGAATGCGTGGAGACGAGTGGGGGAAGAAAATAGAAGAACGCATCAGCCAGTTACTCGATTTGAACACTGATTTAGTTGCTGTCAATGCTGAGTATCACCAAAAGTGTCTTAAGAGTTTTTACCATCCACCTAAGTCAGCGCAGAAAAGAGGATTCCGCCCATCGCCGAGTGTTGACGAAGCCATGCAAGTGATATTTTCATATATCGACGAGAACAGTGATGAATGCCAATTTTCCATTCAGCAGCTGTTGGAGCTGATTGAGGAAGACAGTCGACCACACAGCAAAACTGTAAAAAGTCGTCTTCAGGAGAAATATGGAGACCAAATCATCATTTCAGAATCAAGGAGAGGGCCTGTCTTCAGTCTCAAGAGGGTTGGTGACAAAATTCTGTATGATAACTGGTACTCTAACGAAAAGAAAGGAGACGAACAGGAAGAAAGACTTCGGATTGTGGAGGCAGCTGGAAAAATAATCTTTGAGGACATCCGCGCCAAAGTGTTCAACACAGATGAGTATCCTCCGATTGACAACTACTTGGATAGTGCACGTACTGCGGTTCCAGAGACGCTGCTTCTTCTACTCCACGTCTTGATTTTGACAAACAAATAAAAATAAAAATTAAATTAAATTAGGTGGGGAAGGGAGGGGGGATTGGGGGGGGGTTCAAAATTAGTTATTCTAACAAGAGACCATAATAACAACAATTATTATTATTAAAATAAGAAATAAGGTTGGTTTCTGCTTTTTTAAGGTATTTTTAGCGAATTTCGGAAAAAAATATTTTCTGCGAAGCGCCATATCTCGGTAAGGAATTGACATACAGACATATGTGAGTACTCAAATTGTAGATAATTTCACGTACTACAAAATGTTTCTGAACGCTTTTGTCGTAGGATGTAAGGAAAAAAGGTAATTGACGAAAAACTGACGAAAGGTCGAGATTTTTGCAGTTCTCCCCCCCCTCCTCTTTTTGCACAGGGTCGTCGAGGTCCAAAACTTGACAAAATGTTAATTAACCATCCCTGAACAACATCTCCAAGTTTCATTAAATTCCGACCTTTTTCTATCTGAAACCACCTGTCGTCTGGCCTATAGATATAGAATGTGCGTGAAGCGAAAAAAATTTCTACCTCTATAGTAAAAGCCATCGTCGTCGTTGTCGTTTATTGTTCGCTATCACGTCGTCGCGTCGTCGGCTCGAACCTATATTATTTTAAGGTGGGCAGGCCATACACAACTAATTATTATTTGAGAAGAATATTTAATATTCTTGTACCTTCAAACTGTTAAAAAGAAAACATATCTATAATAAACTTTTCGTGTAAGGATCACGAGTGAAAAGCATAGGCGCAAGCCAGCAACGCTTTACCTGGTGTCAATCGTAATTTCGCAAGCTTTTTACGATTGTTTACTATCCCTGACGGAGCAATGACCTATCGTAGCCCATAAAACTCTAGAAGAGGTCAAGAAAGCAATTAAAGAGATTGAGAGCTTACAGCCCCGTGGTGACCATTGTATGTGATAACGTGACTACAGCAATTCGATATTAGCTTTTATATAATTATATATTAGGTATGTCCCAGTGAGTAGCTCAAGCTTTTTATATTTACTTCTATCTGTCCGTTCTTATTATTATTTTTGATTAGAAATAATTGCATATCCCCTGCAAAATGTAATTAATAACAATTACATAAAAAAATATATTTTTTTCCAATTCAGTTCAGCGATACAGTGATGCGCGTACATAAATTTCTGCGATTCATTTTTCATCTTATTTTATTCACATTAAAAAGAAAGGGTCTTGGCTGTCTTGGCTTTTTTTTACACCAGACTTTTTTGTTTCCTTAACGAAATTAAGTGAAAAATATAACATTTTGTTCTATAGAAGTCCACAATTCCACATATAATATAAAATATGTATAATATGAAATTGTATATAAAATAATGTAGAAGTACGAGTAAATAAACTTTTACTACCACCACTAAACAGCCTAGTATAGTCAAATAAACATTCCGAATACTAAACTAAAAGCAATGACATAATAGCCCAATTCTTTTTTACGATTGAAATAAATATAGTAAGTAGTTGCTTGTTGTTATAGTATTTCTTCGTAGCCTGTAGGGTTTTATTGGGATTCCCAACATTACACTAGAATTTTATTGCCCAAACATCTGGCGGGAAAGTTTGCCAAAAGGACAAGCGCCTTGCCTTATAATAGTGACGTTGTACTTGGGCGAATGAACTCACAGTGAAAACTTGTGTAAAAGTGTTTGGAAATTGTTTACAAACAAAGTATAAAAAAGTTTAATTTCGCTGCTATACGTGGTATTATTGTGACTTTCGTCTCTAGGATTTCGAACCCGCGACCCTGTGCTTCGAAGGCAGGCCTACTACCAATTAGGCTACGGGGTCATCAACTTTCGTCCTATTGGTGGAAATTTTATTGGATTTTTTTTTCCGAACAAAAATTGTTATTTTATTCATCAAAAATTCTAAAATTCGACAAGTATTCGGAAGTTTAGAGCCTTCGGTTAGGTTAGGTTTGGAACTTTTAGTTTTTGATTCGGACGGAAGTTTAGAATTTCAGCAACTTTGCTATCCACTTCGATTCAGTACTATCCACTTTCAATATGGCGGTTATTCACAACATTTTGCCAGTTGTAAGTAAAATATCTAGTCACAGTGGGTAGTTCTATTATACACCGTGAAATTAAACGGGTTTATTCGCAACATAGTGGTAGTACTAATGAAACTGAACAACTTTCCCTAAAGGAACATAGGTTGAAATCACAAAAATAATATTTAACTTCACTACATAGTATAAAATAAAGTCGCTTTCTCTGTCCCTATGTCCCTCCCTATGTCCCTCCCTTTGTACGCTTAAATCTTTAAAACTACGCAACGGATTTTGATGCGGTTTTTTTTAATAGATAGAGTGATTCAAGAGGAAGGTTTATATGTATAATACATGCATAATATACTTAAGAATAATCCACAATAACCATTTTCCCGTGCGGAGCCGGGGCGGGTCGCTAGTTTCATATAAACTTCAGTCACGCGACCGGCCACTTTGTATGACGAGTTAAATTTTAATACAAACTCGCTATCGTCAATATATGGAATTTCTAGTCCATTCGTTGTTATACTCGTACACCGTGATATTTAACTGGTTGTTTATTCGCAACATAGTGGTGTACTCATGAAACCGAACAACTTTTCCTAATGCACATAGGTTGAAATCTCAAAATTAAAATTCAACTTGTCATACAAAGTGGCCGGTCACGTGATTGAAGTTTACATGAAAAGTTGTTTTTAGCTTTAAAGAATTTCAACCTTTGATCCTCAGGGAAAGTTGTTCATGAGTACTAGCACTATATTGCGGACTAGATTTCCGCCGCGGCTCCGCCCGCGTTAATAGTTTTTCCCGTGGGAATTAGGAATTTTCCCGGGGTAAAAGTTAGCCTATGTTCTTCCGCAAGGTCTATTCTATCTTTGTGCCAAGTTTCACCAAAATCGGTTCAGTAGTTTCGGAGCATTTTCAATTATTAGGAATATTTTACGTATTTTTTTTACACCTTGGGTTACATTATTGAAGTTTTAGTAAGGAACCCTAATTTTTTTGAAAATAAAATATAGCGTTACTCAGGGTGAATGTAGCTTTCCAACAGTGAAAGAATTTTTGATATCGGTTCAGTAGTTTCGGAGCCTATTCGATGCAAACAAACAAACAAACAATCAAACCTTTCATCTTTATAATATTAGTATAGATAAATAACCAGTTCAATTTCACGTTTTATACTTCTGTATCATAGTGTTTCATGGTGGCTGGCTTAAATGTTTTTCTTCTTCTCCAGAGTGCCAACTCCTCGCGGCTCGGTATCCAGTACTGGCAGCAGTACAGGCTCCCGATTGGCTCGGCTCCTGACCCAGGGGATGAGGGGCGCCCCTGAAGAATGCGGCGCGGACACCCCTAGGAGACTCAGCTGGGAAAGGTCAGTCCATCAATCAATCAATCAAATCTTTATTTGCTGTAAATGTGGTATTATAAGTTGTTACAATAATTTTAAATCGTATCACACATTTAACCAAAGTTCATTTGGTGTGCAAATTTATAAAGTACAAAGTAAAATAACTTAGAATAATAATAAATCAATAAAAAATAACAATAAATTAGTATAAATTATGACATTCTGAGCAATATTGTATTGATTAAATTACATTTTTAAGTAATCTTCAACGTTATAAAAACATTTCTCCGCTAACAATGTGTACAAGACGCTTTTGAATTTTCCTAAAGGAAGAGTCATGAATGTCTCTGGCAATTTATTAAACAGTTTAACTGCCATTTGAGTGACGTGTACATGTATCTGTAGAAAAGTAAAAACCTGACCTGGGGCGTCACGTGTATATTTTTTTTATGGCAACATATTCCACAATAAAAGCAGCTCCATTGGAATAGGAAATTATTTGTATCTCTGGAAAATTATTTCACATTCAGTTATGAATGATGATTTAAATTTAAATTCATAATATTCATTAAAAAAACGTAACCAATATAGCGAGGTATTTTTATTTCTGATCTGGCTTTAATATATATTTATTTTTATTTCTTTACACAGAAAATTAAACCAAAGTTAAATAGATTTGTTTACATTGAATGTTATTGGTTGGGTCATTCTATACAGTTTAAGAATTTATGTTCGTGTGTTATATTTTTTTAAATATAAAACATAGGTAATATATTTTTTAGATACAGATATAAGCGCTACTTATTCTACCGATTAACATAAAAATAAATCCATTATTAAAATGATTAAACCTATTTTTCTTGTCGACAGCATGTGATGTATCACGTTCTGTCGACTGTTCGTATACGCTTGAGTTAAGTTCGGATGCAATTATAAAATAAATTAAAGCGGTTTATATCACACTAGCTGATGTATGGTATACATTAAAACTTTGACTTACATCTCCTAGAAAACCACAAATATATTGCAAATAATTTTAAATTTACAGATAATTCTACAAGCGTTATAAAAATAAAATCACTTCTGTCGACAGCTAAAGTTTGATAATATTTGGATTAAAAACATTTTTTTTCGTACGCTTTATTGATATTGAAATGGTAACACTGTAGTCAGTTGTCATCTCGCACAATAAAAACTCCATTAGGGAAACCTTATTTAGAGAAAAACTAAATTCAATAGTGGTTCTACACGGTTGTCGAAGATAAAACATCACTTCGGAAATTGGATTTGAAAAGGTTAGTACGATTGTAAAAATAATTGGATGGTATGGCTTTGTTGAAGTGAATGTTTACTGTGATTTCACCTAGTTGAACAACCTAACAGAAAAAACATGTGGCGGTAAACGATGTTTTAAAATAAATCGTCACTTCTGTCTATGTCACACCTGTCGACAGGATTGTCGACAGAAGTGATGTTGATCGACAGAAGTGACGTTTTAAATGATAACGCAATTCCACATCGAGTAAACAGTTCCGCGTGAGCACTTGATTGGCTTGGAAGGCAGGCTGCTCGGTTGGTGTGGAAGTAACAAAATTTATATTGAAATCCGAGAGGAAATAGCAGCAAAGAAAAAAAAGAAAATAATAGACTTGAAGGAAGCAGTTCGGAAATTTCTAGAGCAAGATGACGTAAGTCGATTGACTTCTGGAAAAAAGGAAACAAACACGAGTAGACGTAGAGCTCGGAGACTCATTGGCGATGACCAACTTGCTAAGACCAAGTTTCAAAGCTTGGAGCATCGACGCAAAGACGCCAGCCTCTCGATTTTTGATAAGGTGTATCATGGTGAGTGTTTTTAGGCACTCCACAAACTTATCCCCCCAACCACATTCGGTTACCGGAATACGCGGCGCCGTGGGAAATACCACCCACATGTTGTCAAATTCCCCTTGGTTCGCACCAAACGTTTTGCGTCTTCCTTTTAGGTGCGCACGGCCAGAGAATGGAATTCTCTCTCTCCCTGCATCTGTTTTTCCGGAATCGAATAACCTAGGTTTCTTCAAGTCGAGAGTGAATAGGCATTTTCTGGGTGAGCATGTTCCATCATCGGCCACGTCGTTGCTTTCCACCAGGTGAGACTGTGGTCAAACGCAATTCCGATTTCTGAGAGCCTCCCGGCTGGACATGGACTGCCATGACCAATCTGGAAGTCTTTAAATAGGCTTCGGACTCAGGTTGGCAGCAGTAAGGAAAATATGTTCAGGTAGGGGTTCTCGGAGAACCCAAATTTTGAGTGTGTGTGTGGGACGGTGCAGTCTATGGCCCACCTGGTGTCCTGCCCTGCTTGCCCTGCCACCTGCTTGCAGCAGATAATGTAGTCGAAGTGGCTAGGTTCTGGGCCAAAATTATCGAAATAATTGTCATCGACACGATAAGAAGAAGAAGAAGATTGTCGACAAAAGTGACGTCACTTCTGTCCACATTTGTTTGTGATTTTTTTAGTATGCTATTAGTACTGATTATGTTTTAAAAACGGAATAGATGAGAGTTATTAAGCTTAATTATATTTCTAGAGGTACGTTTGGTTTAAGTTCTATAATGGTTACACTTAATTGTGAAAATACGGTCACTTCTGTCGACACCGGCGTCTTTTCTGTCTATGCATAAAAAACATTAAGTGTATTTTTTTTAATTAATATTTAATATTGATCTCAGACACCAATTTTCTAATGTTTCTAAGTTACCAACGCATGCTTTGATGTAAGAATACTTGTTAAAATATAAAAATTAAAAACTTTTTTTTTATTTTGCTCTCTGGTAGAAAGACCCGGTTGTCAACTTTGTTACTGAAATGTGTAAAATGGCAAGAAAAACATCACCACAAGCTACGAAAAAATCTCTACGAAATCGCTACAAGCTATCCGAAAAGTCGTAAAAGCCATTACAACCAGAATAAGTATATTGCGTAGTGTTATGTTAATTTAACGTCAGCATATAATACAAATTTTGTATTCATAGAAAATATATTATAAGGTAAGTACGGGCGCCAAAGATGGCCCACTTAAATTTTTTGATATTTTGTTTCCCAAATAAATATACAAGGACAAATCCTTGTAAAATCTTGCAGTTAAGTAAATTAAAGAAAAAACATAATGGAAATTATAATATATTTATTTGGGAAACAAAATATCTAAGAATTTAAGTGGGCCATCTTTGGCGCCCGTACTTATAGTCCGGTTCATTTTAGACCAAAAGTGCTCTAGAACTTGAGTTTCATCTGTCACTCCTGTAAATGGCAACGACTCCTACCGTTGGATTCGTCTTGATGTCCTGAACGTGAAACTGTCGGTCGTCGAGTGCTAAAGTGGTGGAGGGATGAGGGGGGGGTAATCAAAGATCGCTGGATTTTACGTTGTAATTTGAAAACTAGTGGACCGATTTCTTTATTATTAGTATTATTTGAACGGGTATAACATTATCTACAACACGTTCATATACATCGAATACGTCAATGCAGTGGTTACCGCGTAATAATACGAAACATAATAAAAAATAATTGTGTTTAAATAATATCACAGATTACGCTAAATCTATAAAGTTTTTGTGATAAAAATGTTGCTTACTTTAATTCTACAACAAATTACCTAATCAATAAGGTAACAATAATTACTATAGGATTTATGGTGCCTGAGCTAGAGTTAATTAACTAAACGTAGTCGCAGGTCAATATACTACGAGTACGCAATAAAAAATTGTTTTCCGCGTTAATTGTTACAAATTAAACTGTACTAACATGTAATTGCATGTACTGAATTGTCTAAAATAAACATAATTATTTTTTTATTTTTTTTATTTTTTTTCGACCTAAATTTCTTTTATTTTTATATCATGGGTAGATATTACCAATATATATCCCCTGGCATAGTTTTTATCCTATCAGGAACTTTAAGCCAGGGGCTACAGGCAAATTAAAAACTACTATAGTGAAAACTAAGAAAATGTTTTCTGCGTTATTTCGACGTAAATTTCTTTTATTTTTTTATCATGGTTAGATATTACCAATATCTATCCCCTGACATAGTTTTTATTCTGTCAGGTACCTCGGGTCAGGTGCTACAGGCAAAGTCAAAACTACTATAGTGAAAAGCTAAAAGATTGTTTTCCGCGTTATTTCGACGTAAATTTATTTTATTTCTTTATCATAGGTAGGTGTTACAGATATCTATCTTCTGATGTAGGTTTTATCCCGTCAGTTACCTTGAGTCAGGTGCTACAGGCAAAGTTAAAACAACTATAGTGAAAACTAAAACATTGTTTTCCGTGTCATTTCGACGTAAGTTTCATTTAATTTTTTATCATGGAAAGGGATTACTAAAATCTATCACCTGACATAAGTTTAATCTCGTCAGGTACCTTGGGTCAGATGCTACAGGGAAAGTCAAAATACTATAGTGAAAACCTAAAAAAATGTTTCTCGGGTTATTTCGCCGTAGATTTATTTTATTTTTTTATCATGGGTAGGTATTACTAATATCTACTCCTGACAAAAGTTTTATCTTGTCACGTACCTTGGGTCAGATGCTACAGGCAAATTCAAAACTACTAATAGTGAAAAACAAATAAAAATTATCCTCTTTATTTCGACGTAAAGTCTTTTTTCAAGGTATTATTTGAAAAATGTAAGCTTGAAATATATAATTAAAGTAATATGGTGATTACTTACCCATCTCTTCTCATTCATTTACTTATATTTGCGTATTCGTAGTATAGTGATCCTACGACTACGTTTCGTAAATTAGCTCTAGCTCAGGCACCATAAATCATATAGTAATTATTGTTACCTTTTTGATTAGGTAATTTGTTTTAGAATTAAAGTAGTAAACATTGTTTCCACGAAAACGTTATAGATTTAGCGTAATCTGTGATATTATTTATACACAATTTCTTTTTTCAATGTTTCGTATTATTGCGCGGTAACCGCTGAATTGGCGTATTCGATGTATAAGAACGTCTTTTAGGTAATATTATACACTTTCAAATAATACCAGTAACAAAGAAATCGGTCCACTAGTTTTCAAATTACAGCGTAAAAACAAAAGTACAAATTCGCCAACTTTGATTACCCCTCCCCTCCTCCCTCCACCACTTTAGAACTTGACGACCGACAGTTCCACGTACAGGACACCAAGACGAATCCAACGGTATGAGTCGTTGCCATTTACAGGAATGACAGATAGAATTTTTTCATTCAGTACTGGAGCGAACCGGACTATTATGATAATTTGACTTGAAAATTTCAAACAACGAAAATACCTCTTTGACTTGACCTTCGACCTCAGAACAGACGCCTATAATGACCTAATAAAACTTTCGTACAGGATTTAACTTATTAACCTATTTAGGAAATAGTTTACGCGTTAAATTGTCCTAATTAAGGGCGGCACCTTTCCCTAAATACCTCTGCGCAGTTGGGCTTAGCCTAAGTCGCGATAATCTCTTTCTTAAGTATGATTACTGGTACTTATACTTAGTGTGGCGACCCGGCGATCCCTATACCTGCATGAGATGTAATGAAAAGTAAATTTTAAAAGAGTATTTGTAATCTTACTAGTTTTCCGGCCCACGATTCCGCCCGCACCAACAGTTTTTTCCATGGGAATCAGGTATTTTCCTGCAATAAAAGGTCGTTTATGAGTTATTCTGATGTTTAGGCTAATTATTGTACAGTTTCATTTAGAACTGTCCCCACGCATTTATTTATTTACCAAATTATGGATTAATCCTTATATTTGTTGTTTCATACTTGTAATAATAAAAAAATATTTACTTTTCATAGAACAAATTCATATTACATACAATATGCATTCACTCATTAAAAAAAAACTTCTGTATAATTTTCGTTATGACCAGGAATATAGCAGTTTTTAGAGCAAAGATACGTCGTTTAAGCGTCTAATAGAGGTGGTTCTGGTATATTGCTTTTAGCCTTTTAGCAAAACGCTCCTTTGACCTGACCCGCGGTAAGCCGCCTTAGCTAGTCCGAGCCTGATCCAACTTACCGAACAAAATAAGAGAACGTTACTTTTAACGAGCTATAATATTACCTAGACGCGCTATAAGTCGTCCACTTCTGTTGTTTGTAATATTTTGTCTACAGCCTACGAAATACAGACCTCTATTTAGTTCGCGAATTTACGAAACAGAAAATAACTTAATAATCTAAAATAAATTATAGGGTAAATACCCCGTTATAAATCATAATAATTAATGTAATTCATTGTATAAAAAACAATAATGTTAAGATTTTCGGTAAAATTCCATATAATTGTCCCCACAGAGGGACTCCAGCAAGATTACTCCGAACCAGGTTTGATAGGCCTTAGGCTGACTCAGTGCAGGTTGGTCAACTTCACACACAACCTTAGAATTTCTTTGCAGATGAGTGCAGGTTCCTCACGATGTTTTTCTTTACTGTAAGACAGTGTAAGAGAATCAAATAAACCTGCTTAAGGGTTTGTAAACACATTGGAAGGTGCCGGCCGAGGTTTGAACCCGCACCTTCCTAATGGAAGTCAACTGTCCTAGCGACTGAGCCACCGACGCTCTATGCTGTCTAGTAATAAATTGTCGCATGCTAATGGTGATGAAGAACTTATGATAGCTGTCGCAAAAAAAATCATCATCATCATCATTTCAGCCAGTAGACGTCCACTGCTGGACAACGGCTTCCCCCAAAGATCTCCACAACGATCGGTCCCGCGCTGTTCGCATACAGCGGCTTCCCGCGACCCTCACCAGATCGTCGGTCCACCTTAAAAAAATATTTAGAGATATTTCCAGTTCACAAAACATTTAAACTAGCGAAGTCTGGCGTAAAAACCTCGCCTTAAATGTAAAATGTAGAGAAACCAGCAATTGCAAATAAATTCCAAGCAAATATCCAATAATACTTGTCCCTAGTTCCGCTATTGCTCTATCGACCGTTTAAGCCACTATCGACTCTAAACGCACACATTTATGAACCCTAATCGTGTGTAAAATGTAATGGAACCAAATAGGACCGACTACGATGTTGAGAAAGGCCAAATGTCGCTCTTGGGACCATTTGAAATATTTGGTTGTACGTATTTATACGTATATATGTAACTACTTTACTGCTGCAAGGCCCTATATATAATTAACTATACAAATTGTATTCACACAACTAATATTTTCGTCACTTACTTTTAACCCTTTAACGGGCAGAATACTTTTTATTTGATATTCCAATTTGGTGAATATTGCGCCACTGTGGTGAATATTTTCTAACTTCAGGTTGGTGGTGTCAATTGTGCACTGCTTTTTTTCATTTCCGTCTAATTACATTATTTTATTTAGTTTGATTTAGTGTTCTATTTCTTTGCGATACTTATATCCTTATTTACATTATTATAAATAGTGTATATTTAATTTTTATACATTTATGTTTGTTATACTTTTATTCTTACAATTCTGAATGAAATGGGACTAAAAACATAAGGTGATACAGCATCATAGTCTTCTCTGTGACAGGTATATTTTACTTCAGTCAAATAACAGATTCTCACAGGATTTTTTAACCTGATTGCAACCGTGTGGTGGGAAGAATGATAGACTGGGGGTGAGACGAAACTTGGCTCTTGCGACTTATGTCTTCAACGTACTCAGAGGAAAACTTAATAATCCTCAGATATTAGGGTCTATCGGAATACTGGTGCCGAACCCACGGCTGCGGCGAGGGGTGCGGCGAGACGTGCTTGCTATACCTAGTGCCCGAACTAATGCCTTCAAAAACTCGCCACTAGTTACTGCTCTAAGAATATTAAATGGAGTTGCAGGAGAAATAGATTTGTTTAGTTGTATGCTGTCTGAATTCACTGAAGCTACTTATAAGTATTTGTGTATGAATGTTTAGTAGATAGGTAATAATTATTTATATTATAGGTACATATTATCAATATTAACTTGTCACCTAGAACAATTTTTTGACACGAACTGATGTAAACTAGTTTAATAGGCATGGTTTATTAGGAGTAATCCTGTGATAACTATGTAATTGAATGTTTAAATAAATAAATAAATAAATAAATAAAGTTTATTACATAAAAGATGAAGTTATTTGAGTAAACAATGTAGTCGCAATAGTGAATTTCAAAGCAACACCATAAACGTTTCTCTAGGGTATTCTTACACCCGACAGTAATTTATGAAACCATGAACTGAAATTCCAGTGTGTTCGGGTCAGTTTTGCAACTCGCTAAAATATAAGTGGGGGGAAGAGAAAATTGTGTCTCGAGAGGACAAAGCATACAAAAGTTTGGCAGCTGTTTACTTGGAACATCTGAATAATTTACTGTAGTTTTACTGTAATTATGTTATACTGCGGCAAAGAGTACCTATTGAACTCTACAAAAAAAAACTTTCTTCATCTATGTACAGTTTGGCAAAAAAGTATAGAAATAAACACGCCACTTATGCTACGGTGTTGCCATTTTATATCATGGATGGATATTTCTGAGAAGTAAGGTTCGTTCCGTTTCAAGACTTTTTTGCCAAATTGTAGCGCCAGAATACGTAGCGTGGGCAGGCAAGGTGGATCGACGATCTGGTAAGGATCGCGGGAAGCCGCTGGATGCGGGCAGCGCGGGACCGATCGTTGTGGAGATCCTTGAGGGAGGCCTCTGTCCAGCAGTGGACGCCTACTGGCTGTAAATGGTGATGATGATGACTGCAATAATGAAAAAAAAAATTGCATATCACGATTGTGCCCGAGAGCATTTTCTACCCCGTGAGATTTATTTTATTTAAATAGTAAACTACGTATTTTAATTTTTTTTATTTCATAGCCCGATCTACATCCCACGTCTACTTATCTATTCGATCTACTCATGTAAACTACGAGCATTGCATTTTTAAAGAACATATTTTAATGTACCTATACATTAAAATATGTTCTTTAAAAATGCAATAAACTTACAAACTTTCACATTTATTATATTAGTATGGTTCAAAGAAAACAGATGTCGTAAACACTTGGTAAGGTTGTCGTATTTCGAATAGTTACGACAAAATGTGAGATGAATAGCAATAAGGGTGCCTACATGCTCGGGGGTATATTTAGTTATCTCACTGTAAACTGTAAGGAGTACTTTGAACGTGACTTAAATAAGTGATTCAATTGAAATATAAAATATATTTTGCATTAGAAATTCTAAAGAATACAATTTGAATGAGTTTTAATGATTGCTATATTTTGACGTTATAAGAGAGAATATGTTAAATTTTAAATTTTTTGCTATTTATTCTTGCTTTTTTAGTTTGTAGGTACGGTCTTCTGCAAATAAAACGGCGGGAGTCGCCGCTTACGAGAGGGGGCTTCGTTTTCATTGCAGGAGACTGTACATTCAATTTTATTTTTATTCTAATAATTAAAATTTCTACAAAAATATAAGGTGCTTAAGAACATTGCGCGAAAATATAAAAAGGTCTTGCGAAGTTTTGTAAGTAGGTATATTATAAGGTTTTAACAGTCAAAGATTTGATTACACGAAATAAAATTGACTAATAAGCCAAACTTTTAAACCATAAATTCTAGCTAATCTTTTGGGAAGGTCAAAGGTAAAGACAATTATTACGTTACATTAGTTTTTGTTATTTTTGTAATTCAACAATACGAGTATAATGTATAGGCGCTCTATGGCGTAGCACTTTGCTACAACTGTCGTAGCCTGTGGTCGTAGCCGTAGTTTTCCGTAGCAAGAACAGTTAGTTGTTTTATATTTTTGCTTACAAAATCTGTGTTTGTGTGCGTTAACTTACTAACTGAGGTATGATTACGCAGCTATGTAAACAAAACTTGAAAGTTGTTATGTGAGTGTCGAAGACAAGTTCGCCTCAAGCTAATAAGCCAGTACGATCTTTTATAAATGTAATGAAATGAGATGAAAAATTTTCCAAATAAAAATAAAATGATCACTTACGTGACCTGAAGTATTTTTTTATTGAAATGCAAGTGTTAGAAGGCTGTTAAGTCATTTTTAAAAGATCCATTGAGAAACCGACTAAACTAACCACAGACCATAACTAAAAATATACGTGACACATGTATCATACATATTTGAATGTTGCGCAGTATGGCTCTAATTACAGAAAGAACTTATTTTATCAGATCTGCTAATGAATCTAACAAAATGATTAAATTTCCCGATTTCGTACGTCGAAGGCATAAATGTAGCAGGAGTCGCAGCAAGTAAAATATGAATAATATGCCTCCGAATGCGATAATGTATCATATTGATTGGATGGTTTTACAGATTCCACGACTTTATCTATCTCCATTCAATTGGTTGTTCAAGACTGATAACAACAATTGATTATTTAAAGTTATAGAAAAAGAGTATTTAAATTACACATGCTACTATGTTCCTACATCATCTTGTTTTCACCTTTGTAGTTCGCTTTTTAACAGTCAGGTTTTTAGATTTTTTAAATTTACTTTTTTATTTATTAACTAGCTTCAGCTGTTTATATGTGGAAACATTTTAATGGTGTATAGTTATCATATTTACTAATTAGTGTAAGATCACTGTATCTTTTCTGAATAAAATGAAATAAATAGTTCACTAGTAAATATGAAGTCATGACCTCGATATATATTTAAATTCAGCACAGATTCAGTAATTACCATAATCAATTGAACCCTTTTCCACTATTTACTGCATTTGCATAACCAAAGTGACATTTTGACATTATTTTGAAGCTGGTGCTTCGAAAATCCCGCCAAAAATCGGTTTTTACTCTGAAAACATAAAATGTAGTTTATATGTTCGTTTGTTGTTTAATATGGTAAAATAAACTGGATTGGAGTAAAGTAACCAATTGAAAACTAAATCATTTTCTGAGTATGAAATAAAAGCTGTCTATCTCGGCTACATTTTAAGAAATCTCTCGGTCTTTGAATATGTAACCAACTATTGCATACCAATGAGCTACACGCTACACTAAATTTAAATTTAATTTAAAAGATTAAGTTAAAGAAATAATACTAAATCAAAAAATTTTATAACCCCCGACATAAAACCGTTACTTCAACAACTAGAAAAGAGCTGATAAACTTCAAATAGCTGAAGATATTTTCTTGGATCATAGCTAAGAACATGTTCGATTGTGACACCTTGCAAACAAAGAAAACTAGATCAAAATCGGCGCATCCGTTTAGGAGCTACAATGCTACAGACAGAAAGACAGACACACACGTCAATCTTATTTATAACACCCCTCTTTTTCGTCAGGGGTTAATGAAAATGAACAAAGATACGACACCAGCTTTTATAAAAAATTATACATAACCGGTAGGATGGACGCTGTTCCCTTTGCCTGTTTCAATTCCGTTTTTGAAATGTTACAGCGAAACTGCTTAACATTCCGCCAACGATGTTCAAGATGGCGGTCCACACTTGGACTTAATTTTATGGCCAGCTCGTAAAGTAAATAAATCTTGCGATCGCCACTTTGAAAGGAGGATGGGTAAGAGCGTACCCAGACACAAAGTTAATTGTAGCATTATGAAATATATCGGTCTTTATTGCCCGTATGGAGTACTTTAATATCATTGATCTCAACTATAATCCTTATTTCTAAAACACAGCCTGATTTAAATCAATGCGCATTAAGAATTCATGGAAAAATAAATAAATAACATTGAAAATCCAGTTTTTTTAATGAACATATATTTTTTCTCCAATTGAATTCAGACATTCTGTCTTGGGTTAATCAAACTACTCCATTAGGGCTACAAAACCCGACATATCTCATAATGCTACAGTAATGATTTTTTTTGGGTACGGGGCCCATACAAAATTACCCATTATCCTTTACGACTGGCAGTTAAAACACGATATCTTTTTGAATTAAACACTTTTTAATTTATCTGTAAACTCTACACTGGCCAGCAAATTTAACTTTTAAAATAATTGGAATCAGTTTTTAAGTTCACAAAGTGAATATATTTTTAAATATAAAGGAGTCGAAATATATTGAAGTAGTTTACTAGTTTCTAAAGAAAGCTGATACAAAACGTTTTTTATTTTAAATCATTCTAGTAGCTTGGAAAAAAAACGAATTTTAAAAAGTAAACAATCATGGTAGTTTTGCAGGCCAGTATAAAAAATTTGGAAGTGCAATTTAATGTTCACAAGGTGGCTGCCCGATCGATCGTTAGGGAGATTTTTGGGGGAAAACTTTGTCCAGCAGGGGACGTCACTCTGCTGAAATGATGAGGATAATGAGGTTCAAGTAACAAAACAATCCTACATTCATTCAATTTTAATATGTCAATCAGATTCACACAAAATAAAACATTAACTTTCCGCAACACATGGAATCCTAGTGCGAAATTTAGGTGCTATATAAATCTTGTACCCAAATTTTAGATAATAAAGTTATTATATTCTTATAACTTTAGAAAATGAACCCTGCAACAACACTGTTAAGGAATCAGCCAATCGAAAAATATTAGGAAGACCGAGGTGTATTTTTAAACCGCTCTACCTACTACCTACTCGAAAAATGTCGATTGAAATTCCCTGTGACACGACCCAGCGAGCCGGGAGAGACGAGCTGCCAAATTGAATCATACGATTATACACGTACAAGCACGCGAAATGAGTGGAGAAATTCGGGATTTTACAAGTAATAAGAAAACATTTATACCTATACTTACTTATTTAAATTACATTGTTTATTGTTGATATAAATACTGTATACTCTAAAACTACATGTTCATTTTTTAGGTTTGAGAACATTATAGCATTTACCAATAGTTAAATAAATAGCATGACAAATTTACTTTCTACGAGGTGACCAAAAAAGTTGATAAAATCGAATAATACCAACCATTCAAGTTGGGGCACCTTTTGAACGAATTTTGGAGGTCTTAATACAATTTATTTTCATAATTTTTTTTGTTTTATTTATTTATTTTTGTTTTTAATTATTAGGACAACCTGTGGCGGAACAATAAAAATTACAATAAACGTTATTACGTTTAGGTGCAGAATGTCCATGTTGCAAAATGTCCAGCGGGTGCAAAATGTCCAGGTCGCAAAATGAGCTGCATGCACCTAAACGAATTATTAGTTTAAGAAGACGCTATAAATTACATAATTGCACATCTTGTAGGAGCTACAGCATGCAATACAAAAGATTAACAAAAAATGTCTTATGGACACATTTAAATAGATAAAGTAAAAAAACTTAATCTTCTGAGCACAACTAAGTAGAATTAGGTTTTTCTGCAAGAAAGGTAAGAAATAACTGATTCCTATAAATGTTGAAATACCTACCTATACTTTTAGGACAAATACAAAGACTACAATCATAAAATGGAAACAGCTTCGCGTCGAATTGCCAAGAAATTTAATTAAATCATGGAACGGCAAATAGGTTTCTGTGGTCTTGTGATAGACGTGAAAATTCCGTGTATGCGACAAGTTGTTAAACAGAAACCACGCTACGCGGTTTAAAGTAACGAGAAACAGCGCTATTACTCTTGTACTCGTACATAATAATAGTGAATAAATTAATTGGTATGTTGAAAAACAGGGTGATATATTTATATTTTAGCCAATAATAAATGTTGAACCGACGACTTGAACCACTTATATGCTATTCCTTTTATTACCGACGCTTGGGGCTTCTTAAATGGCGGCCGAGCAACGGAAGACGTAGCATGTAGGCCCCCACGAGGTGAACCGAAGGTGATGCAGGAAGATACTGAATGAGGGCAGCGCAGGACTGATCGTTGCTGAAGTCTTTTGGGAGATCTTTGCCCAACAGTGGACGTCTTTCAAATGATGATGAAGAAACGCTTTGACGCGAATAATTTGATTCACTCTTTACATTATAATTTCTGCACCAACAGGCTTACTACGTAACGCCACGTAACGTGTGAGACGCTCGAGCTCGAGAAGCTGACAAACGCAACATTAGAGCCATAGTATGCTTGCTGTTGTGGTAAACTAACTGTTTACATTCACATCACCTGATTACGTCACTCAGACTATCTGTTTGCCTTGCTATTGGCCGGTACCGGATACCCGGGTGAGCTCCGGTTTCATACAATAGGGTGGCTTCCGTCACATGTTGACCTGTGACCTGGGTATATCCAGGTTTAGGACTACCCATCCATTCATATTTCCAACTAGATTACGTCTGTGCTGGACAGTGAATGAACGTAAATTGAAATAATACGAGTATAAGAGAATACTTGATCTAAATTCTGAATTTGAATATTTACTCGTAGGTACTTGAAAACGATGGTTGCTGTCCTACGCAAGCTGCCAGTTTACGAGTACAGTTAAAATTTTACGTGCAAAATTCAGTTAATCAATGTGTCTTCTCCAGACGAAACACTACCTTATTTACAGGACAACGTAATATATTTTTATTTTTCATTTTGCTTTCAATGTTTTTCTGACGTTATTCTCTCGAAATAAGCGGACTTTAATCTACGTCCAAAGTAATAAAATTAAAGAGAAAGTATTTTTGTTCGTAGCATATATATTATCAATAACTGCTGTACCGATTTTAAAATGTTTCATTAGTGCAAATGAGTAGTTAGTTACTCCTAGGCTTCTGGGCTTCTATGCTTCTAGGCTTTCAGAGAATAAAAGAAAGAAAGCAATCTTTTATATAATAATGAATTATTATATCCTCTAAAATATATTACAAAATAGCTATCCACCTGCAGCTACGCCGGCGACTTTTCCATTTGGGAATAAAATATTTTCCATTATTTCGGACCGTTTGAAACTTTCCTGTACAAAATATCCAAAACCAAAATCAGCTAAACTGGCCCAGCCGTTCCCGAATTTTGGCGAGACTAACGAACAGCAATTAATTTTCATATACCTAGCTAGCTGGATAAAATCACTTAAATTACAAATACTAAATTCTAGCCAATAAATATAGCCACAAAATATCCTACGGAATTAAAGAAAAAAGCTATCTCTAATACCTACTAGAATAGATAGAAGAATAGATCCTCAAAAAATATTTAAACTTAATAATACTCCATACTCCATAACATCCCCCAAACCACAAATAGCATGAAGGAAGAAAAAATTTTACGCGCCCAAGCTTTGTAGTTTTGCTTGCGGCATGGTTTCGGCACAATTTCACCGCACAATTGACCATTTCGTGTTATTTATTTTATTTCTGATATTTTATGACAGTGATGTTGTCCATGTCACATGCCGTGAACGACTATTTGAAAGAAAAGTATGAATGTGTGTGTGAGTTACAAAATTGTATCATAGCCGGCACCCATAGTACGTTTTGATTACTACTCCATATGGGCGCGTAAAATTTTTTCTTCCTTCATGATAAATAGCTACAAAACTCAAGATATGTATTACGCCTCGTGTGGAGAGATTAAGGATAATAACACCATAATTCTCGAGCTCTTCGCGATAACACTACTAGCGTTTGACGGATCGGGGTCACCTACATACAAGGTGTGACTATACAGGGTCTAAGAGACGCCTCAGCAAATACTGAAAATACATGCTCAGTCATTTGTTTTACACAGTCATTTGTTTCACAGCTGGCTTGATTACCGTGTGGGTTTGCATCTTAAGATACAAATGAAAAAAATTGCGATTACAATTTAATTTGCCATCATTCAACACTACTTTCCATATGAAGTGAATACATAGGCTATACTGTATACCAACAAAAACAAGTTTGTAAAACAAAGATGTATTTGCCGTTATTGTTGCCCAGTCGCATTGACACTGTATGGACGGGCGTGTATTTTATCGGCAAATAATATAATACAAATAGATACCCACCTCCCCACAAACCCTGGTATCAGAGTTATTGAGCCGCCTAAGGCCTTCTGACATGCTTTATATTTAACGACGACTTAAAATTTGTAATATAGTAGCCGGAACCAAAGGCTTTATGTGCCTTCCGAAACATCAAATCATCATTTGTTTGTGGCATGCGAAATCTTGTGGTATGTTACAAATTAATAATATTCAAAACATCTTACTATAAAAATTGCCACTGTTGTATGTTGTTGCCTCAGTATTTGATAAGCCGTCAGTGACACCCTGTATGCTGACACCCTGTATAACGGTGACATAGACTGTTTATCAAAAGGTGACTAATGTAGGTAACTTATTCTTCGGTAAGTCCAGTGTCTCTTGTAAGTAAACAACAACAAGTAATTCTAGATTTTTGTCTCTGTTTCTAGACAAAACATATATGAAGGTCGGGAAGGAAATTGTTGCTTTTGCTTTATCTGTTTATTAACTGAGTAAAGTAACAATTTTCTTCGGCCACAGATCATCGGAGTGAGACAGCAATATAGATTTTTTAGTACTCTTCTTCCTGTGGTTGTGTCCAAAATTATTACTTACTTCGTATGTTCTCTAAGAATCTACGTAGAAACTTAGTCACACACATTTCATGATATGTTAAATAAACACAAGAACACGATCGAACATAATACAAACATTACAAACAGAATTTCTAATGCAATCAACACTCTACCCACTGTATTTGTGGAAAACTCAGTCTAAATTAACCGCAAATTGATTTCTTGCGAATGCAATGCCGTCAAAACAAAACCCTAATTTTTGAAAGAAAAAGCCTGTAAACTGATATCTAAGAAACTCTTATAAGCAGCATATAAGAAGAAAAGTGACCCATATTTGTGAATTCAAAGTGTTCAAAATCTTCAACAGATTCTGCGGTCAATGGTGTTCTATCTATTCATCATGATGATGATTGATGTACAGTAGCCTAGCATGCGGCTGGACATATGGACCTTAATAAGAGCGTATTCCGTAGCGGTAGGGGTGAATTTCGTAGTGCGAATGTCCTACGATTTGTGCTGGCTTCTGTACCTTCTACATACAATATTCTTTTCAACAAGCCTGCTATAAGAATTTGGTTACCGCCAAATTAATAAAACGTGACAGTCGTTAAAAGTGTAGAGGTCGAAAATTTGTACATAGAAAAAAAACATAAAACCGATTCAGGGAGATGTAAAAAGCGATATAGAACATAGATATCCAGATTTTATGTTAATTTTTTTGTTTCTCTGTTTGTCTGTTCGAATGAGCTAATCTCCGAAACCGTTGGACCGATTTGAATTGTGCATGGTGGTACCTTATATCCCTTGTCAACATCTTGGATACTTTTAATCGCGGAAAATTAAAAAGAATTTGCGTGGGATAGTTAAAACTTACAACGGAAAAGTCAAATAACAACGCGGGCGTAGCCGCAGGCAGATAGGTAATGTTTTGGATGAATCACTCTTTTATAAGCTGTAATCAACATACCTAGTAATGTGTTATTAATTTATGAATAACATCTTCAAACTTACATGTCTATAAATAAATGATACTCAAACAAAACAAAACACTTCCAACAAACTTCAGAATAATGAATCTGTTCTTTCACCTCTCTGTACCAAACGAAATAAATTGAAAATCTTTCAGACACAAGTAAGTACACTTCAACAATAAGAAACTTCTATTTTGTTATTGAGATCGCCGCCAATTTGGAGAACCGTCCTCTTTGAGGCTCTACAATCGAAACCAATTCATAAGACCTCCATTTCTTTTTAGACACATTTTACACCAAACTCCTTTATTGTTTTGTACACAAAGTAAAATAAACCACAACCCCCGTAACATGCAGTGCTATGACAAAAGTTTGTCGCACATTTAACTGTCAAAAAACCCGCCATATTGAAATATCCTCCATTATGATAAGAGAATACGCACGACAAAATTATCTCTGTCACTCGTGGACGGGCATGCTAGACATGCAGGTACTGCTTATTGTTGTAAGAAGATTTTTGCTACAGCAGACTTTCGAAAAGCAGATCGATTAGCTAGAGGAGCGTAATTTTTAGAGTGTTTCGCGTTTTTTCGGTCGCGCAATTTCTGCTACATTCGGTTTCATAAAAAAGTCCTGTTTCGTTCACACGGTGCCTCAAAATGAGTTTCGTGTTTTGTATGAAACAGAAATTACGCGAATGATAATGCGCGACTCATTACTCTACAATTACTTATCACTACATAGTATAAAACAAAGTCGCTTTCTCTGTCCCTATGTATGCTTAAATCTTTAAAACTACGCAACGGATTTTGATGCGGTTTTTTTTTTATAGATAGAGTGATTGAAGAGGAAGGTTTATATGTATAATACATGCATAATAAGGAAACCCACAATAACCATTTTCCGGTGCGGAGCCGGGGCGGGTCGCTAGTTAGGTAATAAATGAATAAATAATATCGTTATTCTAAAAAATAAGCTGAGCCATGGTCTGCAAGGTTGACTATGACGTCAAGTTAGCTCTCTTATTGCAAAGCTGTTTTAATTACGAAATTTCAACACTGAATACTAAATTCACTCGC
Source organism: Teleiodes luculella (assembly GCA_948473455.1). NCBI lineage: Eukaryota > Metazoa > Arthropoda > Insecta > Lepidoptera > Gelechiidae > Teleiodes > Teleiodes luculella. The sequence continues at coordinate 3,698,776 of OX419595.1, read as the reverse complement.
ATTCAACTACTGAAATCCACAGCACAAAGCAGAAATGCAATTTCTGGTACTCGCATGTGACTGCTGCACAGCTGTTTTGTACCAGTAAATATGCAGCTGGGATACTTTAGGAAGTTCTAGTTACAGTGGTCGCACTGCTTTTGGCACTGCCATGCCGCGCCGGGTTAAAACAAGTGAATCCATGTCAGTTGTCTACTATACAGAAATCTATAACAGCTGGGTCACGGCCTCTATTTTGAAAATATGGCCAAAATCCCACAGCACACAATTTAACATTACTGCCCATCCCCAAATACACCTGGTTGATAGAGGTTATGGTAATGGTACTTGTTCATTTATTCGACTCTCGTTCGGTGAAGGAAAACATTGACCAATCGCACGCGGCCAGCTGGATTGACTAAGGTCTATTCACCCCGATTCAGGGAGGCTCGGCTTCGTTTCACATAGTAAGTATGTCGTTTAAATTTGTAAAGTCACCATTTACATCCTGTATACGGGCTATTACGTTAGGAAGTGTTTTTAAAGGTCCTATCAAGCTTCACCGGACTTGCGGGGGAGCGGAAGGCTCTACCCCCAGAGTAGTCATATACCAACGCGTCTAGGGGCGGCTCGAGGGAGCTTCGGACCACGGCTTAGCGCGTTGTTACGGAAAAAATCGTGAAGGAGACGACGCCTGAAGGACTCCTGTCTAATTACTAGTTTGGTTTTCGCCGCGCCACCGCCGCCGCCGGCGAGTACTTGAAGGGTATTTGCTACCAGAAGGGGTTGGGAAGTGAGAGCAGCCCTAGTGATTGTATTCAAAGCACGTTTGGGCACGACTCGAGATAGGTTTCATTACGAGTTACGAACGCGTGTTCGCAACTCCGCGGGAGTGTGCACCCGCCGAGATTGTGGGCTGGATAACCGCTGCCGGTTTATTACATCTGTTGTCTCTATTTGTCACAGGTTGGTACTGACATATTGGGTGTAACTGGTGGCTTAGAAAATACTGAAAAGACATGCTAAGTGTTGACTTAGTAACAAATAAAAATTCAACAGTTTCGATCAAATTTCCTATAGAATTTTGTCTTTTTAATCGAAGCGAATTTATGGAGAAGGGTTCTTTTTTCGTTTTCAGCAAAATGTGTTTAAGCGTAGCTTTTATTCTTCCATAGAAAATAGCTAGGTATCATAATAAAAAAAAACTTCAGCTACTCTCTCGAAAGAACAAATCAAAGTTTGTATAAAAAAAATATGGCACTGATTGATTATAATAATTTCCAGTCCCTCTAAATGCCCGGTCCACGCGTGACAGACATAATTTTGTCGTGCGTATTCTCTTATCCTATTGGAGGATATTTCAATATGGCGGGTTTTTTGACAGTTAAATGTGCGACAAACTTTTGTCATAGCACTGCATGTTACGGGGGCTGGTTCCATTTATGATTGTCAATATCCGTTAATTTTTTCGCTGTATTTTTTTCTATCTTTATTGCAAAGATTTCGTTTGGTTTAAAGGTGAAATTGTAGAGTATTTTACACCTAAATCATCCGATAAAGGTCGAATAAACACACATTCGCTCTCACAATATTATCAAGCGTTTTGCTCTTTTCCTACGAGATTGCCATTTAATCATTCCAGAATCTTCCGACGGGTGTTCAGAATCTCATCCCGTTTCCAGAAGAAGCCGTTCTGGAAACCAATTTGGAGAAATGGGGATCGCTTGATGGATTGAGCTGTTTACTGCCTCCGCAGGCCTTATATTTGGCCCTAATTTAATCTTCTGTTATGAAAAAGGGCGAACAAAACATGTTAGATTAAATTTTGGCAAATTAAATGTGTGAATAAAATCGCTTCGCATTTAAATTAAATACGATAAACAAGTTGATATTAAATAATAAGAATTAATAATCATTGTAAAAATATCTCGCAAATAATGCAAAATCCTTAAAAATGCCCCGTGGCTTTTATTTATTTATTACTACTCGTAACTATGTAGCTTTCCGCTGCGGCTCCGCCCGCGTTAACAGTTTTCCCGTAGGAACGAGGCATTTTCTCGCGATAAAAGGTAGCCTATGTTACTCAGGTTAAATGTAGCTTTCTAATGGTAAAAGAAATTTTGAAATCGGTTCAGTAGTTTTTGAGTTTATTCATTACAAACATACACACACACAAAAATACAAATCTTTCCTATTAGTAAACTGTAAGTTTCTCCAAAACTATTACGAACGAAGGAAGGAAAGAAGTTTTCAGAGAGTTATCATCTATTCTTCTATCTATACTATAATAAAACGCGGGTGAAGCCGGCATTTGTTTTTCAAAAAACTGATTGTAAGTGATAAAGGGAGTGTAGCTAAACACAAAAATAAAAGTTTTGAAAAAAAAAATGTCTGTCTGTCTGTCTGTTTGTACACGCTAATCTCTGGAACCGTTGGACCGATATAAATGAAATTTGGTGGTACCTTATATCCTCGGTCAACATCTTAGATGCTTTTTACCACGACAAATAAAATAAAACCCGGCGTGGCCGTAGGCGGACAGCTATTATATCAATAAAATAAATGGCACACAAAAGTACGTCCGTAAACTTACTTTTACATAAGAAAACTAATTCCCCCACATCTATCTCAGGTATCTTTTCATTAAGGCGCTGAAAGAAAATTCCAGTAAGTAGCGGGGTTCCGGCAATCACGTCCAATCTCCCCACAGACTGAAAAACCTTTGCAAGATACCGCTGTAAATAAAATTATTGATAGGGTACTGTCCACATGATTTGCGAAAGCTAATGAAATCTTTCTAGATTGAACAAATTCTTTCGAGAAAATTATCCTTAAAAGAAATTCTGAATCACAAACAAATAATTAGGATAGTAAAGAAATATATTGAAACCAAAACAAGCCGTTTGACATTCGCACAATGTATGAAATTTACCGCTACGGAATACGGATGTTCTTAAGGTCAACATGTCCAGTCGCATGTGCTGAGAAAATGAATTAGGTGTACACTGGAATCTCCATGGCATCTATAATTATTTTACTTAGGTATGGTATTTTATAATCCATATATTTTATTAAATACCTGTGAAATAAATGACATTGTGTTTTGTCCCACGAATTTGCTCTTGGAGAAGTGTTCATGCTAATTGGAGAAGAACTAAAGAAATGTAAATTATCAAATATTAAAAATTAATCACGTTGTTTTGTTTCGACCTTTACCACAAAATCACATATCAAGCGTCCTTTACTACTTTCCCCCGCAAGTCCGGTGAAACTTGATTGGTTGTACTTTTTCGACACAAGCATAGGTCAATCCAAAAATAAGTCTTTTACTACTAAAAATACATAGAAACTAGTTGATTATCACTATCGTGCCAGCGCCATCTTTTAGGATAAAAATATATGCGACGCGACGTCCAGACGTTTTCTGGTCATTATTTGGGTCCTCTTCACGTCTCGGCCCTCCAAATGAATGCAGGCCGGATATTAACGTCTTATCTCGTTGCTCGTCAGTGGGAAACGAAAAATTAGGAGAATGTACGTGGAAATTAAAAGAAAATAAGTGAGATTTCAAGCTGTATAAGTATTTCGATATGCCTTTAAGAACCTTTTACGCACAATGTGCCCTGCTTACAGCCAATAAGATTATCGACAATGCTTATTTGCATGGCCCATAAGGCTGAATACAAGCACTATGTAATAACTTATAAGAGCTGTAATAACACCGTATTCTTGCAAATAAACACATCTGATTCTGATTCGGGCGGAAGACGTAGTGTGGGCAGGCCTTCCGCAATCTGTTACGGGGCGCCGGAAGCCGCTAGACCGATCGTTGTAGAGATCCTTGGGGAAGGCATTTGCCCAGCAGTGAATGTCTATCGGCTGAAATGTTGATGATGAAGTATTTCGCTCATGAAAGCATTATTTTCTTAAAGCAAAAAAGTTAATTATTTTATAATGTTTTCATTCAACACGTTCGAATATGAGTTTTGTTAAATCAAAATAGTTAATTATTTTTAATAATATAAAGGGGTCAAAGGGCTGTAGAAAGCGGTCCTCGCTATAAAATTATAATTTCTAAAGTACATACTTCCTATATATCTATCAATTTTTCTGTTAAGCTTTTAAGCTCAAACCGCATTTCATTCTTTTTGCTTTTGCAGACAAGCGGAGTAAGTTTGGTCTATATACATTTGTTGAAAATTTGAGAGTTCATTGAATATCGAATTGCGAATCCGATAGGTAGGTACTATTAGGAGGGAATTAGTCAATTTCATTAATCGAATCCCTCGAGAGCAACCCTACCTCACACTTTCAGTACTTATAGTAAAACACCTTCGTCACCTATATTAGTGTATTTTCTTGTTAAAAGATACCAAATCTTCTTTTCATATTTTAGTAAATAAAAGTAACTTCGTTTAATCTACGCCACAAATTCAGTAATTTCATTAAAGGTGCAAGTGTGGAACCAGGAAGACTAAGTTTGGTTCGTCGGAGAAATTTCTTGAGTAACACAAGTGAGCGCGACCAACTCAACTTTATCGAAAAACTTTTAAATCTATTTTAAAGAGGTCAAGTGAAAGAGTTCTCTACTTAGACTTTTAAACTATAAGATGAAATGAAAGCTAAAGGGTCGGGGGTAATTGATAAAATTGGATTGAAATTATTATACTTAACTGATCCACCATTTTTGATTGTGGCTCAACATTATTTCTGAATATAAAAACAGAGTTAGGAAAATTTTTGTCAAGGAGAAAGTTTATGATGGGGTGATGATTTCAACAATGAGTTGTGGTTAGGTATTTCAACCGCGATAGTAATTTCTTAAAAGAAACGAGTTAAAACTATCACCTTCATCCCCTTAGTGTAAAACATTATAATTATGTCTCCAGTCCTATTCAGGAATAAGTTCGCTAGCTGCATTAGGTGGTGACTAATTGTATGATGCATGGCTTTACTTACTACAAATCAACGAAATTATTGCCTAAAACAAGACTACCAAATATAAAATGAAATAAAAAATAATTGTATTGAAATATATACAGTTTTGAAAATAATATGAAATATAAACAGTTTTACAGTTGCATCCATATTTTTAAACAAAAGCCATAAAACTCTCAAATCGTAAATTAGAACAATTACAAGGGTTCATTATACAATTTATTTAGAGCAATGTTTTTGTAAACTAACGAAATAAACAAGCCGATTAATTCAGTCTAGACTGTAATAATAATCAATGGTGTCTATTCAGATCTAAAAATGGTGTCTATTCAGATCTAAAAATAGCAGAGGTTTAACCAGTCGACGGGTTCGACTGATTACTGGTACGTCCCTAAATGCTGATTAGGTGCTGATTGCTGATTGGTCTCGTTAGCAACTAGACTGTTGTGGTGAGTCTGAAATTAACCTTTTGACGGACGATAAACTATCTATAGGCGGGGTAGTGATCTCGCGAGTCGATAGTCCTTTATCGAGCTGAAGGACAAAACAGAGAAAAAATAATCATCTGGTTAAAATAAAAAAGGATGAGATATTTCAGTGAATAGTAACAGTATGAAAACAGTAACTCATTGGACACAATTTTGCAAAATTTCAAGTAATTCTTGTCATTTTCACGTCCTTTAATTTCTAGTAACATAGGGCTCACAGCATATTTTCCAACTCGCACAATCCGCAATTTTCAACTCCGATCAGCACAAACAAGGAACTGGGCTTCCTGCGGCGCTGCCATATCGTTCATGGTCGACGTCGCTTCCTTCTTCCAAGTGGGCTCCCTAAGTAGACGATACAGAAAAGCAATTCTATGGTTAAGTCTAAGCTTTTCACCCCAGAATATGCCCTGCCGCCATTTTTACAATTTGTGCTCTTATTAACTCTTTTCATAATTATATAAAAGATTCGCATACAAAATTCTACTTTATTACTTATATTTAACTTAGCGGGCGAAGTTAAGTTGTATAACTATCGATAGATCCTGAATTCGACGACACCACAGCTCTATCAGACCCTCTGAGGAGTTACCAGATGGTAAACAAAACAAGAGTAATGATTAAGACAAACATCCTTACCAACTGTGACGTTATTAGATGAACGGGAGGAGACATTTCGAGCTAAAACCGACGATGTCTTGTACGTACACGCTACAATCCGTCTCTGTCAGAACGAACACATCTTGTATGCAAAACCAACATGAGAAAAGAAATATATACACAGAATATGTACAGATATAATACAGAAGCCAGCACATGCGGTTGGACATTTGCACTACGAAATTCACCCCTGCCACTATGGATTACGGGCGCTTTCAAGGTCAATATGTTCAGCCGCATAACTGCTGTTCTCTGCGTTTAGTTTTCTATAAAAAAATATATTCTATCTGGTCTTATGTTCAGTAGTCTAGACATTCCCATTGCTGAATCAAAGCTATGCTCTTTTTTATTTCAATGCCCATCCTGAGCTACTTCAGGCCACAATTTCGCCATCACTTATATGCTTTTATCTACGTCTACATATTGGTTGGTGGGTTCCAAATAAGGCGCCTGTGTTACTACGTTCCAAAATGATGTAAGTACTATCCAGTATATCTATACTGGATAGTACTTACATTATCATCTGGATAGTACTTACATCTAAACAGAAGTAACGTATCTACGTTACTTCTGTTTTTCTTCCAAAATCTTATTTAACTCAACTTTTGATTATTTTCATCGTGAAACTACTTGTTAATGAGGAGCAGAAATCATACTTAATAATATTATAAAGAGGAAAGATTTGTATGTTTGTAATGAATAAACTCAAAAACTACCAAACTGATTTCAAAAATTCTTTCACCATTAGAAAGCTACATTCACCCTGAGTAACATAGGCTACCTTTTACCGCGGAATAATGCCTCTTGCCCACGGGAAAACTTAACGCGTGCGGAGCCGCGGATGAAAGATAGTACGAGTAAATGATAATAAAAAGAAGAACCGCAAAGGGCGAAGCATGAACCGCTTTGTAGCCGAAATAATTATCTGCTACAAGTACTGAACAACAAATTTTCTAAAGTGCTTCATATAGCCCTAAGCCGTTGCCCAAAATGGACCTACTGAAATGTACCACCTGGGTCTTAAACATTCTGAAATGAGTACAGTCCGCGACGGGTAAAATCAAAGTTTTGAATAAAGCAAATAAAATCATCTAAAAAAAATTCTGCCTGGAATTGCTGTATGTAAAATAAACCTTTCAGTATTTTTAATTTTAGTGCAATTTTATAAAAAGAATTTTATTGATGTGTTCAAAGCACGAATATTGTATAGAAAAAAAAAACCGGCCAAGTGCGAGTCGGACTCGCGCACCGAGGGTTCCGTACAAACCTGCAAGGTTTACAAAGTTCTTTCATTACGACAATCGAGTCATAACTATGGTAATCTTATTGCAAAATGAAATTCATAACATTACAATGGGGAAAGATGGAGGAGCATAAATTTAAGACAAAGATCTCTTTATCGTTTAAGTAACTAAGTAAGTACTAAGTAAGTATTTCAACTTGATAGCTCTACGCGTTCATGAGGAAAAAAGTAATAAGTTTATATTTATTAAAAAATATATATTTTGTAATGTAACTAAAAATTTAAGGTTTTCGGAATTTTTCCTTTATGTGTGCTATAAAACGTTGCTTCATGCCAAATTTCAAGATTCTAGGTCGACTGGAAGTACCCTTTAGGTTTTGATTCCCTTGCGAGTACTTGCGAGTTTCAAAATATGCAGCTTAAATTGCTGTTTCTTTTGATTGCGTTGACATAGAAGTTTGATTTTGTTACAGCTTAAAGGTATTATAGACCTGAGTATTTGGTATGAATTTCAATTTAATACCTCTACGCGTTTATGAGGAAATGGGTAGTAAGGTTAAAATTATTAAAAAAATATATATTATGTGATGTAACTAAAAATTTATGGATTTCGTAATTTTTCCTTTATCTATGCTATAAGACGTTGCTTCGTACCAAATTTCAAGATTCTGAGTTCACGGGAAGCACCCTGTAGGTTTTGATTCCCTTGCAAGTGTCGAAAATTTGCGGCATAAACGGCTGTATCTTTTGATTGCGTTGGCTTAGAAGTTTGATTTTTTCACAGCTTCAAGGGACAGTAGACCTGAGTAATTGATATAAATTTCAGCTTCATACCTCCACGCGTTCCTGAGAAAAAGGGTCTTGACAGACGGACAGACGGACAACAAAGTGATCCTATAAGGGTTCCGTTTTTTCCTTTTGAGGTACGGAACCCTAAAAATATTAAAAAACCAATCATTTTAAAGATAATATAGAATGTAGAAGTGAAGCAAAAAACATCTACCTCTATGGTTATTTTAGATCTAACATTTCAAGAGATCAAACGTAGATACTATTCATAGACTAGAATATTTTTTTGCTTGTATGTAACTACTATTTTATTTACACGTGCGTAAGACTTGTTGTGGCGTAAAGGAAAAACATTTTTCGGCGCAGGTTGTCAGTTTATCCATTAGTAAATTACGGGTTTATCAGGTTACCATACAAATTACGTTCTACTTTCCAACTAGAAGATGGGGATAATAACTTTAATAAAGATGGCAGCACTACCACGGCTTGCTATTACCTGCTACAATCTCGGCTAGTGGGATAATCCGGATTCGCTCGGGTTTCCTGGATAACTTTGGACGGGAACTTGTCTCGCCCACTTTAGATTGCTTCGGCAAAAGTTAGGTAATGCACGTAGAAGTATTCAGAAGAAAATCACGTGAAATGGAACAAGATAGTTTTGGAAGTACCAATTTGAAAGTCGTGTGAACGAAGGAATTTATTTGTGATTTAGGGATATAATCTTTATTTAGCATTAAAGGTTTGCATGCTTTGTAGCATTAAGTTCGCCTGTCTACAGCAATAAAGAATTTTCATACATTCAGTCATTAAAAGGTTAACATGTTTTTAATTAATTTTAATACGGTTCTCAAATAAATAAATGTGTCTCGCATACGACCATCTGACACTAAACTAGGCAAAGTCATAACTATGGGTGTCAGACAGCTGATATACATAAATCTATAAAACTGTAGAGGTCAATTGTCAATGAGGATATATGAAGTGAAATAGAACATAATAATATCTAGACAATTTTCTTTTTTTTTTGTTTCTCTGTCTGTTTGTACGGGCTAATCTCCAAAACTATTGGACCGATTTGAATGATATTTTACATGGTAGTTCTTTAAATCCCTGGTCAACATCTTGGATACTTTTAACTGCGGAAAATTAAAGAGTTCCCGTGGAATAGTTAAAAATTACTACGGAAAGTCGGAAAACAACGCGACCATAGCCGCGGGAAGACAGCTAGTACATATATAAATATACAAAATCCAGACACAAGGCAAATACAATTGCTTATCACTAGTTATCACACAAATGTTTGCCGTGGTTCGAATCCGCGACCTTGTGCTTTGAAGGCAGGTGCACTACCGACAGGCATACATTATTTGAGGTAATGGCTGGTTTACACGTATTAAGTTGTTAAGTAGTTAACTAAAGAAGTTAAAATTAACTTAATTTTAAGTAACCGATCGTTTACACGCTTGTCTAACTTATGCACTCTTTAGTTCACTGTACTACTTAAGTACTTCACTAAATTGTTGAGTTCACACATAACTATATGACAGTTTAGTAGAAAGCCACGCCTACCGGGGAATGCAAGCGGTGCGGGAGGCGCGGCTACTTAATCAAAAATAGACTAGATTCTATTTCACTTGTTCACTTAACCACTTAATCGTTTACTTACCACTTGTGACTAAAGAGCTCTTAAGTGGTTGTTTACACGCAAGAATTAAGTTAAAATTTAGTTAATTACTTCGTCACTTAATACGTGTAAACCAGCCATAAGCGAAACCGCGTTCAAAAGATAGTATCAGACAAATGTGGGTGTTATGGCACAGCACGTTCCACTAATCCCACTGAACATCGAGCTGATGAATCGATTAGAATAATTACATACTTTCACTATAATCTAGTCTGCCCTGGCGCCAGCTCCCACCCCAGTCTACCCTACCGCGGTAAGTACGCCCAGTGTTGCCTCCTTAACGAAAAGATTTCTCTAGATTTCATGGAGGGACAACCGTGGACAGTGTGGCTCTTGGTTGGCTCTGACTTCGAAAATTTTTTAATGTAAATTCTTACTGCGAATAAAAATCATTTTAATTTAATTACGTCAGCTCAAATGAAAATAATTTATTTTCTTATTTTACTAAACGTATATAGTCGTTTTTCGTATTATCTTAAATATCTATGGTTAAGCTACATTTTCTTAGAGATAGCATTACGTTCCATCGAAAGCACGAAATTGTCTTTCTTTTCAAACAATCGGGTAATACAGCTCGCAATTTCTGAAAACCAAATCGAGAAAGGTCGCACAAAGTGATAGGTAATTAATTATTATTGTTCCCCACCCCACCGAGCTTCGAACCTGGGAACTTCGAAACTTCAAAATGTTCTGTTTAAAATTGACTTTAAATTTAACTGTCAATCTTTTGACAATTTTGAATGATACTGTAGAGTTTTCCTGAAGTTTGACATTACGTTTCGATTTCATTTCATTATTTCTTTTTGGTGGCAGCACTAAGTGAGCCCTCTTACCCCTACCTCCCCTTATTTGCATTTTAATTGGAATAAAACAACTTCACAGCAAAGCAAAAATGTAAACATGACTAAAGTTCACCCAAAGGATCTAACCGTGGTAATTGATTTTTTTGTATTTGGAATTTTATTTATAAACTTTAAATTTTGTTAGTGGCAAGATTTATCCTTGTTACGGGTTGTGGTTTCTATTAAATAACGAACTAAACAAGAACACGAATTGCTTGTATTCTATACCCTACGGTTTTTTAGAAGAATCGCTACCTTATTCTCAATCACTAGCTATTTGCCCCGCGGCTTCGCCCGCATCAAGAGTTTTCCCGTGAGAATGAGGAATTTTCCCGCGGTAATAGGTCTAAGCCAAGTATTATTGGTATTGTCTCCGGTAGATAGATACGAGTATACTATAATTGTGGACAGATTTTTTCTTACCGTCTTTGTCACGTTATTGTAACTTATTTATAAGCGAATTTTTTTGTGTTCTTAAAGTTGTTTAGAAGCTTAAAATAGTGTAACAAACTCACGTTCTAAATTCGAAAAGAGAGTTTTCGTGGCGTAAGTACTTGTTTGGACGGTAGCCTTATTTGGGGGTGGCAGGTTCAAGCCCCGTCTGGTATTAAAGGTAACACAAAAAAGGTAACTTTATGCATTTTAACTACGCGCTAAAGCCATTTTCAGATCATCATCATCATCATCATCTCAGCCAAAAGACGTCCACTGCTGGACAAAGGCCTCCCCCATTTTCAGATATCGCATATTAATCAAATTGAATCATATTAGGAATCGATATTCCTGATATCGCACACAATCTAGTAGATACTCATAGTTACTAGTAAATATACAACTAGAGTCTAGTCTAGTTGATCGAAATACTGCTTTTCTGGTGTTCGAAATACGTTTGTAACTAGACGTTGCCACTGGTTTGTACAGACCAATCGAATGTGGAAAACATAATATAACATACTGGCTATCCGCACGCGGCTGCGCCCGCCTTCTTTTTTTACTTTTCCGTGCATAGTTTCCCATAGGAATGAGATACATACTTTACCGTGGCAAAAGGTATCTAAAATGTTGACTAGGGATATAAGGTACTACCATGTAAAATTTAAATCAGTATCTCCGTACAATCTACTGAGCCGTATATAAGTTACTATAGTTTACGCTACAAAACCGTTACTTGATCCTTTCAACAACTAGAAAACAGCTGATAAGCTTCAAATAACTAAAGGTTTTTTCTTGGATCATAGCTAAGATTACTCTAGATTGTGACCTTGCAAACAAAAAAACTAGATGAAAATCGGCGCATCCGTTTAGGATCTACGATGCTACAGACAGACAGACACACACGTCAAACTTGTAACCTCTTTTTCGTCGTGGGTTAAAAATAAACCTACCCTAACCTTTTGATTTTGTGTATCAGAAAATTGGTATATTCAACGACTTGCGGTTTTTTACAGTATCTGCACCCCATTATCTATCTTCTGTCTCATCATCATCATCATCATCATCTCACCCGAAAGACGTCCACTGCTGGACAAAAGCCTCCCCCAAGGATTAGTGGATCTAGTGGATCTTCTATTTATTTACTATATTAAAACTGAAGAATTGGCGTGTCTGTACATTGATTTGTTATTAAAAAAACTGATTGTAGGTGATAGTTAAACACACAGTTTTGAAAAAAAAATACTGTCTGTCTGTCTGTTTGTACACCCTAATCTCTGGAACTACTAGACGGATTGAAACTCTTATACATCATAATAACACATAGGCTACTTTTTACGGCGGAAAAATACTTCTTTCTCACGGGAAAACCAGCAGCGTTTACGCGGGCGGAGCCGGGGGGCAGAAAACTGGGTACATAAATTAAATGCGTTCTGCTATTAATGTAGTACCTACAATCTACATACCAGTAAATGTAGAGTTGTACCTGTCGGGTAAGAAGTGGAAGTTGTATTCCAACTATATATCTTGGCATATTCTATTCCTACAATATTTTGTGGATCTACCAGTCTGTATGAGTCTGAAACTAGTCAATAATTGATATACTTCCCGGCTCTCTATCACAGGCCGTGACAATCAGATATGCTGTCACAGCCCTCGCTATAGTCGGACTAACCAATACCACCAATACTTGATACTGGATACACCCAATGCAGCACTATTTATGATGAATAAATGAGTTTCTTTATTTTCTTTCATTTTAGATGCATCAGCCGTGGAATCGGCGACACCGGATTTCATACGAACGGCGCATTAACGCCATTCTAACCTCTTTTAAATGTTCTGTGCGTCAGCCTCTGTGGTCGAGTGGTAAAAGTAGATTGTTTGATCTCTTTTTTATTGCTTAGACTTGTACATTCGTTCGAGACGAGAGCCGGTCTTGATTGCTTTTAACTTCTGAAGCCTATATGAATAAAATAATTTTGTAATTTGAATTTCAAATATTACTTTGTGAGACTTTCCCTAGCTTGGTCAGGACTTTACAGGCTGAATCACTAGATTGTCTGACAAAAAAAAATCCGGTGCTTTGGAAGTCACGTAAATCCGTTGGTCCTGGTTACTATCTACGGATGTTATCGTTACATAAGCCATGTCAGAAGCCATAGGCGGCTGAATGATTCTGACACCAGGGTTTGTGAGGTAGGTTAACCTCGAAACCCACACGCTAAGTGAAGTGATTAATATTGATTAATTTGTAAGTGAAATTAAAATTATTTTTTGTTCTTTGTTTGTTTGTTCTTCTAACTTTCTAGAGAGGAATTTATTTGTATATAAAACACATTTTATGGTTTACTTTTTCATTTTTTTGTGTTAACAAACAAACACGGAAACATGGAACAGTGCAGTAAAGGGCAAAACAAAAATCCGGATCATTGAAATATCCTTACTAAAGCCCGACCAGAGAAATGAAAAAACTCACCATATTGCGGAATTGCAATGGAACAATTTTATAAGGGAAATTGTTGCCATAGTCGTAAAAATATACCGACACGTGGCGCCCCCAGAGCAGGTTTTTTTATTTCTTTGGTCAGGCTTTAGCAAACATAGAAACGATACCCGCGAACCGCACTTATAGTAATATGAATTGGAGGTCACGACCTCCAACTTCTATGGCGTTTGGCTTTTGTTTTTCATCTAGCCACGCATTCCTCCCGCGGCCACTGGTCGGTCACTCCATACAGAAAACGCATTTTGACAAGCTACTTCTTTTTGAATAACAACTGAATATCAACTACAAGTCAATGGCGCTAGGCGCTATGTAAAACACCCCCGACCGGCGGAGTCCCGCGGCGCCTGCGGGGTGCGGGGCGTGGGGCGCTATATCGGGCGGGAACTCATTTTGGCGCGGGGGGTGAGTGTCCTTTCTGTACGGGTTAGTACTATTATTTTCTTCTGTGCCGCCGCCTCCCACATGATGTCAGACCAAAGAGTATCACAATCTTTTTTTTTTTCAGACGCGAATCATGCGGTCATTTGCCGCGTTCAGCCAGCATTGACTCGGTGGTGGAGGCTGCGATCTGCGCGCGCCACTCGGAGCCGGGGCCCTTAACACTGCAGCTGCCAGCCAGGGCGGACAGAGCCTTCAGCCTCGCCTCTCCGGGCATCGGCAGGAGGGCCAAGTCTCAGAGAGGACTCGCTGGTGAGTCTAGCATGCATTTCATTCGATTTTTAAAATTTATTTTTTCTATTCTTTGGCAGGTCAGTTCCGATTGTGTTTTGTTAGATTTTGGCTCAAGAGGTTACGTGAGACGAAGTTTAAAGGCTAAAATAAATAAAAAATAACCCGTGGTTTTTTTTTTTTTCGAAAATCCGATTGGTATTTTGAAGATGGGGTGCTTTCAAAGAGTGAAGGAATTAATGAATGAATTAAATAGGTATTCTTTATTGTGCAATTGCACACAAACACAGCTACATAATAAATAGGAGAAAATGTACAATTGGCGGCCTTATTGCTTGGGTAGCAATTTTTTCCATGCAACTAGTTTAATGGAGACTGAAAACAAGCACAGAAATGATGCTGTAAGATAAACAAAAGACATCAACCTATTATAGATCGCTTAGTTACAAATATAAAAATTGCAGGTTACTTATTTCAGTTACTTTTATTTACTTAAATTCATACTTACGTCTTCTAATCAAAACTGTTACATTTGTTAATAAACGTTTTTATATTCTTACTAGCTTTCCGCCTCGTGACTCCGCCCCTGTTAACATATAAGGAATCATCACACTGTAAAAGGTGGCCTATGTTACTCCGCAAGGCCTTTTCTATCTTTATAACAAGTTTCATTGAAATCGGCCCAGTAGTTTCGGAGCCTATTTAATACAAACAAACAGTCAAATCTTTTCTCTTTAAATATTATTATAGATTCCTCTTCATAATATTAGTATAGACTAGACTAGTGACCCGCCCCGGCTTCGCACAGGAAAATGGTTATTGTGGGTTATCCCTAAGTATATCATGCATGTATTATACATATAAACCTTCGTCTTGAATCACTCTATCTATTAAATAAAACCGCATCAAAATCCGTTGCGTAGTTTTAAAGATTTAAGCATACGTAGGGACATAGGGATTTAGGGACAGAGAAAGCGACTTTGTTTTATACCATGGTCTAAGAAAACAAGGTCCATGGTTTTATACTATGTAGTGATTATTGCAGATTTGCGTCAATATGTACATAGTGTATACTACCAAAATAATTCTCGGTATTTATTTATTTGTTCAAAATTCATGTAAATTCCGATTCGTAGTTCTATGAAATAATTTTCCAGATATATTCGACCGAATACTTTGTCCCTAATCATTCAATTTCACAGAAAAACCCTTTTTTAATCCGCAAAGGCATTCGAAATTAAAGTGAAATCCTAAAATCTAGTCTCTAACACCAATACAATTCGAAATCAAAGTGAAATAATTTAATCTCTAACACCAGTAGTGCCAACACTACAGACTGGATTTTCATTTTCGTCAATCCAACATGAGAAAATAAACACGGGAGATGTTTTTTATTCAAAGATAGCATTTATAACACCATAAATTACTAGTATTAAATTATGTATACCTATTAAGGTCGCTTGGAATATCCAAAACTAATTTCAGCTTCATAGAGTTGAAATTAGTTTTGGAGATTTTGTTGTCATTTGTTGTTATATTAACATCGACACTTCCGATTGGTGGGCCACTGGTTCAACCCTATCAAACACCATTATAATGTGTCTTATTTTCAAATTCATTATTTCCATCCATACATTCACAAATTCTGATTCAAATAAATGTTATTATCTTGTACAAAAGTGTCGCCTTTCGCTGCCCCTATATCCCTATGTATGCTTAAATCTTTAAAACTACGCAACGGATTTTGATGCGGTTTCTTTTAATAGATAGAGTGATTCAAGAGGAAGGTTTATGTGTATAATACATGCATAATATACTTAGGGATAACCCACAATAACCATTTTCCTGTGCGAAGCCGGGGCGGGTCGCTAGTTATGATTATAAATGAGTCCTTTAGGTATTAGCTGTGGTATAAGCGAAGCCGTCTCTTACCTACACCATATATTTTCTTTCAATATACGTTACGTGAAGATATTATCTTGCGTTGGTTGGTAGCACAGTTTACCGTACGTAAATAGGCCGAAAGGTTCGTTCCAAATACGTCAGTCAGTCAAGTGAGTGAGGGTAGTATTTCAAAGATAGTTCTCTCGACTTGCTCTTTGCCATGATAATGAAGTAGCCAGCGCTCGTAGCCTACTTCACGATATTTTACTTTACTTTGAACTTTGCCACAGACGATCAGGATGATATGCGAGTTTATATTGTTGTGACGAGAATTGAGGAAGGGATGCTAAATTGGTTTGGTCACGTGGAGAGAATGAGTGAAGAGAGATTAACTGAAAACAGATTAGAGAATGAGTGAAGAGAGATTGACTAAATAGATTTATTTAGGCGAGAGTGAAAGAAAGCGTCGGAAGGGGAAGACCAAGACGAACGTTTCAAAATCAAATTGGGGACGTTCTGACAAAAGGTCGGGTCAAGAGTACTCTAAACCGACGAGCATGCATGAGGAGATTAATGAATGTGAATGAAGCGAAAGAAGAACTATAATAATTATAATCATAATATTGACATATAACGAAACATATTTTTTTAATATTATGAATTATTTAATCTAATTTTAAGTTTAAAAGTAAATTAAAATAACCGTAAAGAAAAATAAATAAATCAGAAGCGAATGTAATAATATGAATATATTCCTTAATATTTAAATGATATCTGCGGAGCCACGCGACGACTGCGAGATTTGCTTAAAATATGGAATATATCCTCGGAATCCACAAATAACAGCGCGGCACTAATGGAAACTTTAAGCTTTAAGACTACTATATATTTATGCTAATGGAAAAAGACATTATATCCCCTGAAAGAGGCACGACTTTACTTATTACTAGCCTATAACAATCCACCGCAGAACTAAAGATCACAAAAATTGCAATTTTTGTTAGTTATCCTTTGATCAATGCTTGTATTCCCGGGATTATCCTACTAATATTATAAATGCGAAAGTATGTAAGTATGGATGTATGTTTGTTACCCTTTCACGTAAAAACTACTGAATGGATTTTAATGAAACTTTACTATTATTTGCCTATTCTATTAGGCATCTGCATCTGCATTCAGAGTTTCGTACTTACGAAAAACGTAGTGATTAGATACTCATTGCTTACGTTCGCCAATAGTTTTTAAATCGCACGACTATCTTTGCTGTATTTTCGGCCAGCGCCTGGATAATTTAATAGCAACAAAACTGATAATAAAGAAAACGCCGTTTGCTTAGACGGCGTACAAAGGATAAAATGGTTTTGCAAAATTGAAAAATTTGTTGAGTAATTTCTAAACCTTAATGCTGTTCCTAGTTTCAATAGGCATAATAAATTCACTCAAGAGCAGTATTCTAAAATACTACAGGTCTACATAGAGTAGGTAGGTAGCTGTTTTTACTACAGCATTAGAATAAGTAAAATGTATTTGGGAGCGTTGATTGGATAGTATCAGGAAGAGCATAAAATCTTAGACGGGCCAGAAATATGTGAGGGCTATTATACAAGGATAGCGACCGAAACAAAAGTCAACTTCCACATGTTTTTAACCCCCGACAAAAAAGAGGAGTGTTATAAATTTGACGTGTGTGTCTGTCTGTGGCATCGTAGCTCCTAAACGGATGCTCGGATTTTGATCTAGTTTTTTTTGTTTGCAAGGTGTCACAATCGAGAGTGTTCTTAGCTATGAATCAAGAAAATATCTTCAGCCATTTGAAGATTTAAGCTAATTTCTATTTGTTGAAAAGATCAAGTAACGGTTTTGTGGCGGGGTTATTTTTTTTTTAATTTAATGTTATTAAAGATGACGGTTATTTAAGTAAAAAGACTGAAAATCGAGAACAACCGCATTATAATAGTTAGAGCGTAAATCCACAGAGACTAATATTAAACTTTAGATGATTTACAAGCTCGTAAAGGAAACAATTCTCGTACATACCGTACTAAGTAATTTTGTAAGTCACGTTCGTGTCATGTTCATATCCGATTTGTTATGACGTGCGGGGGTGGAATAATGCTTGATGAAAACGAAATGTTTCTTGAAGCGTATCATATTAGAATACTGTAATACTTCAGACAGAAAATTATGGACTTTGTGTCTTATTTGTAACTGGCTGTCCGCCCGTGTTTTTTTTTACTTTTCCGTAGGAATGAGATATTTTCCCGCGGAAAAACTATCTAAGATGTTGACCGGGGGTATGAGGTAACCCATACAAAATTTCATTCAAATCGGTCTAACAGTTTTGGAGATTACGCCGTACAACCTTACAAAAACACTTTTTACATCCCCCTGACGCGGTTTAAAGCCGTATTTTCACTTACAGATTTTTGACCTCCACAGTTGTACTCGTATTATATGTAGATATAGATTTTTTATCCAAATTAATTTTATAATTTTTATTGTGACCCTTTGACTTAAGTTCATGATACCTACTGAACTACCTTTTTCATAAAATGAGCGCTTAGGCCGCTTAAAGTCAGATCTCCGACCTACAAAGATTTTGAAAAAACATGACTTTGTTGAAAAACTACTGTGACCAATGTATACTCGTATAAATTCTGAAAGGATTTCATTCGTAAGTCAATTTAGCAAAAGAATTATTCAAATATTATTTTCTTTGAATATACAGGAAAATGGCTAAGTCATCCCGCCATCACTTTCTGGTATGCCCCGACTTCCTTTTCTTTCTTTCGTTTTCAGGCACCTAATGCGTGACGACTCCCATTCTGCTGACATGCCCTGCTCAATCCCATTTAAGTTTGGCTGTTTGGCTTTTTGAAAAAGCTGGCCTGAACATGCTCTGGAAAGAGAGAGGTGGAAAGAGTTGGGAAGGCCTTTGCCTAGCAGTGGAATCAAGTAGGTTAATAAAAAAAAGAATAAAACACAGGATGTGAATGGCAACTAAGAAAATACTGATAGGACATGTTAAGTCAACAGATTTGGGCAATTTTCCCAAAGAATCTTTTCTCGGAAACGAAAACGTATTCGTCATTTCCATACAAAATAGTTATTTTAATCGAACAGCTTGTATTAAGTAAAAAGACTTCTATAAAGTCTTTTTTCACGGTAGAAGTTTCTTCCAGAACGTAAATCAGATCCTTGCCCATTTTGAGCGTATCCTTACAGTTTTTACTATAAGAGAAATAATGGATAGTTTATAAATGCACTGTTTGGTATCACTTACACCATGTGCAATACAAATATTATTTATTTACACCAGAAGAGAAATCACACAAATATTACTGTTAAAAAAAAGTTGACTTAACAGGCGGCCTTTGTCAAGGTAGCAACCTCGACCAGGCAACCTTTGTTTAAGAGAAGCGTCTGAACGGAAGGTGCCTTGCTGGTTGGAAGCATACCTTTTTTATTGACCTGGTTTTAGTTGGGGGTACTTTTTAATTGACCTAATTCTTGTAAGGTCTACGTAGGCAAATGGTGTCACCGAACTTTCAGGGAAACGGAACGGTTACATACACCCTTATTAACTTATAATGAGCCTTTGGATGGACCCTCAGAGACAATAATTATGAGACACAACTTTTGAAATCCAAAGTTTATAAAGCTCTAGCTTTACTGAAGTAGTAAATCATTTTGTCGGATTTTACGAAAGCTTTGCTTTTTAAATATTGAATTAACATTGTTTTCTTGCGAAAGGCTTGCCTTTAGTAGTATTGATTTATTTATTCGTTAATGGTTGGTTTCGAAATGACAGTTAGTAAATTTTTGATAACTTGGCCAGACAGTAAATAAAATTGAAGTACCGAATTCCGTAATAAATTATCTTTCTACTGACTTCAAATACGCGTGATGTTGTTTTCTGACAATTCTTTGATTGGACTTCGATAACAATGCATATAGCTGTGTCGTCTTCATTTTTAGGGTTCCGTAGCCAAATGGCAAAAAACGGAACCCTTATAGATTCGTCATGTCTGTCTGTCTGTCTGTCTGTCCGTCCGTCCGTCCGTCCGTATGTCACAGCCACTTTATTCCGAAACTATAATACCTATACTGTTGAAACTTGGTAAGTAGATGTATTCTGTGAACCGCATTAAGATTTTCTTACAAAAATAGAAAAAAAAGCAATTAATTTAGGGGGTCCCCATACATAGAACTAAAACAAAAAAAAAATTTTTTCATTAAACCCATACGTGTGGGGTATCTATGGATAGGTCTTCAAAAATGATATTTAGGTTCCTAATAACATTTTTTTCTAAACTGAATAGTTTGCGCGAGAGACGCTTCCAAAGTGGAAAAATGTGTGTCCCCCCCCCTCTAACTTCTAAAATAAGAGAATGATAAATCTAAAAAATATAATATGATGTGCATTACCATGAAAACTTCCAACGAAAATTGGTTTGAACGAGATCTAGTAAGTAGTTTTTTTTTAATACGTCATAAATCGTAAACCACAATTTACCTTTCACTATTAATTAAACATCGATCAAAGTCACAACGAACTACAAAAACTTTTATATTATGTTACTGGCTGCTATGGAACCCTTCATGGGCGATTCCGACTCGCACTTGGCCGCTTTTTAAAAGGGCCCATAGAATACCAGCGTCGCGGTTCACGATCGCGGCATAAGCTGAATGTGGTCCTTTTATTGTGACGTCATGAATGACACATCGGCACTTTTTTGTTGTTAATTTGTAGTGTTTTTTTTTTATTTCTTTTATTTATTGGTCAGTATACCATAATAAAACAATAATAACAATATTAATATCATGTTATGACAAATATTGTTATAAATAATTAGATAGTAGATAAACATCATATCAATTGAAACACGTAGTACATACCATTCATGTTCAAATAATATTTAAGCTTAGCTATAAATGCATGTTATTGTTTAGCTACAAACAATAACATTATTGTATGGAAATATCATTCCTAAACTAATGTAATACAAACATATTGATCTTATATTAGCTTCTATGCCAAAACCGTATAAAGCCCCTTACACACTACGCCTTTTACACCACTACTACAACAATAAGGATGTCTATTGACCGAACTTTTTGTAAATAACTATTGTGTTCTTGTTGTAAATCTTTTGTGTCATTCTATCTATCTATATCTTCTATCTTCTATATCAATCTATTCTTCTATCTATCTTCTATCTATTACTATAATAAAACTGAAGAATCGGCGTGTCTGTACATTGATTTGTTTAAAAAAAAAACTGATTGTAGGTGATAAAGGGAGTGTAGCTGAACACAAAAATACAAGTTTTGAAAAAATGTCCGTCTGTCTGTTAGACGCTAATCTCTGCAACCGTCCAACAACGGATTTAAATGAAATTTTGCATGGTGGTACCTTATATCCCCGGTCAACATTTTATACTGTTTACAACGGGGAAAAAAACAAAAAAAAAACTACGCGGGCGTAGTCGTGGGCGGAGAGCTAGTTGAAAAATATGTGAACGCTTCTGATGATTGACCGGAAATTTGATTTAGGTACAATGTTTGTTAAGATCGGTGAGTCTGTAGAAAAATAAAGGCAATATTTTGTATAATAAATATGTCCCACATATTTATTATTATTATTTATTAAACATCTTAGATTCTTTTTACCACGGGAAATAAAAAAAATAATAATAAAAAAATACAACGCGGACGTAGCCCAGTAGGCTTACTACATAAGAAGCGACAAGCTCGAGAGGCTGTCAAACGCGACATAGTGACATTAGAGCCATAGTAGTTCTGTCAATATGTCGCGTTTGACAGCTTCTCGAGCTTGTCGCTTCTTGCGTAGTAAGCCTTCTGGGCCGACAGCAACAGAACCGCGTTTGCATTGCTATAAATAGACACCAGTGTGCAAGAGGTCTTAATTTCATCAACTGAATATACAAGCACAGGATAACTCAATAGTATTCAGAGAACTTTGGATTTAACCAAAACATTTATAATTTATGTATTTATGTAGTTTATACTAAGTTACTTGATAGCTGTTACAACAATGATAGAGGCTACGTCTGCGTAAATTGTTTTTAAAATTTCCTATGGGAGTATTAGGTACTAACTGTTGAGAAAATGTGACTGTATGCATGCTCTTTTATTGTATTAGTTTAAATAAAAATCTAAATTAGTTCAGCTCGACTCATTTGGAGATATTGTACTGTAGTTACAGCCTGTATCAATTCGGCGAAAATCTATGTCATACTCTGCAAATGCGCCACCACCTAACTTCGCAATGAATTAATTACAAAGTGTACGTCAATTAAACGTACATACATTTTGTGTGTCGAGAAATAATGCACGTCGTTAAATCAGTGAAAAAAAACAGTTATTGTGGCGCAGCGGGTAACAATCTCTGCAGCTGATTGTACGTACTATAGTTTTTTTTTTATCCAAAACCGAGT
This sequence comes from Teleiodes luculella, assembly GCA_948473455.1. Taxonomy (NCBI): domain Eukaryota; kingdom Metazoa; phylum Arthropoda; class Insecta; order Lepidoptera; family Gelechiidae; genus Teleiodes; species Teleiodes luculella. The sequence continues at coordinate 3,676,198 of OX419595.1, read as the reverse complement.
TCCGAGAATACTCTGCTCCGACAAAACATAAAACCTAACCTAACCTAACCTACCGAACTTGTCGGAGTAGTGTCTTGTCGGAATTAACCTTTTTTTTCATGTTAGGTAAAATTTCAGTGGACTATAACTAAACTTGAAACAGCATAGTGGCGTAACTCAGTTGGGTAGGTAATTAGATTCGGCACTTGCAAATGGACAGCACTTTAGTTTCGCCATCCCGGAGAGTTCCAGGAGGTTAATCTTGTAAACTGGCGACTATTCTTGTTTGGCTTTTAACCGAAAAATTGTTTTTAACAACTTTTTGGTAGAATATAATTCTTAGGGATTAAACAGTAATTGGAAGTGAAGTGAGTAAAAATTAATTAAAGACAAAAAAGAGTGCTTTAAGTCTTGCAATGCACATTATGAAGTTTTCAATAAAATCCGTCCAGTAGTTCCAAAGATTAGCGTGTACAAACAAACAGACAGACGGACGGACGGACAGACAGACGAAAGACAGACAGGCAAACGGACAGACAGACAGACAGACAGACGGATATAACAGACATACAGGCGGTAATTGTTTTCAAAACTTGTATTTTTGTGTTTACCTACACTCCCTTTATCACCTACAATCAGTTTTTTGAAAAACAAATCAATGGACAGACAGACACGCCGATTCTTCAGTTTTATTATAGTACAGACTACAGATAGATAGAAGAAGAAGAAGAAGAATGTTTATATCATCAACGGAACATCTTTCGAGCAACGCGCGAAATTACCTGAAAAACTGTAGCGCGAGCTTTGTCTTGCATGAATATAAAATGTCTTCCATATTTTCCGGTCATACCTTATTCATCCCCCAGTTACAGACAGCGCCGTGTTCTTTGCGTTAATATTTAAATCGCCACTTTCTTAAACTGGTGGGAAGAAAGCATTTTTCTTAATGTTCCTCGGTAATAAATTCAAGGGAAATTGCAATTTTCTTGGACTACATATTTCACGTCCATGAAAAAGAACAAAAGAGCTATATGTAGAGTTTTTTGAAAAACGAATGTAAGTCGACATAAAAACAAATCTACATTGACAATTGTTCACAGTTTAGCTTTCGCAGTTGTTGGGGATACTTCCTTGCATTGATTTAGTTCCTATAAGTACCTAGTTATTATGTTAACCATTTATAATATAAAGTTTAAGTGGCGAGTGCGCCTCATTCAATTCTCGCAAAAACCCTAGGGGGGGTGGGGGGCGTCTTATTGTTTTATTTTAAGCAACTTTTGTAATTCATGAAAAAAAAGAACAATCAATCGATAAGCATATTTTATTTAGATAGGATAAATAAATAAAAACAATAAAAATAGAAATATCGTAAAATAAAACGGCTTTGTGTGGTCTACCTACTTTCCAAATTTCAGGCGAATAAGGTCACGTAAATTTTTGTGTGGTCTATTTGTTTGGCTCCTCAATGGATAATGCACTTCTTTGTGTGGTCAGAACTGTCCTTAATCACAAGAGATACCACTTTCGATGAAAAGAAGATTTATTCGTTTCTATCTGGTAGAAAAATCTAAAATTCCAATAAAAATAAAGAAATTCTATCTTTTCCTTCCCAAAGTGAACCCACATAAGTTAAGGAAATTTGAACTTTTCAGCGGGAAAGCGCGGGCTATAGGATTATATCCGAGTTTATATGCAGCTTGTCCCGTAAAAAGCGGTCAAAATCTGTGTTCCAGGATGCATATAAACTCGAATATCGCGGCTTGAATTAACAATCAGATAAAAAAAATGTTACCTTTAGATGATAGATTTTTTTATGTGCTTAATGATATAAGCACAAACTATTACTGCGTATACCTACTCGAAAAATGGTCTCCACATTAATTTTCTGCTTTCGATAACATTTAATGTGGAACCAGTTTAATGATATACAGTTAGGTACGGCGAAACGATGACCGCATTGCGACCAAAAAGGATACACGTAGAGACTTTTTTATTTGTTTATATTACGAACAAAAGCATCCTTAAATCCGTATATTAAAAATGCGAAAGTAACTCTGTTTTTTACCTAGACGGCTGAAGGGATTGCTACAAAAATTTGCAACTTAATAGATAATCACGGGAATGGACTTTTACCACGGGAAAACTCTTCATTCACACGGGGAAAATAATAGAAGCTGGGTGGAAAGGTGGGGAAAAAGTATAATCCAAACAGACGTAAAATATACCGTTTCCAATTTTTGCGCTGTTGTGGTGCAAATTTAAGAACTTTGCTTGCTATGATCTTCTATCTATCTTCTATACCTACTATAATAAAAATGAAAAATCGGCGCGTCTGTACTACATTGATTTGTTTTTCAAATAAACTGATTGTAGGTGATAAAGGGAGTGTAGCTGAACACAAAAATACAAGTGTTGAAAAAAATTACCATCTGTCTGTTTGTACACGCTAATCTCTGGAACCGTTTTGGACCGATTAAAATGAAATTTTGCATGGTGGTACCTCATATCCCCGGTCAACATCTTAGATACTTTTTACCACGGGAAATAATAAAAAAAAAAGACGTGGGCGTAACCGTGGGCGGAGAGCTAGGCTAATTCTAAACATTCTTGTTTTTTTTCGCGTAACCACTTATCAAAGATGTTTGAGGCTTTCGCTCTTACTTCACATTATTACGATTGTTAATATAATAATAAAAATATAGATATTTTTAAATAGGTAGGTATGTATTACGTACGATACCTTATTTTGCCTGACGTTTCGGTGAGGTTGGTACGTTATCGCGCTAAGACCCATAAACAATCGTAATAATGTACCATTCAAAGATGTTACCTACTCTCCTACTCCTTTTCATTCGGTTATTCGTAGCCACCTCAGTCAGAGTGCAAGTCCCATATTAGGACGTCGAAGTCAAACAATGCTTTTAACAGTATAACACATGTCGCCTTCACAGGTGACTTAGAGGCACAAAGGAACAAAGACCGCGTTAAGACTGAGAACAATGTGCACCGCCCACTGTGCATTATAGCTACAAAGTGCACAGTGACCCGCGATAGCACCTTGAACACTGGCTGTTTGGGTCGGGTCGGGTTACCTGCACTGCTCTACAATAAAAAAAAAACTTTAAAAATGTTGCGAGCGAACGGCCAAAACTAGCAATGCGATTCTGACGCTCATCAATCACTTCAGATGGATTTGGATACCTAATTTATTTTTTTGTTGTATTTGTCATTGTCAGGATAAAATCTGTATGATATATTGCAGCGAGAAAACTCTTTATTCCTAAGGTTTCGATATTCCAATTCATTATGTACGTTTATTCGATGCTCTTATGGTGAACAAAAATATCGGAGGAAACCTACACACCTGCGAAGAAATTCAATTTTTTTGAAGTATGGACCAGCGTGGTTATCTAAGTATACCTACTTATAAAACGTGTTAATCAAAAAAGTAAAAAAAAAAGCAAGTTTTCTGTAATAGCCATTACTTAATTATTTTTTACTTTTCATACAAATTGATCAAGTCAACTTGTATGAAAAGTAAAAAAAATGCGTTGCGAATTGTTCAGTTTCATGAGCTATCACCCGAGACGAGAGGTTTTGCGTTATATGATTAACACGTTGTATACCTAAATTCCACATAATAATATTTTCTAACGTATAGGTCCTATAGGTTCATTTGCAAAATGCTGATTATAAGAACTCATAGGTATGAAGCATGAAAAGTATTAAATAAAGGCAATTTACGTCATTATTTCGTAAGTCTAACAAATGAATAATCGTACAATATAAGTAATTATTTATACAAGCGGCGACAATAGCGTTTCTTATCATATCAAATTAAAATATAATTTACACCTAATTTTAAAATAAGTGGCCTTTACGAAATCGAACCAAGGCAACTGCCTATTGCTGCAAGACATTTTTGATTAAAAACAATACATTGAGTTCTAAATATGCAGTTATTTTAAACGCCTCGAAGTAACAGGCAATGAATCGAAAACCTTTTTGAGCTCCATACATAACAGTCTAGCTATACACCGGCTTTGCAACAATCCGACCGCAGAGCTTTTTTTGGAAGGCTGTACGCCCTATCTTTCGTCTCTCTCTCGCTCATAACATCGACGATGCCGTCTCTTTCTAAAGACCCGAACGCCGACTGCCGGCCACATCGGGTAGCAAGCAAGTGACACTTGCGCTTGAGCATGGTCTGTGTACCATTCTGACCGCGTTACCACAATTTTTGCTGAATTAATTCATTTTATCTCTATTTCTGCGTTAAATAGTCGCGTTGAAGTGCAATGAATGACGTTAAAACGCGAGTGTATGTGTGAAAATGTGAGTTTGTGTTAGTAAATGAGTGTACGAGGCATTGTTGACATACAAGGATTGTTTTCTAATTGGAGTCCTAAGAACAGTATCAAGATAAAGCTCAAACGTATGTATATTTTTATATATTTAGTTAAATACACTACTTAATTTAAATATGAAGCTTCTAAAATGTTTCAGTTGAATTAGTGGTTTAATTTTGATCGTTTTTTGTAGAGCTTCATAGCCTTCAAGAGAATAATGTATTTAAGTCTAACTTCATTTTGTTTTTTCATTAGAGCCATAATATCGTTAAAAACAAGCTAACGTATGCTATATTTTGTATGATCCTGGTTAAACTAATTTATTTCATGCAATCATGCAGTGTAAAAGGAATCTGCTTAAAATAGTTTTTTTTTATTCAATCATGTTTCTTATCATAGGTAGAGATCGATTCCTATAACGAATCAGATAGCTATTAACTTTTTTTTGTATTTGTATTACGTAGACATTTTATTGTAAATAGAGATTTACCAAGAATAGTGAGATATTTATCATTAAAATAATTTGATGAAAATCACAATCGCAAGTTTTTTGGCATCATAAAACAAAAAAAATGAGCTGCTAAAAAGTTTGTATAAAATTCTTAATTCGAAACACTAATAATTTCACCCATATTTCCAGCTTGGAAATAACCAGATACTAATGCTTATACAAAATCTTAAAAAACATTATTTTATTTCCAGAAAATAAACTGCTTTAATATAAAATAATTTTAAAAAGTAATAGAATTATACAATTTCCTATTTCCAAGATTAAGCTCGTTAACCTTTAAATAGAATCATTTACCAACACTGAATATGCTGAAGTCTTTGTTTAATCAACTAAGTTGCGGATTTTCCTTATCTCGCAGCGCTTGAGTTTTCAAGTTAATTAGCTAAGCAAAGCTAAGTTGAACTAAAACGAAACTTAAAGGAATTAACGAACTTTATAGCAACTAAAATTGGTCGTTTTGTTCTGTCGGTAGAGGCTTATAAGCAATTCAGCGACAGTTTTTTTTAACCCCCCACGAAAAAGAGGGATGTTATTATAAGATTGACGTGTGTGTCTGTCTGTCTGTGGCATCGTAGCTCCTAAACAGATGCACCAATTTTGATCTAGTTTATTTTGTTGCAATTTATCACAATCGAAAAGATCTTAGTTATGATCCAAGAAAATATCTTCAGCCATTTAAAGATTATCAGCTCTTTTCTAAATAGTTGTTAAAAAGGATCAAGTAACGGTTTTGTGTCAGGGGTTGTTAATTTTTTTTAGTGTTATTTACAAATTTACAAAATGCCCTTTGTAAGACAAGTTTTGACAGTTACAACTGCGATCCCAATGATTCCAGTATGTCAAGCAAAAGTGACTAAAAACTTAATCAATTTCACACACAGTGACACATTTGGAATACGCGCCATGACATATTTTCTTCCTTTTCTTCTCGTCTTATTATCCCTCAGTAGGGACATAGGGCTCCTAGGAAATGACATACGCAATTAATATGTTTGAATCTGAGGACTCCGTTATGTCCTAAATTTATCTTTACGCGTGTAATATTTATCAAAATTTAAACCAAGGCTTAAGTATATGGTGTAAAGAATTCGCAAATGAAATAGACACTATGCTTACATTCGGAATGCATAACACGCTCGTCACTGCATATGTTGACGCGGGCTACATTTTAATGATCTTATGTGTCTGCTTATTTATAATAATATTTATATTACAATTAAATTCACGTCAAAAATCTCCAAGTTCTAAATAACCAAAGTGACACAGTGTTCCATAGACATAGAGTATTCTATTTACCGTATTATAAATACCCTGTGGAGTTTCTTCGGCGAGCTCTTCTCTACAGAAGACAGCCAAGTTTTTGAACTCGCCAGAAAATATAATTTAAATGACTTAACTAAGTGGTGTAACATCCAAAAGTTAAAAAATAAATTCTTTGAACTCTTTGAACCAAAAATATTCTCTGGGAAAAAAAGAAAAAGAAGAAGAAAGAGAAACGAATAAAACAGATTCCAAATTCGAATGTTCAACATCTACTACTTACATGTATTGTACTAAGTTCGAATCTCTAGATGAGTAAGCTAAATAATAGGTAGGTAGTTTTTCCGTTGCTATTAAATGTCTGACGCATAGTTAAGTTTTACTATAAATTTTACTGTCAGTAAGTATGAACAAAATATAGCCTTCATTTTTCTACAGACTCACCGATCTTAACAAACATTGTACCTAAATCAAAGGACATCATTCACGTTTCATACAACGTTGGACCAAAAAAGTAAAAGTGCCGGCCAGAAAAAAAAGTATAACTATCGGGTAGAACACACGATTCCTGTATTCTTTTACTATGACACCAATCCTGTGCACCCCATGGTTGTATTGTTAGAAGCTATTAATTAAATAATAAAAATGTTATTATAAATGTATTATTTTGATGCATGCCACAGCGCATGTAGTCCTATTGTATTGAATATATTATATTTATTTATTTTATGCAGTTTAACTTTTTTTTATTATTATAATAGGGATTGGATTAAGTATGTATTTGTTTAATATAATTTAAAAAATATATTATGAAAGTATTATTATCATGCATAATATGATCATTCATGAACATTTTTTTGTTTATTATTTAGAAAAAAAAGTTACAAAAAAAAATAAAAAATAAAGAATATGTAAAAAAAGTAAAAAAATATAGAAATTACGACGTGTTCTATCCGAAAGTTACACTTTTTTTTTCTGGCCGGCACTTTTACTTTTTTGGTCCAAAATGAATGATATCCTTTCCGGTCAATCATCAGAAGCGTTCACATATTTTTCAACTAGCTCTCCGCCCACGAATACGCCCGCGTTGTATTTTTTGTTTTTTTTTTCCGTTGTAAACAGTATTTAAAATGTTGACCGGGGATATAAGGTACCACCATGCAAAATTTCATTTAAATCGGTCCAACAGTTGCAGAGATTAGCGTGTACTAATACTAACTAACCTGGACAGACGGTATTTTTTTTCAAAACTTGTATTTTTGTGTTCAGCTATACTCCGTTTATCACCTACAATATTTTGATTGAAAAACAAATCAATGTACAGACACGCCGATTCTTCAGTTTTATTATAATACCTATAGAAGATTAATGTGATACCAAAACTCATCAACTTATGGTACGGAAATTAAGCCATTTTCAATTTGTTTGACTGTCCGTTCAAAAGTGGCGTTCGTCTCGTTTCTATTTAGGCGTACGTTCGATAAGTCCGTAACTCTGTAGAGTCCTTTAGATTAGACTAAGATTTATATTAGTTATAATTTACAACAAACCACATGGTATCCCGTTACTAAGTATGGTCAAAGTGAGCTAAGCTAGTATTAAGTGCGCTTTGATAGACAGGTTCTGAGCTAAATACGCGGTGATTATTACGATGCATAATTACTTGCTTCGGTGCAGGAAATGCATGTGGTCTCATTACCATGCTGCTGTTACACTCAGCTGCCGAGATGCATCTAATCCTCCATAATACTATGTATAATCTGCATCTAACTAAAGTAAAGATGCACACATTTACAAAGTTTATTTGCAGCCTTTGCAAACAGTGCGAAAGCAAATTAGACAATCGAAGCAGCAAAAATACGTTTGTTATGCAAAGTTGTTTTTGCTGCCGCTCTACGACCACAATGTATTATAAAAAGAGTACAACAAGCGCAAACAAATTTGTAATCGTGTGCATCCTTACTTGAAACGCGGATTAGATAGAACCGTAACTAATCTTGCATTTGTATGTGAAACTTCAAAACTATAAGGGTCTGTAAATGTATACGAATGTACAGACAGACAAAACGTCATTATAACACAATCTTGATTCAATTTCTTCAGTATCATCAAAAATCGGAAAGTAGGGGGCGATATTATCAAAACTATGGATATGCCCTTGAATTTCCGGTTCCTTTTTCGGTAATAACGGATATCGGAGCATATAAAAATAGGTTAGAAAACGGCCCCCTCTTTTTGACCAAAAATTTAAATTTTCAAAACTCAAAAAGTTTTTATTCTAAGTAAGAATTTACAAATCACTTTTCGACGTCGAGGCGAGTTCACAATTTGACTGTCTTTTGTGGAGAAGAACTCTCTGGAGGAAACTCCACCACCACCACTGATTATCATCATCATCTCCGCCTGTAGACGTCTGGACAAAGGCCTCCCCCAAAGATCTCCACAACGATCAGTTCTACGCTACCCGCATCCAGCGGCTTCCTGCAACTCTCACAATTCAATTTATATAAGCTTTAAAATCCGCCACCTTGTCAAGGAGCGTTGTATTTTTAATAACTTATTAAAAATGTTATTTTATAAATCATAAAAACATGACTATTTATTTTGCAAATCTAGGATAGGTTCTTGGCTCGCCTTAAGACGTAGTGTGGGCACGGCCAGGCCCCCCACGAGGTGGACCGACGATCTGGTGAGGGTCGCGGGAAGCCGCTGGATGCGGGCAGCGCAGGACCGATCATTGTAGAGATCCTTGGGGGAGGGAGGCCTTTGTCCAGCAGTGGACGTCTATCGGTTGAGATCATGATAATGACGAGGATAGGTTTCTAAACCTTATAGAAACTTATTACTAGGACAAATTAGAGTTCAAAGTAGTGTAAACTTTGATTAATGTTATAAAAATTCCACATGTTTATATGTTATCTATCACGTCCCATACTTGTAATTCCATACATCGTGCGACCTTATAAAGCGGGAGTCGCCTTTCGCCACTCGCGCGCACATTTCGGGTCGCATAACGGACGACACCGCACTTTGCACGTCATATTATTCAATATATTACCTACCGGATGTGAGTACATGTATTCACATACGCAAAGATACAAAATAAATAAATATGATTATTCGTTAACAGCTCATATGTGTCCCCACCGAGGGGCTCGAGACTACCCTGATATCAGGGTGAATAGGCCTTAGTCGACCACGCTGGCCCAGTGCGGGTTGGTCAACTACAGACACAAACTGTGAATACTTCGCAGGTGTGTGTAGGTTTCCTCACCGTAAGAGCGTCGAATAAACGTACAAATGAATTCAAAACTCGAAAACACATTGCTACGCCACCGAGGCTCTCAATATTATTATTACAGGAAGATATCTCACATACAGTCTTAAAGGAAATTTCAATATGTCGGGTTATTGACACAGTGCTTCGTTCTGTTTATGTCAATCATGTGTAACCCCCAGCTTCATACACGCAGAATGTTTTAAGTACTACCATACAAAAACGCACAACGGTAGAACATTATGACATCCTTGCATCCACAAATACTCTTTATTGACACCAAGAAACACAGACAGATAACACATACAAAGAAAACATTATTTTTCTTCCAGGCAACCCATCCACGTTATTTACTTTCCCTGCCGGAATGAATAATTTACTTCAGTAATAAAATGTCATTGCTTTTTGGTGTAAAATCAATGACATAAATCGTCAAAATGCACCCAGTCATTTTTGCATAAAAAAGTAAGAAACGCACGTATCATCCATCCTCACAAATCGTCCAGTTTTTACATTCGTTGTAGAAAAGTTTCAATACCAATAACAATGTCTTGTCGTGAAGTAGGTATATGTATTGTAGTAGAAGTAACTTTGCCTTGCTTCATGCTTTAATCAGTTATTTTATGGTTGTTACTTGTTAGGCACTACTCTTGACATTGAAAATCATGTATATTTAAATATTTCCGAGAGATCTCCGACGTCTATTACCCATCATTTGACTATTCATACTCTAATTAGCTATACTAAGTATATTTACGAGTACTATCTGCGCAAAATCCAAACGAAACCATTATTTGATTATATTAGCAAAATCAGTTTTCTTTCATAGGTAGTTATTTAACAATATAGGTACTTTACAATATGGAAATTGGTTGAATAATTCTAGGGAAAACATGGAATGGTTACTTAATCATAATATTCATATGATCCATGTCTGTGTAAGTTATGGGTTTCCTACGTAATACATTGATATTATAATAATATAGTACCTATTATTTTTTTATACCTCAATATAATAATGGAAACGAGCGATTGCACGGGCGTAAAACTGTTAAATCAAATAGTCAGGAAAATTGGTGTTTTACTAAAGGATTTCATAAAAGGATGTTATATTTCATATAAACGATTTACAATGCTTGAACGATTAGTCATATAAATTGATGATAAAATATTGTGGCATTAAATATATGTCTTAGTCTTGTCATAAAAAAAAAAAACACTTTTTAAAAACAACAATGTCAAAAATGTAAGAGCTGCTCAAATCTGTATTTTGCGTTAACTTTATCAACCAAAGCAGGATAATTTAATACTCTTGGTGTCTTCTGTATAACAAGATTTTTAAATTGAAATGTTTCTTGATTGGCCACTCTGATTGGTCATTTATATTCATTGGACACTGCCCTTTATCTCGCAAACGAATATTCTTGTCGACCTAACTCAAGGTCAATTCTAATTTCTGTTGCAAAAATTTAAACGTCACAGTCAAGGTTTACAATTTATCAGCCACAATTATTTTTTTTTTAAGTATACTAGATATCTACCCTCAAACTCGCAATTTTTTATTTTTGTATATTTTTCTTAATCTTAGTAAAGGATTTTTTTAGCTGGAAATTTATGGCTGCTGTCATATTATGAGCATAATTTATTAATGTAATATTTGATCAAAATGCTATCAGGGTTTAAAGTGTAAAATAAGATGCGTATTATGAGTATTTTACTTTCGCATTATAAACGCATTTTGAGGCAAAAAAATCTTCATTACCTATTAAAAGTTAGAAAACCTCAAAAAAATATCGCAGAGCAAAAATGAGGCAGTACGCTTAGGCTAAATATAGGTACCTATACTACCTACCAACCAACAATTTATTTTGGTAAAATAATTAAGAAAGGTCTAAGATTATGCAAATGACAGTAATATTTATGGTAATACCTGCCACCTCTACCCTTTATTACTAAAGTTTAGCGGCAAGTTTGGGAATCAAAGACCCAAGTTCGACATCGTTTTAAGCTCCAAAGCTCCATGGGTGATGGATAATACAATATCAAAATATATCAACGTCTAAATCTAGTCAACCTAAATAAGGCTTTATTGTTCTGGGAATAGGTTATATTTCGTAAAAACATTCTCTATATAGATTGTTATATAAAAACCCAACTCGCTTGATCCAAGAAGAGTAGCTTCACAAGCATATAAATAAGCAAAGGCTCATATCCAAAATAATATTTTTCTTGTCACTATTGCCAATGTGAAGTTCTCATAACGACATGATGTGAAATAATAATCTATATAAACTACAAAATAAAACTGAAGAATCAGCGTGTCTGTACATTGATTTGTTTTTAAAAAAACTGGTTGTCTGTCTGTCTGTCTGTTTGTACACGCTAATCTCTGGAACTACTGGACGGATTTTAATGATAGGTACTTACAATAATATAGCTTAGACGTCAGAATAACACGTAGGCTACTTTTTACCGCGGGAAAATACTTCTTTTCCACGGGAAAACCTGTTAACGCGGCGCGGCGGGGTGGAAAGCTAGATTATTTATAAATAATATAATACATAGTTTAAAAAACTAAAAAACACGCTTCCTGTCCGCCACCTTGGACGTCCGCCATATTGGATTTAAGTCACGTGACTTTTTTTTTCGTATTCCTGACAGCACACCCTTTCATTTGATACCCATATCATGGGGGTGGATTTCAAACAGCCAGTTCGCCATCTTAGAGAGGCCGCCATATTGGATTTGTAATGACGTTTCTTAGCTAGTCATGTATTGTCATCATAACTCAGAGCGTGTGCAAAATTTCATCCTAATCGAAGACCGGGAAGTGGGTCAAATTAAGATTCCAAGATTTTTTTAGATACAATAATGGGGAGGCCGCCATATTGGATTTGTAATGACATTTCTTAGCTAGTCATGTATTGTCATCATAACTCAGAGCGTGTGCAAAATTTCATCCTAATCGAAGACCGGGAAGTGGGTCAAATTAAGATTCCAAGATTTTTTTGGATACAATAATGGGGAGGCCGCCATATTGGATTTGTAATGACGTTTTTTAGCTAGTCATGTATTGTCATCAAAACTCAGAGCGTGTGCAAAATTTCATCCTAATCGAAGACCGGGAAGTGGGTCAAATTAAGATTCCAAGATTTTCTTACATACATAGTTACTTACAAGTGAAGCTAATATAAAGCGTGTAAAAACTAGCGACCCGCCCCGGCTCCGCACGAGAAAATGGTTATTGTGGGTTATCCTTCAGTATATTATGCATGTATTATACATATAAACCTTCCTCTTGAATCACTCTATCTATTAAAAAAAACCGCATCAAAATCCGTTGCGTAGTTTTAAAGATTTAAGCGTACAAAGGGAGGGACATAGGGACATAGGGACAGAGAAAGCGACTTTATTTTATACTATGTAGTGATAGTGATGATTAATAGAATGCTGTTACAAGCGCCTGAACAATTGACTAAAGCAAACACTTTGAAGGATCATTACTTTAGTTTTCTTTGAGGCGAAGTTTTCTTTTATAAAAACTTGAACTTTTCTTACAACTTTTACTATTATAGTCTTGGTATTTTTTAACCATCCCTTCGTTAAGTAAAAAGTAATGATCTAGGAATATTAACAAAATTAGGTCGAAAAGACCGTAGTTTATTATCAAATTATTGTTGACGTAGACATTTGTTTCTTTATTCAAAAAATATAATATAATATTCATATCATATCATTGCTGTGTAGTAAAATAATACAAAAGTTGTTTACCGTGAGCGGAATTGCGGGGCGGAAAGCTATAACTTCATTTCATATAACATTGTAAAAAACATAACCCTTCCTTTGCAGTCGGGTAAAAAGAAGCAGTGACAGTGAACATTTTTGCAATCGTTCAAAATTTTGAGTACTCACTCATAGAGTTAGGTTTTATAACATTTTAAACTGTCGCGATTTTCACACATTTGAATCCGTATGTAGCACCATAGACCAAGGGTGAACTGATTTGAATGCGATTTTTTAGTTGAAAGTAGGATTTCTAGTGGTGGTTCTTAGACATCCAAATAAGTGCATGCACTGGGGGTTTTTATATTTTTATATTAACTATAATTGTAATAAAAGTAAAAGTACACTAAGTACAGTAAATGTTTGTGACCACTATCTTCTTGGGTCTTTTTAGGGCACATTTTGCGTGAAGATTAAAAATACGTACTACGCGAAGTGTGACTTTTAAATACCTTTTTTACTTCTTTCCAATCCTATATGGAATAGAATATAGTAATAAATACATTTTCGTAATACCCACTATCAATCGTGGGAAAACCGACCCACTAAAACTCTCAAAGTTCCGCTCCACAGCCCCCCGCTAACAGCCCTTATCTGGGAGCGGCCATATGCTCCATTCCTGCTTGGCCACCGTGAACGACATAAGAGGACCAAACTGACCCAGGGTTGGCAGGGCTGTAGCTAGAGTCGAATTTGAGGTAGGGCAGCATTGGTTACAGGTAGGGCAAAAGTAAAAAAAAAATACTATTGATCTGCCTTCGGAGCACGGGCTCCTAAATCAATCACCATGTATAATATCATTGACCTCTAGATTTTTTTTTATCTCAAACTTTGAACAAACAATTACAAAAAAAATCATATGTTTTTTTTTAGTAATTTTAAGGTAGGGCATTGTGATTTCAAGGTAGGGCTTTGCCCCACAATGCCCCCCCTTAGCTACGGCCCTGAGGGTTGGTAACCCAGTGGTAAACAAGCGTGGACTTTTAAGAGGCATTCATAAATGAAAGCGTTAATTTTATTTTCTGTGTTTATCGCTATTTAGAACAACCGCCGTGGTCGAGTGGTCAAAAGCTCGACTGACGTTACGGAGGTTCCGGGTTCGAATACCGGTAGGGATCCGTTGAACAAATATCACTTTGTGAGACTGTCCCCAGTTTGTTTAGGACATTGCAGGCTGAATCACCTGATTGTCCGAAAAGAAAGATGATTCCGTGCTTCGAAAGGCACGTAAAGCTGTTGGTCCCGGCTACTATCTACGGATGTAGTTATACGAGCCATGTCGGAGGCAAGCAATCTCCATAGTTACATACAAAGGTGTAAGAACAGACAACTTAGCAAAAACTGAACGAATATAATCAGTCAATAGTTCTGATCAGCTTTCTCGATTCTTTTTCCGAAAACGAAAATATAATTTGACTTCCTAGATTTGAATTAACGAATTATGATTTTTAAAAGGTTTTTGCGTGCATTATTGTACCATATTTTGTCAGTCGCTATCGTAGTATATTAAAGTTTTAAAAAGTATCTCTAAAATATATGCCATCCCTTAAAATTTACATCGAAGAAGACAGACTAGCAGAGTTACTTTATCATACTTTGATAAAAACTTGAAAATAAATAAAATTGTGAGATCTGATAAATTTCTGTTGTCACTTTGAGATAAGCTTAGTGCAAAATTTTCTTTCTCGAACATTCTTCCTCATCCACTCCTTGTCACGTGGAAACAAATGGTTTAAATGGTTTGTGAATATGGAGGCAGGGGTAACCAACCGAGAGCTAAGGGATGTGAAAAGGGTCTCCGTTGAATAATATACACCAAACTTTGCTATCTGCTTAAGTAGTATCGTTTATAAAGTTGATGGTGTAACAAATGAGTGAGGCCGCTACATTGCGCAGAAAAAAACAAAATTAATAATAATAATAATAATTTTATGGAACCTTTAATAATGCTGCATTATATTATCCAAGTACAGGAGGTATACATATATAACAAATGAATTAAGAATTGACCCTGCTCCGTAAACTAAGATTAGGGAGCAGGGTCAATACTCCAAATTCCAATTCCATTTCTGGCTGTATTCAGAATCTATAGAAAGAAGATAGTCAATAGATTTTTAGCAATTTTATAATTATTATGAATGTAACGTTAATCACTGTTTGTAAGTATTAAGTAAGCGTAATGTTTGATTTAATAATTTTAAGGTACACTGATATAGTTTATTACTTTTTCAACAGATGTCCTCTGACAGCTTTTTTTTAATTGACCTATGCTTGTATCTAAAAGGTACGACCAATCAAGCTTCACCGGACTTGACGTTAGCGTATAAACACGCACATACACTTACATAAATAAAAAAACACAAATAATAAATATTTTTCAATTTAAATTTGGTTCTGTGATTATAATAATTATTATGATAAATCTGTTTAATGTTTATTTAAGTACCTATATTTCACAAACATATTTATGTGGTGCACCTAATTTTTTTTTTTCTATTTTATGTTACACGTCATAAAATAATTTATCGAAATATTTTAGGAATACTCTGCATAGATTCAGATGTTATAGAGCTATAATGACCACTCCCTGATTTCCGGGATTTTCTACTAACAAAACTTAAAGGATCATAAAATATGCAAATAAGGGACCCGAACTTCTGATATTCAAATCAGGGCCAAGTGATTCGACCCTTTTTACTTGTACTAAATTTGAGAGTAGGTACCATGAAGGAAAAAAAAAAAATTCCACGCCCATAAAATGGGCGCGTAAAATTTTTTGTTCCTTCATGGAGAGTACTGAAACATAACGATGACTCGTACCTATTACCTACGTAGATTCTTTCTCTGACCTTATCACATAATATCTAGTTAGTGTAGGATTTCTTCAAATATCTGAGCTAGCAATCTCTGTCCTGAGTCATCAATTGATCGAGATATATTTTACAGCAAAAAAATATCTTGTTCTAAAGATTATTACAAGGCCGAAGATTATCAAATGACAAAGATATCTGTTCCAAAATTCTGCAAAATGAATAAGCTGCGACATAGTGTATAATTTAGAAAAGACAATAATATTGTAAAGATATTTGAAAAGATGCGACACAATGTATAGTGTCTTCTGGCTGTTCTTCTCCACAGGCGATTTTTCATTTTTCATTTTCAAACCGTAACGTCGAAAACATATTTTGTAAATCTTACTTCAAATAAAACTGTTTTGTTTTTTTTTGCATTTTTCTCTATAAATTGGGATCTACTGCGGTCGTCTCGGTTCAAATTTAATTTTCCTGCGGTAAGCAGTCCTGAAAGTGCTAAACTATCATTCATTAATGATTATCACCTAATATAATATATGTATATTATGCAAATATTAGGTGATGAGAACGCTGCCTGCCTGTCGAATGATATAGTACATAACTAACATTACAAAAATGTAAAATACATAAACCCACGGAAGCCCAGGGAAAGGCTTAAACTCTAACAACGACCATTATTTTTCATTCAGGCGGCGCGCGGCGCGTATTCGAGTCTCGCCTCTAATGTGTTTTTTTTTTCTCGTAATGTACCTACAATACGTTTATTCGACACTCTTGCCATACAGTAAAACATCATCTTGAAGAATACGTGAAGTTGTGAATCGATCATCTATGCTCTATCCACCCTGCTTCATGGTAAAATTGAACCCCTTATAACTAACCCAGGAAATGAGCGAGCAGCGTTGTAGTAGTATATCTCTAGGCCTTTAACTTCAGTCTAGCCAGATCACAGCCAGATAGTAATTTATTGGGTTGAGCTAGCAAAGCTAGCAATGAATTTAAATGTATGGGTGAATCTGCATTCTAATGAAATGACGTCAGACTTGTTAGTCTTATACCACTTTGAATATTTACTTTGCATTTAGTACCTTCATTTCAGCCAGTTGACGTCCACTGCTGGACAAAGGCCTCCCCCAAAGATCTCCACAACGATCGGTCCCGCGCTGCCCGCATCCAGCGGCTTCCCGCGACCCTTACCAGATCGTCGGTCCACCTGAAATGATGATGATGATGATGATTTAGTACCTTCACAATTTAAACTTCAGCCTCTTAATTGAATATGAATTTACGAGTACCTTTTTACATTTCATTTGTGCCTGAAATATTTGGGTATTGGAAACTGAGTAAGAATGGTTTAGTGCTGTATTAATACAATGTCACATGATATTGTCCTAAAATGTATTTAAAAAATAACATAAACAATATAATATCTATTTATCTAGGTAAAGCATTTCAAATTAGTCAGTAGTTCTCACATAAAAAAATATTTCACATCAAGAAATATGTTATTCATACTTTTGTGTCTTCTTTTGATAAATTAAAAGTCATCACTTAGTTTATCTTCGCTCATAGCTTCCCAATAAGACGGTGGAGCATCATCATTACTGGTTTCAACATTAATTTCGCCAATTTGTACTGGTATCTTTAACATTACATCGCGATGAGGAAATGGCAATCCTGCTATAATCCGCACTTCATAATTTCTTGACACCATATTTGAATGATCTAAAGAGCTTATATTTAACGGTATTGGTATTTCAGTGGTCACAGATTTAGTTTCACCACATTTAATTGAACTTGTTTTGGATTCCGTATTCTTAACTTCTTTGCAATCAGTAGCTTCAGCTCCAACGCTTTTAAAGTTGTAAATTTCCATTAGTTTTGTTTCAACTGTTTTTACTACAACATTAGTATCATTGGTGACTTCGTAATCAAATTTAATGACCTCACCAGGTTTGAGCACACAGTTTTTAATAGTTGCTTTAATATAGACAATCCTATCTTTTTTTGAGAACCATTGAGTAAGAGTTTTTTGCTCACCACAAATTGTTGGTACATCAGGCAATCGTGGTATTATGTTAGACACTACAGTGATTTCTTTTTCAAATTTTTTGGAAAAGTTTAAGATACCGAATCTCTCAAACTTGATTTTGATATAGTAGGCGATATTGCATCTGATGACGTAACGTGGTGTTATTTGCAAATAATGAAGTGTAGATGGAATAATTTCGGGTAGTTCAAAACTAAATTCGACTTCATATGAACCTATTGGCAATGGGCTCTGTTCTGCTTCTTTGTAGTGAACGATGTTACTTTTATTGACATATACTTCTTTACGTCTATATGTCTGTTTATCTTTATCTTCAGTTTCCATAGATAAATGTCCTTTACCTTTTAGAGACACAGTTATACGTTTGAAAGAAGTTTCTTCGTCGATAGCGTATTTAATGCTTCCCCTTACTATATTTCCAGCAGTAAAGGCTCCATTTTCAGGTTTGTGCAGAGTTATTTCGCAGAAAATACCCATCTCTTCAGTGGCACTTATATTTCCTCTATCGTATAAGATTATATTTATTTAAAACTTATCAAAAACGGTTTTAATAAACTCGATTATTATTATATTACTTTATATTTTAAGTAGAAAAAATGTTAACATCGATCGAACTCAATCGTTGTTTAGTAGGAACTGATGGAAAAGATATCTAAATTATCTCTATATACAAAATCCAAAATCCATATCTTGTATGCTATCAATGAGCTCACTGCCTCTATCTTCACAATATTGTAAATATAGGTGTTATCATGTGCGGGTATTTTTTTTATTTATCTGTTATGGCTCATTCGGAAAACAGTGCGTCATCCAAACAATCAATAGTGTTTTAGTACACGACGCTGCTGATGATTTTTTTTTTAAGTTACGAAATTAATAAAAAAACAAGAAAAAAAGATTTAATAATGTTATATTTCGAGTTAAGAATATAATATAATAATAATATCAAGATCTTGTGCTTTTTTGTTTGGTAATCGGATCATTGGTGCGCGATATGTGTTTGTCCTGCACAATAGTATAGAAGAGTTGATTTGTAGGATGTCTAGGTATTCGATGAGGAACAGATATTGACATTTGTCATACAAAGTGAAAGTGAAAGCTCTAATTAATTGTATTGATTCTGGTGGAAGTCTACCTGTATTGGTTGTATAATGCAACATCTTCAGGTAAAAAGGAGTCTATTCACAT
Organism: Teleiodes luculella; assembly: GCA_948473455.1. NCBI lineage: Eukaryota > Metazoa > Arthropoda > Insecta > Lepidoptera > Gelechiidae > Teleiodes > Teleiodes luculella. The sequence continues at coordinate 3,656,988 of OX419595.1, read as the reverse complement.
TCACATTAGCTATCCTTTAATTTATGTAAATCCGTAATATTATAGAGCCTATCGTAAATTTCAGTGCGATCCAAACAGGCTTTATTTAAACGCTGGTGAGTGCGGGCAAAATCTTTGTATTTATTTGCTGGTTTGTGCATTTTTATGGCTGTCTTCTTTACCATAAGAGCATAATAGCATGGAAAATTGAAAATACCTATACGTGTTTGGATACAAACCTGCGTCAACCAAATGGGAGACAGTGATCCTAACCTCTAATCCACAACACTCTCTTCGTGAGCAAAGCATCCAAACGCTACTTTGATGAAGGTTCTTCCTATCCCAATCCCTACGTTGTAAAGTGTACGGGCTATTTCCCGCACCCTACTACGCGGTTCCGAACATATCCTTTCCGAACCTGACGACAAAATCACTAATGCAGTTAAAGAAGTTAAAGAATTTTGATTACACCTAACAGAATGCCCTTCTGGTAGCAAATACCTTTCAGGTAACAATTACCTTTCAGGTAATAATTCCCATACACGCCGGCGGGGGCGCAGCCAAGATCAAACTAAAAAAAATCAGAGACGGAGCCCCTCAGACGTCGTCTCCTTCACGATGTTTTTCCGTATCAACGCGCTAGGCCTAGGTTCGAGGCTCCCTTGAGCCGCCCCTAGACGCGTTGGTACACTACTTTGGGGTAGAGCCATCCTCTCCCCGTAAGTCCGGTGAAGCTTGATTCATCGTACTTTTGCGACACAATCATAGGTCAATTTAAAAAAATCTACGCTCCCGTTAAGCTAATCACCCTAATCTTGTTATTTTTTCATTACCGAAAGCAGTCTCTACCTCACTTTATTTATGGTCATTACTCTTAGAGTATAAATAGAAAAATTTCTGGGAGGGATAGAGTACGCCTAATCGAGTATGAACCGTAAGCACGGATATGAACAGTCCGAATATCTTCAGCGCGTTCGTTTAGTATCAAATGGTTATCCGAGCTGATTATTTTTCCCGGTGAAAATAAGAAATTTAATAGGAGAACATTTTGAAATGTGCAGTGATAAGTTGCAAACATGACTTGAGGAACAAATAAAAAAAGAAAAAGTTATTGATTTCACCGCCTATACAAAATCTGCCAAAATTTGCTTACGCTTGACATAAAGGCAGCGTGTGCAGCAGAGCGATGTGCGTGCTCTATGTATATTTATTCTCTAAGGTTATTACTGTTTTCGACCTTATGTCACACTTACTTATACATAATCATCTCTCAGGAAATTTCCTAGAATTTTCCACGGGTAAAGAAGAATGGTTGCGAGGGAATTTAGTCAATTTGATGATCACAATGGCGTCCCCTCTTCAGCATCAGCAAGTCGGAGTGCGAAATGGCAACTCTTATGCAATCCCGAGCCTTTGTTTTATTACTTTCTTCAGTAATTAGTGCGCGCAGCCTGGAAATGTACCTACTAGTGGAGCGACTATAAGCGCTTGTTCAGACATGCCGAAAACCGCGCGGGAACCATGCGTGTCATATATATAATATATTATGTAGTTCTTTTTTATATATTCACATTTTTTCAGACATAAATAAATAAATAATATGTGGTGTAGACCTCTCACACGCGGTCATCTGACCCTAAACTAGGAAGAGCCTGCACTATCAGTGAGATAGCTGATATACATAGATGTAGATAATATAAATATACAACTTCCAGACACAAGGCAAATACAACTCACTCGGATTTTTGCCCTAGGCGGTATTTGAACCCGCGACCCTCTGCTTCGATGGCAGACGTGCTACCAACTAGGCTACGTGGACATAATCACAAGGTTCCGACGTGTTTAACTTCAGTTACATTTGTAGCACGGCAAGGATATGGACTGATTTCTAATTATATAGGCGGCGATACGAGTCATAAACCTTAAAGTTACTTGTTATTTTACATAATTATTTTAAAATTGCTAGAATAAATATTATATACCTCACATATATCTTACCTGAAGATATATGTATCTTATATACTGGGTTGTAGTCAGAGAAAACATATTATTTTTACAGATAGTTATGACTGTGGTATTTGTGATACATTCTTTAAAAAAACGGCCTATCAATGCAAGCCCTCAAAATCTTATCAATATTCTGAAGATAAATAATTATTTTCTATGTTGCATGCGCGGGAAGCTGCTGGATGCGGGCAGCGCAGGACCGATCGTCGTGGAGATCTTTGGGGGTGGCCTTAGTCCAGCAGTGGACGTCTTTCGGCTGAAATGATGATGATGATGATGTGGGTGAAAGAAATTCTAAAGATCATGTGTTTTTTTTTTGTTGTTTATGTGTACAATAAACAATAAAACTTATAAATGAATAATCGAGACAATTTTGTCTCGTCATAGTACTTACTCCTGTTTTGATGAATATATTTATAATCCTGTGTAACGTCTCTTGCAATTAGTCGGTTGCTATTTAGACAAAATCTGCGTTATCTCGACTGAATGTTAACTTGTAAACAGACATATCTACGAGTTGATATCTTATCATATCTACATTGTCTTTAGTTACGCACGCTGTTAAAATCTCAGGGTGAATGGTATTAGAAGTTGATGTCCTAGATTGAATAAGTAATCTAATCGTCATCTATGTATATGTAACATGTTTTGAACAACAATAGGAAATAGGAACATTACATGAAAAATAATAAAAATAATATTTAGTAGCAAATTTCTTCAAAACCGTTACTTTTCTATTATATCACTTATTTCCACGAGAAAATCTACAAAGCTGTAAAGACAGTGGACGAATGAGACTTGGACCCCCTCTAACACGCCTGGTCCACGCGTGACAGACATAACTTTGTCGTGCGTATTCTCTTATCCTATTGGAGGATATTTCTATATGGCAGGTTTCTCGCGCGACAAACTTTTGTCATAGCACTGCATGTTACAGGTGCTGTTGTTTTTTGCTTTTATCCGTGGGATTGAGATATTTTCCCGCGATGAAAAGCAGCCTATATCACTCCCCGGCTTATCTTCAGCATGATAGAAGGACAAAATGAAACACACTTTCGCATTAATAGCCTGACCAAAGAAATAAAATACCTGCTCTGGAGGCGCCACGAGTATATTTTTATGTTTATGGCAACAATTTCCATTATAAAATTAGTTCCATTGAAAATCCGCAATATGGCGAGGTTTTTTATTTCTTTGGTCAGGCTTTAAAATATTAGTATGGATGGATATCATCGATATGAATCATATAATTCGAAATTTAACTAAACAAGTTTAACAACACACATAAGCAGGGGCAACACTATGCATAAAATAATCTACTCCGATGGGCAACACTGATTTTCTCGTCATTAATGTCGCCACTTAGTATTTTCATTAAGTTCTAGCAGAAGAAGCAGATTTTGAAGGACTAACAAACACATAATTGGTCATTCATTTTTGTCCGAAACAAAGACTTAATAATAAAAGGACAAAATTGAGAAAATAATTACCAAAAACCCTTCTGCCCTTTTCAATTAATTTCCCACAAAAAGTTAATTAAATAATGTGCCCGAAACGTAGCATTGTTCGAATTTCAACAAGTATAATGTTACAGAGAACGTTACCAAATTCTTTAATTTTTTCATAAAATCTAGGTTTACTCTTTTGTCCAGTTTTGTGAAAAGAAAAAAAAAAACATTTTATTTACATTGTTATAAAATATCAATTTCAATACGAAAATATTTGTGATGGTTCTTGTTATTTCATTAAACTCTATTTTTATCATGTCTCAGTTTTTTTAACAGGAGTTGTGTTCGTTTGTATTTTTTATTGGTTTTATTGAGTAGTACACAATAACATAAATTCAAATAAAGAAAACAAATTGGTCTGTGGTGGGTATCGAACCGGCATACCATTGATTTAATAACACGACCATTGCCACTGCGCCACCAACGATTACGCTCTCTCAAAATGATTTATAGTATATTTATATATTTATATGATATATCTATATTAATCATAGATTTTTTTTTATTATGATTGTAATATCTCTTATATTTAATGAAATATTTTACATTACGTGGGTAGATAACTAATTTACAAGCTTAAATTTCAAACTGAATTTCATTTCAAACTGTAAGTCTATGTGCGTCATCAAATTGTTGCACCCATTCAGTAAACTGGATTTAATTAACTAAAGTGTATGAAACTCGAACTAAATGCATAGCAGTACACACGTTAAATTAAACCACAGCCAACTCATTAGTACTCGTACACTTATATTAAATTGCTGTAGACGATAAACAACAACTTTGAAGTTCTGTTTTGTTAAATCAAAAATGTTATTTTTAATAAACGAAATAAGTAAGGACTCCTTAGACACGGCCATCAGACCCCGAGCGAGCCAGAGAAAGATATTTATCTTTAGATAATGTTTTATTTTGTACCAAACATACGCTTTTATCTGAAAGTTCACCTAATAATAATGTATTGATTTCAATTTCGTTAGGGTAAGGAACAGGAAGTAGAATTTAAAAATACATGTTGCGTTTATTATCTTATTTCAGAATTGAAGTAAGTAGTTACAATTTTATGTCAGCTAAAACGTCTTCTGTCTTTACCAAAATAATAGTCTTTACTTCGTACAAAAGTCGAAAGTCCCAAAAATATCGCCCATTCTGCCCGCATCCAGCATTTCCACTTACACGTGCCTTTGTTCAAGTAAATTAACTTCATTAGGGTCGCTTCTAGAATATTCTGTACCTTTTTCGTGCTCTACGGAATTCATTGATATATAGAGCTCCCTTTTTTTTCTAAAACCTGAATTTATTACACAAAATAATGATCGTAGTTATATGTGCCTACGGCCAAATATGTTTTTACCGCAATAGTAACCTGATGTACTTTTCGTGTGTAGATAAAAGTAACAATATTATTGGTTTTAATTAAAATTCATCCCCAATAGTTCCATCCTCAGTATTTTGAGCGTTATATATAACCTCTTTTTCAATTATTAAGAATTTTAGCGTTCATGCCCAGTCGTTCTTTTTTTCGTTCCTTTTTTCGATTAATATTTCCCTCTTGGGCGTCTTTGGAGCATCCAAATTGTGATTCTACCACAATTTGATTACAATCTGATAAATTGATCAGCTGGCCGAGACAATATACGAAAAGTATTTTTTTTTATTGACCTATGCTTGTGTCGCAAAAGTACGACGAATCAAGCTTCACCGGACTTGCTATGATGAATAAAAATAAAATTGCATTTTTAGAAAACTTGTAGAAAAAAGGTGTTCAGTTTCATGAACATCGAGTTATCACCCGAGAGGTTTTGCGTTTTTTAATTGACACGTATAACCTGTTAGCAGAATAAGATTATTGGTAAAATTGATTATTGATTTCCAGCATTTTTTTAGTATATTATCATCTGCTGTAACAAAACAACCAGTTTCGTATATCGTAGTAATACACTTATTTCCAACGTAACGTACAGAACTTTCACCGTCGCGCCGACTCCCGCGCAACGCACAATACGGCGCTGGTTTTTGCTGATTTGCTGCCAATTGTGTGGAAATGAATGAGAAGCATGTGTGGATTTTGTTGGAACTCTAATGGCTGTTAGTGTTTCCTGTGGTTTTTAGAGAGAGTCGGAAGAAGCTTGGTTTTGTGAAAAAATATTATACAATTGTACTAGTGTTACGAAATCAGCCATTATTTTCTCTGTTCTAATGGAAAGTTCTAGGGATATACTTGTCTCAGTGATACTATCTCGTACCACTAGGGTGTTTGTTTAGGCTAAATTGATGTTGCACAGTTTTCTGAAAGTCCAGCCGAGCCGACTCAGCCGGCTTCCCAAACTTTACTGTAGATATACCTACATATTAGAAAGACGTATTGATCTACAACTTTAAGAGCAGTGTTCAAATTTTATTACAGTGAGTCGAAGTTTCAAGCATTAGGACAAAACTCTACCTTCTAAAATATTGTGTATAACAGTTTTGATGTCTGCTACAAATATATCAGCGTTGTTTTCGATATATTATCCAAAGAACTTTAAATGTTCACTTTGCTCCTTTCCTACTCCAGCTTGTATCCTAGATATTAGGAGTTTTGGTATGTTTACTCTAAAGCCTGAACAAACTCCAAAAGGAGTGTGCTTACGTACTCTTCAACTTCTTTTTATTCATTGAGTAAGCTAACTAAACATTAATTTATTTTCTGGGACGCAGATTTAGTTGAAGTTTTTTAATGTGTAACGCAAAAAATCTGTTTTCCGTTTAAAGAATATTGCGTTCATGTAGTCGGTTTAGTTTTGGAAATTCTACAATAAGTACTATAAGACAAAGATTTATAAAAATTACAAAGCAGGTAAGTAAGATAACAATATTTTTACCACAATTTTATTATGCACATCAGCGATGCGTTCAAGGTGTAATCGATAAAATTTTGATTCATTCGGCTTTTAAAACAAGTTTCCTTATGCAAAAGGAATATCCTTGTGGAAAAAACAAACAGAATTCTTAATGATCAAGGGTAATTTGTTTACCAAGACAACGGATGGTAATATTCAAATCTAAACAAAGCCCTTATAATATAGTCGCTGAATAATTATGTGAAATTAAATTGTTTTAAACTTAAATGTTTTGAGTGAGGGTTGAATTACGGCTGAAGTCTTTGTTTGTCCCTTTCATAGCCGCTATTATCATTCGCAAAATTTACACAATAAGTTTTCCCTTTACAATTTATGGGGTCGGTCATTGACTCTTACCCCGATCATTACATACTTAAAGCGAGAAAAAATGCACAATTAAAAATATTCGTATATATCACATATAGATAGAGCCTTTAAGCTATTCGATATTACAGAATATTGACCATTAATATACGATTAAATTGCTCGAACAGGTTGGTTGGCAATTTGGCATCGTCCATTGATTTAAAGGCCGTTGACTGTTGCGTGTGCGCACGACGACCAACGCACGACCTCGCCCCGCCATGTTGGCTACACTGTCACGCGAATGCATCGTGTCGTCACGTTGTTGGCAGCACTGCGGAGACCGCTGTCAACTTCCGAACGCGCCGCGTCTGCGCCACAAACGTTTACGTTAGTTATGTTTTGAACTTTTTTGTTGTATACCAGCCAGTGACCGATTTAATTTAAATTTCGAACTTTATCAATGAAACTGCGTATTTTACTGTTTTTTATACATTAATGTGCGATGTGTCGGATTAATATTGTGAAAATAATGTGTGTTAACAGAACTAACTGTGTAAATTGTGAATTTACAGTGAAAGTAGGGTTATGTTGACAGTTGAAATCGTAAATCGTTGTAAATGGTTGCTCAATACTTACAACGGAATTTAAATACATATTGGAAATGGATTAAGGTGAATTAAATTGTGTTTGTTTGTAACCTTTAGTGAAGAATCCCTTTGCCTTTGGGTTGGTTGACCCTACTAAGCTAGACGAATCAAGTTTAGCTCGCTATGTCTGCTCCGAGAATGTAATTGAAAGCATTTATTTCACCCCTCCCTTTATTTTTGTTTGCTATAAACTTACTTTTGAAAAATATTTTGCATCAGTGCTTCGTATATTGTACTCATTTGCAGAACTAAATAAAAAATAAATTTAAATTGTACTATCATTCGCAATTTACATTGAAGTTTGTACCGATCGTTAAAGTAGCCCATTTTAAATTACACTAAAGGTATAATCATTATACCCAATAGTTAAACCTAGTCCATAGGTTTATTTTATTATTATCTAAACGGGACATTTACCGCGGTATTTGTTTGGTGGGTGCCTTATATCTCAAAGCTGTTGCATACACCTACCAGTACCACGGTAAATATCCCGTTTTCAATATTATATTTAATAGTAAAAACGTAAATCATTTTGTTACTTGGAATTAACATTATTTTTGTGTCGAATTTCGTCCACAGTTAAAAGAGATAAGTAGATGCCATTAAAGACAAAACTGTACAATTTGTAATCGTTAATGATATCACAACAGACAGCCAACATATCAATCTTGATGTAATTACCAACTTCGGTTTCAATCCAAATTGAACACCTGATGCCGATTTCGAAATTATCGGAAAAACAAACGAAGATCGCTCGACATACTATCGTTTGGAATAAGATATCTCTGCTAAGGGAACATTTTTTAAACGAGACATTTTGAGAAAAAGACGTTTTAAAAATTGTAAATGAAATCTTTGCGAATTAGACCATAATTATGCGTTAAATGGAATTTATGACATTACTTTACTATTATGAATTTATGGCCGTAAAACGGCTGACACTTTAGTGAAACTCCCTTAAGTACCTTGACAGTAATTGCGTTACAACTTATTAACCCAAAGTTAATTATAATCTGCCTGTATCTCAAATCCTTGCTTACAAACTATAATCTCGCAACGAAGGGAAACTCCCTCCATGTAATTATACAAAGCAATTTCCGGCATTTCGTTCCAAATAAGCCTTGGCTACATTGAATGTTAATCAATACAAATGAACGTCGAAGAAAGATCCGAAGACGATACAGTATTGAGGGCATTATGTCACGGCACAGAAAGTGTTAAATAATAATGCCCAGAGGAAATGAAATGTGTAATACGGACCATGAGACACCTTACGTAAGCATAACCATTGGTTTTGTACAGACGGACAGCATAGAAACCGCATTTGACAAGAATGTACAAAAATCTTGCATTTAGAGGACTGTTTCTCAGTTAAACACCATTATATGTGGTAGTTATGCTGCTACTATAGAACTGCCATTAAATATTCAAGTATAGGCGAATAGGAAACGATCAGTGACCAGAGGAAATGCAGTAATGTCGATTTGAATACAATTGGTATGCAACTGGAATGCACTTGAATTGAATAGACTCCAATAAGTAACCTCACGAAAGTTAGACCTAACCTGATCATAATCATGCTTACCTACTGAAATTTAAATTTACGAAAGTATGAAAATAATGAAATTTTAAATTCAATAATAAATTAAAATAAAACATTTTATACTGCTTCTAAAAATTTTACAAAGAGTAATGAATCATTCGACTCTAATGCAAAATGACTGAAACTTACTTTTAAACTGTAGCAGCTAAAAAGTCGCTAGTCTGTGCAGAGTCACGAACATCCAATTAAAAGGTTTTTTTTTTTAATAAATGAACGTGACATTAATGGTTCCTCAATAGCAATCGACTGTTTTATATCAATATAAATGCAAATTTAATTATTCTAGCCATAGCTGGACGAACACCAAATATGAGTTAGTGAATTAGATTTTATCAGTTGTTAAGAAGTCAAGACGTAATATTCCAGATTAGTCAGAAGGTAATAAAATAGTAACTATGAAGACATTAAAGATTATATTTCTAATATTAATGAGACACAATAATATTCATAATGAATTCGAAACAAATCTTAAGATCGAACTTAAGCACTAAGTATTGAGAAACAAAAACCGTAATTTGATTTCCAAGACAAAGTCAGTAGGTACTTCCCTTACGATGATTAAAGATTCATCACTGAAACTCAGTCGAGTGAACAAGAAATTCCGAAAGAAGGAAAATGATAAATCAAACAGCTACTGGAACGGAAGTATCGATAAACATTAATTTTAAATACATTTCGCCAGATACGAATTTACAATACATTTCACGAGGCAGAAAATCTTTGCTAATAATTATCGATTTTCAAAAGTGGCTGAATAAAGAAGTAATATTGAATACAAATAATGTTTGTCCTTATCAGATATATTTGCTACTCGTATATTGCTGAATGCTAAAAACGCCACAGATGGCGTGGGTCTCATTAAACTTTTCAAAGCGCGACCGAAATCAAGTGATTTCAATCACAACCAAAATCAAAACAAAAAAAAAACAATTACCAACGAGATTCGTCTCTGAAGTCGGGGAAATAGTCCTCGTCTCCAATATGTAGGTCGATCGACACAGAATATTAGCATTTTAATGGCACTTTTACAAAGGCGCGTTCGGCTACTATCTTTATTAGTTTGACAAGCTCGAAGTCAACTTATTAGCATTCGACCAAACGGTGTAGGTACCTTAGAGTATAAATAAAAAAAATGTGGGAGCGATGTACGTACTCGTATATTTACGACACCAAGGCTTGAAAAGCTGTAATTAAAAGTATGGAAGGGTGTACTAAGATAAAAAAGCTTTTATAGTTGGAAAGAAAAATATAGCTATTGCAAATCATAAAATTACAAAATTGTCTGAAAATCTAACGATAAAATAATCCTAAACGTCTACTTATCAACAAAAATATTGTTTCATTTCAAACTAAGGTCAGCGTTAATTAATAGTTCAACACACAACACTACTGCATTTAAATAAAGCAATTTGAAACCCAAATCGCGTAAACCCACTGCAATTTAAAACAAACAATATGCTACAAAGGATTAAACGAATTAATTTACAGTCATCACTACATAGTATAAAATAAAGTCGCTTTCTCCGTCCCTATGTCCCTATGTCCCTCCCTTTGTACGCTTAAATCTTTAAAACTACGCAACGGATTTTGATGCGGTTTTTTTTAATAGATAGAGTGATTCAAGAGGAAGGTTTATATGTATAATACATGCATAATATACTGAAGGATAACCCACAATAACCATTTTCCCGTGCGGAGCCGGGGCGGGTCGCTAGTTTACAATATAAAACAAACCACATAAACGGCTACATCAAAATACATGCTTAATAAGTAAACAATTAAATTGAAATTTAAATACACAAGAAAATTGTCACGGTCAGACGATGAACAAATGCGAAATTGCATGAGCTAACAAAGCAATTAATACCTAAGAAGTACAATTTTATTGAAAAACATTATTAATCACATGAAGGAAAAAAAAATCCACGCCCATATGGGCGCGTAAAATTTTTTCTTCCTTCATGATTAATCATATTTTCAAAAACAAATAAATATTGCATATTTATTTACCTTCCTTGTGTAGAGTAGATTGAAATTAATAAAATGTCTAATGTACCGTTTGTAATACTCGAATGGTTTTAAATTTATGTGCTTTTATGGAATAAGTTTTACCGGACCAGCAAAGAACTCAAAAAAAAGATGTGTATATTTCATTTAAAGCTTAAAGGGAGTGAATGCAATCTCCTCTCACCTCACTATTACTCACACACAAAAATGGCATCACATTACAACACGTGGTATAAAACGGGAACTCCGACAAAAAGATTACGACCTAAATTCACAAAAAGTCCCCTTATTTTGTGAGGTAACAATAAGGGCACACCTGCTACCTGCCGGCCAAACGTTACCATTGTACGATACAAACCGTCACGAATGAATTCTTTTGTTTAGACTTCGGGAAAAGGACAGGAGAGATAGTGCCAAATATAACAGGATTGTTTGATAAAGGCACCTTTCTGATTCTTTGTTTTTGACTTTCCGTTATTTCGCTACCATCATACACCAAAGTCTTTTGGCTTTTGTTTGTAAAGTGCGAACAAAGACGTCTTTATTGATGATTGTTACAAAGAATGATAATCGAATAGTGGTAAATGTTTTACCACGAGGTTTTTAGAATCGTGTTACTTTCAGTATATGAACTAGAAAAAAAAAGAATAGAATGCTGACTATGGCCTTCTTCAAAATAAATGAAATAAAATTAATTATGACAAAAAAAAAAAAAATTATCGGTTATAGAGCTTATTGGCGACACTGTTCAACTTTCAGCCAATCACGTGGCATTTTCTTTGGCTCAATCATCATTCACTGCAAGTTATTGTGGTATGGGCCTGGTGTCACTTTTACGTGATGATGAAAATGATGCATAACACTTATAATTTCTAAGGTGTTTGCTCTTTAAAGTGGCTAAATCATAAAAGTAAGTGTACTGTGAGTGCCCCTAATGAGATAATAATAGGTAGATATTGTTAAACAACACTCTACATAATTATGTAGGTACATAACTCTGACACATAATGTTGAAGGAAATAATAAATAACTACCTTCAGTTTTAATTTTGTATTTGCGTGATTCATAAAATTAATACACGAATTTTTCTTTAGTATAATATAATAATAAGAATATAATATATCTTCCAAAGTAAGGGTCGAGATTAAAAAAAACCCACAGTAGGTATTTAGTCTAGTCGGTCAGTAATTTTAAACTGAAAAAAAAACGATGGAATTTCATGAATCCAGAACATTTTCTATATGGCTGGATGGAAGCTCCGCACGCACGTTTGGTTTTCAATTTTATACGTTCGGCGCGAAACGAATAAAAATTCATAGATTCTAGTTTTCGATGTTTTCGAGCGTTCTGCAAAAAGTTTATTATTTTTAGACTGTCTGTCCATCATAGTCAGAATGTCGGTAGTCGAGCTGGTCACTCAAATAAAAAGCTTCTACATATATGTTACATATTTATATCTATCCGAAAAGCAGACAATTTATATTTGGATAATGAAGCAGGAAAGATAATTCGAACGAGAATTACGTACCTATTAGATGTTCATATCAAATTGGAATGCCGTTTTAAGAAACAATATTTTAAAAATAAATAGGCTTCTTACTCACTGATATAAGTTCTCAATATTTTATTCAGTCGATCGAGTTTGAGTCTGAAGGAAATTTGAAGACGATTGAAAGATCCAAAACAAATTTTGATTAAAACAATCCCCAGTAAATACAAGAAGATAAAATAGTGATAAATCATTAATTAATTTATATAAACACTATAAACAATTATGTAATAAAATGCCTTTGAGCTAATAACAACATGACAACTATTCTCGCCTGCATTTGCCGTTGGATTGTAGTTCATCTGTACAGCACCTTAAGGTACAACTTAAAAGCTCATCCTCACGCATAGTAGGCACCAACTTAGTTCATCCATTACCAACTTTTTGAAAGGTTCCGAGTTGAACATGGAAATATGATTAATAATGCTCAGGTTAGGTCCTTAAGGATTTAGGCCGTTGAATTTTGAAGCGTATTTTGTTTGTGTAAGGTTTCTTCTTCACTGTGTTTTTGGCTTAGATAGCAACATTTCTTGTGAAACGAGAACGAACGAGATATCAAATAATATGTCGTATTAGGGTAGGTTGTAATGTTACGTTTGCCAACCCAAAGCTGTGATCTGTAACTAAAGCTTTTTTTCAAGGATCACCAACTTCAACAACACAACTAGGAAGAGGCTTTTGTCTAACGGACTGTTATAAAGAGTCATAAAAAATTGCCTTCAGCCATTTTTTATTTTTTAATTATATTATTTTTATTACCTGCCTGTTACAATTCTGTTCTTACACCCATTATGTTCAAAATAATACCACCGTTAAAAATATCAATGATAAAGCAACACTTCAGTGTTCACCTAGGTTCACCTACCTATACCTAGGTATAATAGCTGTAAAAAATATAATATGTGTTATCAAATAAGTAACATAATCTACCATGATAACATAGTATACGCAATAGAAAACTGATTAGATTAGTCATGCAAGAGAGAACCAAATTTAAATTATATATCACTACATAGTACAAAACAAAGTCGCTTTCTCTGTCCCTATGTCCCTATGTATGCTTAAATCTTTAAGTATATTATGCATGTATTATACCTACATATAAACCTTCCTCTAGAATCACTCTATCTATTTAAGTATAACCCACAATAACCATTTTTCCGTGCGGAGCCGGGGCGGGTCGCTAGTTTTAGATAGAAGCTTCCAATCAATTAAAAAAAAGGACTTACATAATTTAAACTTCCTGGTATTAAATTGATTGAGTTTCTGACATAGCTCTCGTATAGGTGTTTAATAGGCCCGATTCTACAATACAATACAATGAAATACAATATTCTTACACATATTCCGTTTAACTTAAATTTAAAAACCTTATCTCCCTTTCACGTTCGAACGAAAAGGAACAGGTGATTGTAAATTTAAATTTAGAGTCGTTAAACATCGATTTTAGGCGTAGTTCGCACTAATTTAGCTTAGCAGGCATTTAAAGATCCCGAATCCCGACTAAATTAAGCTGAATTTGACAGCTGCGCTGCTTATTTTAAATATCATTATACATCTTCCATCCTTTTCGATTCCCATAAGAATGAAAGAGACCAACAACTTAAATTTAGATATTTTAGCGGCCACGCCAAAACTGAGCCCAATGTTTAACTACTTGTGAGAAGAGTAATACCATAATATTACAAAGATTTAACTAAGCTTTAGGTAATACGTTAAAAGATAATAAAAGATCCACGGAAACGACGTCTCGGAAAATAATGATAAGATCTCTACAACAGCAGTTCCAAAGTATTCTCAAAATTAATGAATAGAGATTTAAGTATTTTTTCCGTTGTAATAAAATTCTTTTTCGCTTATGGCCTGTTAACATCACAGCAATATAACGTTTCCAAAAACGGCCAGTACGGTAGTTGGATTTAAAACGATTTAGTAATTGCGATGTAATAAAAAACTTATACGCTCAACAATGGTGTATTGTTCTGAAGCTCGTTAGTGGGTGTACAAATTGCTACAATTTACAACTGCGGTCTCTTATCTTCGAGTTCCGTTCGTCGCAGGCGCTGCCGGAAACCGTGCCATGTTTTGCTCGAACTTTTGTTAAAACTGCCAGTGCGCAAATTTAAAATAAGAATAGGGATGTTGACTGGCTATTCAAATGAGCTTTTTTTTATGAAAATACAAAATATTGTGCAAGTCCGGTGAAGCTCAAGTCCGGTGAAGCTTGATCCGTCGTACCTTTTCGACACAAGCATAGGTCAATTAAAGAAAAAAAAAATTGTGAATAAATTCATAAGTCGTATCAGATAAGGTCTATTGGCTCAAGCCCCTCGATACATATCTTATAGTTAATATAATAACGTTTCACTTATTTTTTATCGTTTGAGAGTTATTAACGTATCCTTTAAAATGTATAATAAAATAATATTTCTTACGTTTCAGAATACTTATATCAAAAGTCAAAACATACCTACATATTTGTTGAAAATTACAGGCTTAGCCGACTAGAAGTGACCCTTTTCAGTTTTAATTAATTGGGGTATTTTATGTTCTTTTATTAAGAACTATCTGTCCGCCCGCGGCTACGCCCGCGTTGTTTTTTCACTTTCCCGTAGGAATGAAAAATTTTCCCGTGGTAATAAGTAACGGGGATATAAGGTACCACCATATATTACTAATTTCTAACGTCCTCGGTAGATACCACCACGCAAAATTTCATTTAGAAATTCAGAACATTTTACTTTTTAACCCGTTTCCCGTAGTAATGAGATATTTTCCCGCGGTAAAAACTATCTTAGATGTTGACCAGGTATATAAGAAACCACCATAAAAAAAATCATTCAAATCGGTTTAACAGTTTCGGAGATTAGCCCGTACAAACAGAGAAACAAACAAGAATTGAAAAAATCTACCTACCTATGGGGTACCTATGTTCTATATCACTTCTTACATCCCCCCCCCCCTGTACAGATTTTCGACCTGTACAGTTTTATTATATAAAAGACTAGCTTTCCGCCGCGGCTCCGCCCGCGTTAACAGTCTTTACCATGGGAATGAGGCATCTTCCCGCGGTAAATCGTAGCCTATGTTACTCAGGGTAAATGTAGCTTTCTAATGGTGAAAGAATTTTTGAAATCGGCTCAGTAGTTTTAGAGTTTATTTATTACAAACATACACACACACACACACAAAAATACAAATCTTTCCTCTTTATAATATTAGTATCAGTATAGTGTGACACACTCGGGTGTTATTTATTACGTATTGTAATACCACGTGTAGAATTTTATTTTGTCCGATAAATAAGGAATATGACCACGACATGACGGCTTTGTCAAACAAAAAAATATACTGTGAATGTAATTATTATAAACAAATTTTACTACAAAACAAAATCTTTATTTCGCAAAAAAAATCTGCTGTCTCATACAAAAAAATATTATTTATTTATTAACATTTGCAAATAAATATCGCGTCATTGCGTCTGCAAGCAAATGTTATATTATGCCTAATCTTTGGCTAGGTTTAAAAACAGTAAAACAATAAAGTAACGTTCTTACTTCTATTTTTCACATTTAATACCAACGTGTCTAGCACAGCAATTCAAAACCCTGTTTTATAGTCTCCACTTATAAACGGGTTTGATTGATTGCGTATATTCAGGTGTTATGTATCAATTTCATCCTAAATGTCAATTGTGATCAGCCTAGCAGATATATCGACAGTGCTCTGTTACTACGTCTAATAAATCAGGTGAAAGATCAATCAAGTGCCGCCGCAGTCGACGCACGCTCCACTCCACTCATGCAACATCGTAAATCACCTCTTACGAAACCAATCGATATGCGGAACAGAATTGCTAACTAACTCTGACATACCAAAACTGACGCGCGCCTGAATAAACACGACCCTAAACTAAATAACTACGTCACACAAACAAATCTCAGTTGTCGCTATATCATATCTTATCAAATCAAACGATTGTGCAAATGAGTACAGTACGATTAGACCCCGGCGCGCGCGCAGAGCAGACAGCGCGGGCTGAAGCTCGTGAACCCTAGCCCAGCAATTGTTGCAGGCCGCTCCGCATTCGACCGCTCGACGGCGCTTCGAGTGAACGTCGGAAAGTAAACGACTCACGTAACTATAGTGAATAGCGTGCGCGAAGTCGATCGTGACGTGCAATGCCCAGGGCCCGCGCCCCTCTACCCCTCCCAGGGCTATGGAGACCCTCATCGACAAGTTCAAGAGGGAGCAAGGAGGACTACGCCGTTCCCGATCGGTCCGGGCTTCCCTACGCATGATAGGGAACCGCTGGCGGTCCAACAAAGACGACGCTCCCGACGAGCTCGACAAGCTGAAGAGAAGCACTATTGTCTTCACAGGACAGCTGTCCCAAATCTTCGACTCCGAAAAGGACCTGGACGTCGCCTATACTGGCATCGACGGCACATACAAACCCAAAACACCAGCCATGGCGAAGAAAAAACCCGCTCCGGACCCAGTGAAACAAAGACGGAAAAGTGGTGATGTAGATTTAAATTTGAAACCAACTAGACACAAAAAAGTTGAAAAGTCCAAGTTTAGTGATTTGTTTTCGAACAAGAAAACGAAAAGTGCTTCCGCGAAAGAACTTCTAGTGCCAGAGAAGATACCTCCGAAAGCAGCTGCGATCCTGCACATCCATTCTCCAGAGAAAGAGAAGAGTAAAGAGAAGAAGAAATTGAAGGGGATGGGGAAGTCTGAGTCAGCGAAGTGTATGACAGAGTTGGCAATCCAGAGGCGGCCACGCAGGGGATCGGAGAGTGAACTAGTTTGTGCGAACCAACCGCGAGGGTGTGTGAACCCAGCGTTTGTGTACAGCACCCCACCGAAGGACCGCAAGATCCCGATGTCACCCTCCGCATACTTGAGTAAGACATTTTTCATTTGTTTCTTTGTTTTACTTTCTGTTACAATCTTCAAATACTATAAAGATTTACGTGAGTTTAGAACTTTTACGGTTACTGTCATCATAAGTTTTAAAGAGCTTATTTACGTTATATTACTCTTTGAGTAGTTTCTATTGTATTTTGGGGCTATTGCAAGATTCACGGTTACACATTAGACATTATCCTTCGGCAATGTTTATTAAAGCCCTATTGGTCAAGATTGGATTTTAGAGTATTCAACTTTTAAAATAAGCGTGGTAGTCTGGACTAGTGGTACGAGTAGACTTGTTAAAATGACTTATAAGAATGATAAATTTTGATCAGGTCACGATTTTTCTTTTGAAAACTTCCTAAGTTCGAGGCGTTCGAGCCCGTCTTGGGTGCTCCTAGGTTCGTAGTCTAACTTATTATGGGTGTGATCCTTCTACTACCCCGAAAGTTCCTTCGATTTGACCTCAAATATGTCGATATTATGAAAGACATAATAAAATAATTGTTACTTTGTCTAGAGGCTTTGTAGTGACAATAATTTTCACTTTTCATTCTCCAATAATCCAAGTCCTTACATTGTCTGCAATCACGGAATAAGGCCAAGTGTGCACTTCAGCCCACATGCTACAAGCGCATGGCTAGTCATTTGTCATTGCAAACCGGTGTTATTAAGGGGCTCCCCTATGCTAAGTGGCGCCGCCATCCGTTAAAAAATAATTACTCTATGAGTAAACAGTTTTTCAAAAATCCGGTTGGTCATTTTAAAGATTTGGTGTTTTAGGATATATAGAAGCCATCAACTCTGTTAGTTTGAGTTCGATGAAGTTACAGATAGAAAATTTGCCAAAATTGGCCGTTTTTAGCAAATTTTCTATCTGTAACTACAGCGGACTATAATAAATACAGTTTATGGCCGCTATATATACTATAGCACGCCAACTTGAAAATGACCTACCGGATTTTATAAAAAATGTATACTTCGCGAGTTATTATTTTTTAACAGACGGCGGCGCCACTTAGCATAGGGGAGCCCCTTAAGTCACGATTCCTCTGTTTCATGTGCTATATCGGTTCTATGTCCGCAAAGCCGTGCATGGTCGACCTTATTTCGGAACTACCTGTTTATTGAAATGAAGTATTATTTGGACGTAGTTTCATCATGCACAATACCTTTTTAAGACTGATTTGAAATTTATTGATCCGTGCCAATTTCCTTTTGCGGTGTGGCTTCTTTGTTATGAATTATTTAAGTAGCCATGAAATTATTGATAAATAGGCAGTGATTATATCGATCAATGAAAAGTTATAATGAATAGAATATAGAAGACACAGAGAAAATAAATTAGAAAAATAATTATCTAATTCATTATTGATTTAAATAAATTTACAAATTGTAACTATTCTCCATTCATTATAAAATGCTTAATTAATACCTTAGCAATAAGGCCACCTATTTGTACCGTTTTACCATGTGAGCTGTATTTTATTTTGTCATGGTGTGCAATAAAGTATATTTTATACTTTATTCTTATTCTTTAATGTCGAAACCATTACAAAAAGTAGTCCGTTTGATTATTTACAAAATTGCTTTAATTTCAGAGTCTTAATAATCTTCAATACCGTGATCGATACGATTGTCAATCGATGTCGCGTGTTCGATAATCATAATCCGTTCTTTGTGTAATTGTAACTGGCACATTTCAATTTGATTTCAATGGAGAGATCATTCGCATCGCTGACTGTTTATTGATCATGATAGCTTGATGTAATCGATCATCATGAGATTTTTATACGTATGGGGATCGCATGCAACTTTCATATCACTGTTGTTAATTCATATAATAGGTTTTGATTGTTAGGTTGAATAATAATTTGGTTCTTAGAGTATAAATAGAAAAATGTGAGTTTGGTTATAAACCACTGTCATTTCGTCACTTATGTACATGTTATCAAATCATCATACAAATATCACAAATCTACTTGCGTTGTGTTGGCTTCAGAATTTTAAGGGTAGCGTTTTTCCGTGTGGTAAACAGTTTTTTTTTTTTTCAAGTATATAATTATGAATTTTGCAGTCAATTTGTGCAACTAGCTCTTCGTACCCGGCTTAATCTGCATTGTTGTTTATCGTGATTTTTTCCGCAGTAATAACTGACTTATGTGTGAAATTAGAACGGGATTAATATATTCACTCACCAAATGTATTTTTTTTACAAATTAAACAGTTCATACAATTTTGTAAAGGGTATTATGAGTATACATTTATTCCTGTAGGTACGGTATGCAAGACCCCGTCAGGGCAAATTGCTTCAGTGGAAATAATATTAGCTAAATAATTATAATCAACATGATATTATGTAACACATTACATGATTAATTTGAAACTTTTTAATATTTATAATTCCTGCTGAAGCCACCTGAAACCAATCAAAATTTAACGAGTAATTTCACCGAAACATTAAAACTACGACCTATTACTTGCACAATTTCTTAAATGCTATTACAGTACAAATAGGCGGTAACTGGTACTAAGTACGCTAAATACGAGAGCATTAGCTACATTACGTGCTGGCAAATACTACCAACCGGTTTTAGAACTAGTCCCAGATACTTTAGAAACAAGTGGTGCATAAAACTAGTGCATTGTTTTGTTTTTTTTTTATGCTTCGTTCACTTATTACAATCTAGATTTATATATTATTTGAGTTACTACTTTTTTTGTTCTAAGTCTGTCCCGTGAAAGAGAGTCTGTAGTCTCTACGTTAGGTGAATATAATAATATACCTAAATTGAATATTCACCTCTTGCGGCAGCTACAGGAAATTTAAAGTTGTGTTGAACCATTTCTAAGCCGATAACTACTAATTTACTAATGAACAAATTTTGTTATACAATAATTATAATACAGAATTGAAGAGATTATTAGGTTTGTTTAGTCTAGTTTATTTATTAGATCCTTATCAAATGACCAAGAAAAGCTCAATAAAAGCGATTTGTTTTTTAATTTTGCAATTATCGGAACACATGATTTATTATTACATGTCAATATGTATCACTACACTACCTCGTGCTCGGCGTAACATGTAGTTTAATTTTAGTAACTCTTCGAACGATATGAAATAAGGAAACAATTACATTGTAAGGAAATTTACTATAAAATATATGGATGTTCATATTCTAGTTTATTGTCGGATGCCATTCGGTTGCTTTGCAATTTTATTGGCAGAATACTGGTATGAAATTTGCCTTGTTACTAAATGAAATTTGGCTAGCGAGGGCATCACATGTCCGAAATTACAAATTCGAAACCGAAAGCAATTACAGATCGAATTACTGCAGCGCAAACTGAATTCCGCCTGCAAATGATAGATTTCAGCTTTAGCTTGTAATGAATAAGAGGATCTTTGTTTTTTCTTTTTTGCATAAATTCTGTATAAATACAGCATAAGTAGGCATTTCTAAAATTCAAATAGACCAAGCTTCTTATCAAAGATTTTACAAAATCATTTGTCTTCCACGTCAACGTCAATGCTAACTGGAAGACAAGGCTTTCCATTGAATTAAATTCCTTTATTATCTGATTGTTTTAGATTCGATTGTATTGTTTCGTTTAAATTTCGGGATTTCAGTTTAATGGAAACTGAATCGCGAGGATAGTAGAGTCATATCCCCTCTTAAAGGTACGTAAAGAACACTCATGGCAAAAACATTAAAACGCCAAACAAAGGGTAAGTTGCCGTAATCATAGTTTATTTAGTTGAGCTACGTAAGTTGAATAGAGTTAACAACAAGTTGAAAACTTTTCGCGTTGGCAGTTCCTTAAAGCGTTTCATAATAAGGAAGGGTCTGAATTAAATGGTGGTAATATACTGTTATATTAAGTATAATCACTTATAACTGGTATATACAGATTAAAAAAAAAACTATTTTCAATATGTAAACAAAAAGCTACTGAAATGTTTTATCTTTAAGATTGAGTTTCACAATTTCACATCAAAAACTGATTACAAAAAGCATTTGTGTACGACTTACGATATATAGCTCAGTCGTAACTCATGTTTACGTCGTAAATAATGTTAATTTCACTGACCATCATTATTGACCTTTAACTGATTCATAGTAATAGTACCTAACCTTTGACCTGACCACTGACATTTGACCTCATCTAGTATGTTTTCTATTATGTCGTTCACCCCGGACTGTCTCCAACTTTTTATACGGTCGTTAGAAACTGAGACTGCAACTAGCGGTTATTAACTTTATAAATACTATCATATCCGGTAATATGGAGTTAAATGGATAGGTATTAATGGTTTAAGGCACTTTCTTCGAGTACTCATTTACTTTAGTTTACATTAATCTACAATTAAGTTCGTTAAACATTCTTAATTATTTCAAAATTGACAATTTTGTTCGACCAAAATAATATATTTGTAAATATCACATTAAGGAAAATAAGTGTTTCTTGGAGCGTTATCCAACCAAATTAGCGATTTCTTCGAAACATTTAAATAATGCTAGGTAATTATTTATTCATTTCTTATGATTATAAGGATATATCTACAGGCAAAGTTTTAAAATGTTTGTGCGTTAGTTTACCGATATAGTTGATACGTGAAATGTCAGAAATCTTTGTCGGCACAGTATTTCTGATACCAGGGTTAACGAGATCAGTCACTGACCTCACAACCCACACGAAAAAAAAGAAAAAGGCAGGAATAGTTGATTAGGTGTAATTTTAAGTTTAAAGTTCAAAATCACAATATTGCACTTACGACAGTATTACTACTATGTGTAGTCCTTATTTGTATTCCAGTTTGTTCAATGAACAAAATGTATTCGTAACTCGCCTTTATGTATTTGAAACCGGACGGATTATTCGCAATCCAGGCATACCAGTTAATAGCTCTAATTAAAAATTAAAATCGTAATGCAGATTAACATACACAAGCAATAAATAACTCCGAACCAACAAAACAATGCTAAATGTTCTAATCCTTGTGTGAAAAAAGTATTTTACGGTCGACTTGATGCATGTGTTTTTGTTATGTTACGTTTAGGTACGGGGGTTAGTGATCTATTCCCATCCAATCCCACAAACTAATACCATTTGGTATTAGTTTATTTCCGAATGTTTTTTCTATTCCTAACGAGTACCACATAAAAAAACCAATCCCAAAACAAGTTTTAAGGAATTAGGTACAGTCAGGTTCAGTAAAATTAAAATGCTTTGAGTTGTGATTTTAGTAATGTTTTATAAGATTAGGATTTGATATATATATAAAACACTTTTTTTTTTAATATCATGGACTATTGACTTATAATAATATGATTTTGGCGTATCATAATAATAAAATAAATCAAGTAATTTTTACTTGGCAAAAAACGAATACGAATAATAGTACAAAAAAATTAACAAAATTATAAAATATCACAAATAATAAACTTTTAATATAAAAATATTTTTGGAAAAAATTTCAAAAATGGAAAATTTGCTTACAATGTACTTTTTTTTTTTAATTGACCTATGCTTGAGTCGGAAAGGTACGACGGATCCAGCTTCACCGGACTTGCGGGGGAGCGGAAGACTCTACCCCAAAAAAAGTCATATACCAACACGTCTAGGGGCGGCTCAAGGGAGCCTCGGACCACGGCCTAGCGCGTTGATATTGAAAAACATCATCGACACGAAGGAGACGACGCCTGAGGGGTTCTGTCTCTGATTATAAATTCTGATTTTGGTTACTTGGTATTGGATATTTGGTACAATGTACGTATAAAATATCACAGACAATCAACTTTTAATGTAACAATTCGCGTATCTTGATGATAAATCACATAAAAATTTGGCAAAATATGAACAATTTACATAAATCTAACAAAATTATAAAGTATCACAGATAATCAACTTTAAAGTAACAATGATTTTGGCAAAAACATTAAAAATGGATAATTTACCTACAATTTAACAATAGTTATAAAATATCACATTCAACTTTTATATATAATTATGTACTTTAAGTAGTGATAAGTTAGTAGTCATAAATCATCATTTTTTGGCAAAACCATCAAATATAAGTAATTTTCCATTTAAAAATTATGAAATATTTTTTGGTAATTAAGAAATAATCAGCTTAATTTTAAAATATCGCCAAATAGGTTAGATTAGACCCTTAATTTTTCTAAACAATGACCAACGCTTATTTTCTTTCCGCGGAGTAATTATTATAATAATAATATATTGTGAACCCAGCAAGGAACAAATCTTTTTAAGAAAAATAAACCTTATTTCATTAACTTACGTTTGTGCCACTTGGACAATAAAACATCTTTAAGACATACTTTTTGCGCTCAACTCTGATTGGTTGCTTCGAAAATAGACAAAAATCGACCCCTTTTCGCAGAAATGATTTTGAATTTGTTTCTAAAAATCGTGACACGTACCTAGTTAGTTTGGAAAGTTTTAGACTTTTAACATTCAATTATTATAGTAGGTATGTAAATGTCAGATAATAAAATAAAACTTTGTGTAGCTGAGTGTACAAAAAGTAACGTTTTGGTATTCGTTGGGAATAGATTTTTTAATTTGAAATAACGTGGTACTCGTTAGGAATAGTCAAAGTCAAAGTCAAAGTCAAATAGTGTTTATTCAAAGTAAGATTTCACAAAATCATTTTTTGACGTCGAGGAGAGTTCACGATTTGGCTGTCTTCTGTGGAGAAGAACTCTCCGGAAGAAACTCCACAGGCGTTGCATCTTTTCAAAAATATTTTTACATAGGAAATTATTATTTTATACAATTTGATTAATATAACAAAGAGTGCAGACGAAATATGAAATTAAAGGAAGGCAACCAGTCAAAGTAGAAAAACTAAACTATATAAACAATAAAACAATCGGCAATCGACTAGAGCAGACCAGTCCCCCCAAGCAGCACCACGTTCACGGGTTTGACGTATGGGACAGCCATCGTGAATAGAAAATAAACTCGGAAATAAACTAATACCAAATGGTATTAGTTCGTGGGATTGGATGGGAATAGATCGGGTTGGGTTAGGGTCAGGATCTACCGTTATTTTCTTTTGTAGTTTAGGTTTAGGTACTTGCTATTAACTAGCTCTATTATATGTCAAACTCAACTCGTCTAACTCACTCAGGGAGTGACTGGTAACGTTTACTTTCTTGGTTGTAACCAATTATAACGGCAAATCTGAATTTCAAGTTGGAAACGACAAAGGACCCGAACCCAAATATTACAAAACAATAATAAAAAAAAACTGTAGTATATAACTTCTTGCCTACATTCTTTACCATTCGAATTTCGCATTCAAATTTAAAAAATATTTACTATAAAATATTATGTTGCGGTGATGTGATAATTCTACTTCGCAACTTGTAAACGTATTTATATGCGGTTACATAGAGAGATTACCCTTTCGTGTCGATGAAAATTCGGTCTTCGTTGCCTAACCACACGCTTTAATTTTGATGCGTTTCGTAATGTGCATAATACATTTTGTTTTGAGAAATCCGTTTTCGTAATATTGTTCAAGCTTCATTAAAAACATTTGGTTAACCGGTAAAGGGTAATCAAGTGATTCGATTACTTTTACTGCTTAGCGTTTTTGTTTCTTTGTATGAAATTACTTGAGTAATTTTGTTTGATGATATTCATCATCATCATCATCATCATTTTAGCCGAAAGATATGATGATATTACTGGGACTTTATTAATTGTATGAAACTTATTCTACTGCGGCTGCCCGAATATGTCTGGGAGTTCGTGGCAGCCAGGCTGCTTTTTTTTAAAGTACGACGAATCAAGCTTCACCGGACTTGCGGGGGAGCGGATGGCTCTAGCCCAAAAGGAGTCATGTAATAATAACACGTCTAGGGGCGGCCCGAGGGAGCCTCGAACTTAGGCCTAGCGCGTTGATACGGAAAAACATTGAGAAGGAAGCCGGGCAGCCAATATTTTGCACCCTTTCTTGTGCATAATGCAAAAAAATGTTTTAGACTAGAATATAAAAACCCCGTCCAAACACCTCGAATTTTGAAAAATTCTGTTTTTAAGCGTATAGTGAAAGATAAGATTGAAAAAAGTTTATATGTACTGTTATTTTCTACTATTTCATTTATTTTATTTACTACTTGTCACGATCCTCTGCAGTGAGTAAGAAGGTTAAATTCAATTACATTTTAAGAAATTTCTGCTCACGCTTTAGTAGAATTTCACGTTTGTAGAACCTCCTTTACATTTACTTTTCCTGCAAAAGTTTCAACTTCCAATTTTGAAATGCCCTCCCCTAAACCGTTCCAGATCCAATAAAACCCAGCAAAAATTGATTAAACGCTGAGTTTGGTCTGCAGTTGGAATTGTCGCCGGGTGGGGCGCAAAAACAAACACGATTCCAGCACAAAAACTACTGCAATAGTGCGAACTTGGCAGCCCCGCCGTTGTTGCTTGTGCTAGATAAAAAAAAACTCGAACTTACTTATTCTATGTGCTAGATATATGTTTTTCCGGCGGGAAAAAAGAATTTTCCTGCCGTTAAATGTAGCCCATAAGGTTTTCTGATGTATAAGCTATATTATTGTAAAGTTTCATTTAAATCCATTCAGTAGTTTTGCGAGAAAGAGTAAAAAACATCCATACATTCCTACAAACTCACGTTTATAATATTAGTAGGATTGTATGTGATCATTACTGTACCACACTAGTTCTATATGAAACAACGAGGGTACACTATTAATTTATGTATGTACTAATTACCTGATTTCATTATTTATTCAATACATAGGACAACACCACACAAAACGACTACACAGTTGAACTTTTTAGTCAATCACGTCCATTTTCAACCTTCCACTTCACCTTACGACTAATTATTTTAATTCTATTTGATCTTTGTATAGGTTTAATACTAACATTTTGTACTACTTTAAAAATAGCTTTCATTTTCTTTTTTGTGTATTTACGTGTGTACACCGTGATATTTAGCTGGTTGTTTATCCGCAACATAGTGGTAGTACTCATGAAACTGAACAACTTTCCCTAAGGAACATATTGAAATCTCAATAATAAAATTCAAATTTTCATAAACTTTAATCACATGATCGGCCACGTTTTTTTTTTTTTTTTTTTTTGTGGCTCATCTCACACACGGCCATCTGACCCCAAACTAGGCAGAGCCTGTACTATGGGTGTCAGACAGCTAATATACATACATAATATATACCTAAATATACAACATCCAGACACAAGGCAAACACAAGTACCTACTCATCACACGAATGTTTGCCCTGGGCGGGATTTGAACCCGCGACCTTGTGCTTCGTAGGCAGGCGTACTACCAACTAGGGTACGAGGCCGACAAGTGAATTTGAGCTTGTATGACAAGTGGAATTTTTTTTTAATATTTCAACCTATGTTCTTTAGGGAAATTTGTTCAGTTACATGAGTACTACCACTATATTGCGGATAAACAACCATTTAAATTTCACAGTGTATATTATTTCTTGGCCACTGACACAGCCATTGCACTTCAAAGACCGTTAAATGACTACAAAACCAAAATTGGCGCGTAATTTGACCTCACGTAATACCCCATACCTCCCCAAGTAGTTAGGGTCACTACGCCTCTTAAGACCGTATCTGAATATAATTATCTACCAGGTTATACCGAGGAAAATGCTTTTCTACGCTATCGTGAGAAGCAAAGAACAATAAAGTAACAGCGGTGATGTTACTTAGGTACATCTAGTACATATAAGACTAGGTACGAACTGAAGAATAGATCAGTAGATAGTATAGTTTCTGTTTGTGAACAAAGAGATAGGCCCTTTATATAACGTATAATTTATAATACCTACTTACGATTCTGAAAATTCGGTCTAGTAAGTTTAGAAAAAAACGTTGAAAAATAACCCTAAAGAGTCAAAGGGCAAGGGTTTCATTGCAACAGCTTACAAATGTAAGACAGTTACATTGTCGTCATTTCAGATGAAAGACGTCAGTTTATAATAAAAAAAGGGAACAAATTAAAGAACGATTGACAAAATTTTATCAGAATTATTAACGATCTCTAGTTGACATTTCGTAACAGGTGTTTTGAATTGAAATCCATCCAAACAGAACTGAATTAAACTTTATAAAGACTGAACTTGTTGACAAAAACGCAGATGAAATGAAACGGAACTACTTTTTGGAATTCTGTGGTGAAACTCAGTCTGAAGAAATTAATTGTGAAAAAAAATCATAGTTAAATTAACGTCACTTTTCTAGAAATAAGAGACGATAAAATTTACATAAATAAAAAATAATCCCCGAAATTCGCAAGTACGCTCATCATTTTAGAACGGGTACACTAAATTAGATTCTTTCAGTTTTGCCGTTTTCGTTATTTTCTGGACAAGATATGATTGTTTCTTTTTTAACCCTAATACATGGATAGCTTTTAGTAAGAATTTTTCAGATTTTTTCAGAATAATATTAGATGTTCAGTTAGGCGTAAAGTATAGACAGACTTAAAGCTACTCTTTGGATTAGTTATCTATTGATTTGGATTAAACACATTTCAGTTGTAAATTAATGGCCGACGCGAATATAACTAAGTAACTAATCAAAATAAACACGTTGTGTCTTCTGCAAATTTTCATCAAAGAAAGTGTCGTTCGGGGCCTAAACAGATTGTTAAGACTTATTTACTGTAAGACACGTGACATGAGACTGTATAGACATAATGATATTTACTACACAATTTTATCATTTACTAAATAAACGATTACAGAATATATTCTATCATTCTATCTACATTAATAATCTTTATTTACCCTGTGAGAAATTCAAAATAGTTGACGAATGACATCACTTATAAAAAAAGTTTTTTTTATAAATTTTAAGTTTATGACGCATTGGTCATTATTCTCAAGAAATTGCCTGCTAAGAAACTTAAAGAATAGGAAACAATTTTCGAGGCGCGCGAACTTCACCTTATGGGGGAAAAATTTAGTAGCCAGCCCTAATCTGTCCCTCCCTTCCTTCCTTCCCCTTCAGAAAGAAGTGCGTTCGTTCATGGTTGGTACAAGATTTGTCAGGGAACTACGACGATCAGTAGTGGTAGAATGATCTAGCAACAAGTTCTCATAATTTATGGATAACCTGACAAACGTGTTGAACCACGTAATAAAATTGCAATGCATTTCATTCACCTCGTCCATTTTCACATTGCACCCATTACATAATTTATAATCATCGAGAAAATGCGCATTTAAAATTGCGCTCGTCTTAAGCGAACGCTTATTACAAAGTATGATACTCGTTATTTAAAGTTACATAAGAACCAAAATCACAATGGCCTATGTGTGGGAGATTCACACTAAAATAAACGTAGTAAAAATGTTACGAAATAAATGTTCGTCTTGAAAGTGGAGAAATAAAGACATTGACCTTTCAAGCACTAGTCAGCCGTTTTGACGATTTGTTGCTCTTCGGTTTTCACTCTCGTTCATAATAAGGAAATAATTATATCTTCCGCACCGGCAGCCTCGTTTATCCTCTTAATGATGACCATTGCGAATTTTTATTTTACATAGAAAATTGAAGATCATCATTAACGTCGTTATCTATATTTTCCATATTGAATAACCAATCCAGAAAATGACTGCTAAACAAAAATATCTTCTGAACCCAAGACCTCTCCATCAATAATTTTGTAAGTGGATTGGGGATCGCAGTTGTTGCTTTTTTGCCTATATCCTTAGATTAGATATGTTCAGCCGTCTCGTATAACAGAAAGATAATGTTTAGTCCTATTCGACGAAATATAAATAATTTTATTTTTACTTTCCATCCAATCAAGATACCAAAAATAGATCTAAGGTTTCAAAGTGAGGGTAGACGATGAATATCGTCAGCACTAGAGTTAACACCCTCAACCTAATTGCAGTTAGTCATCTGGTCGCCATCAGCTGCGTCATCGCGCTGAAAGATGCCAGATTCGATGCAGAGATTGAGATAGCGCACACAATGCTCGCGAAACCGAGTGTGCCCAAACCGTGCGACCTCCTCAGTTGCAAATATGATACTGCAATGGAGTGACATGCTAGACTTCCTAGCTTGCGGTCAGTTTATTAATTAAGCTCTTCGATTCCAAATTTAAATTAAAATATTTTTGAAGTTTCTGTGTAGCCAGTTCGCAATTTGAGTGTTGTGTTTCGTTTGGTCAGTTTTAAAAAGTGTTCTTTTTGTTTTTTTTAGTGTTCCAAATTTAAAGTTTCGTGTATCGAGTGCCGCTACATCGATTTAAAACTGTATTTAATTGGCGACTTCCGATTGGAGCTGCGCGATCTCTTGATCACATATCACGTTCCGCGCAACGGCCTCGTCTGATTTCCGCGTTTAGAACTCACTGTTGCTTTCAAAGTTTTTTCTAGCATTAAGTAACTAATAGAAGTATTACCCACGCGATGCGTCTACGCACGTCATGTCGTCACGAACGATAGGCCCGTGTTCTATGGTAACAATCATGGGAACCTTTCACTTGGCGTTCTGGGAACATATTTTCTGACATTTATTTTTTGTTCGTCAAATGTCGTCAATGTTCATGTTTGCTTGTGACATCAGAAATACTTCAGCTATCATGTGTGTGCCAAACAAATATTTCTTGTATTAGCCGTACTGTGGTGCTAATTTCAAGAATTTTCATCGGCTTATTTACGTTCGATTTCATTATGAAGTATTTAGCAATTAAAAATCCATCGGTCTCTCCAAGTATCTATTAAATGTCGTTGCCTCGACATATCACAACATACTTTCGTAAAGAAATCTGATCAATCGTTGAATATTTGTTACGAAAATGACACCAAGCTGTTAAATTTCGAATAATAAAGTTTCGAAAAACTTACCTATAATATTTCTGTCAAAATTAATACACAAGCAACTAACAAAGTAAGCAACCATATAAAACTAGTGATGTAACAAATGCATATTTTAATATTTCTAAGCGTTATTGTATTGATGATAAACATACTGCAAAAAAACTTTAGCAGGATTAGACAAAAATATCTAAATGAAAAAAAAGATAAATTGCTACTCACAATATACTTATAAAATATTATGTCGGTAACAGGTTATATTATCAAACGAGTATTTCTAGCACATGAACTTATTTAACCCCATTAAAATTTATCTTAAATACTTTCCTCATTTAAATTGTTGCTACTCAAATATTGTTTCCACTTAAATACTCTACATTCTCGCTCCCGTTTAGACTGTTTAGAAAGATACGAACAAACTAATTAACTTTTACCATCCTATATTGTTATCTTGTACATGCTAAGTCGTTTATTTGGATATTATATTTTTTTCTCCTGCTATCTCTTGTATGTTACTCATTTTATGTGGCCTCAGTCTAGTTTTATATTCTATGTATTAAATACGAATGTGTGTTTGTCGGTTTGTCCTTTTTTTATGCAAGTTTTTAAGGTTCTTTTTTGTACAAAGCACTATTTAATAAAATAGCAATTATATTTAAAAAAATAGGACTTTAGGACGTTTCTGACATTGCTTACGTAAAACAGTCTTCAATTATTTGATTACAATAGACTTCTACTTTATTATATTATTCTACTAGATTTCATTCTCAGTCATTTACAGTCATAAAAAGTATCGTACTAGACTAGAAAGTAAAAGTTCAAATTTGCACGACTAATCTACGAAATCAAACTATAACAAATTTTAATTAAATAGGTTTCTAAAAAGCATTTAACTCTAAAATCAAGTAGCAATGAATCAAAGATATTGAGATATGATTTGCTAAATAAAGAGAACCATAAATAAATCTCATACATTCTTTTTCTCTGTAAGGAAAGTCGTTCTCATGAGGCATCCATATTTATAGGCCCAAGTCAAGGGGAACCGTTGATAAATCGAAAGGCCACATAACCATGATAACTATTGTGAAGATCACGAAATAAAAGGCACTATATTTCTTATTTATTGCCATCATCACATATAAAAGATAAGCCAATAATAATATAATATACATTATACACCATGCAGAGTTAAATAAATCGTTTATAAAAAAAAAATATAATTAATCCTAAATGTTTTTACTCATAACAATAAAATATGTACCAAAGTATCATTAAAATACGCATATTACTGTCAACATAGGTAATATAAAATCGCTATTAGGAAGGGAAACGGCCTGATTATAAAAATTAAAGTAAGTAGTAGGTACGTAAGTAAATAAATGAATAAATAAATAAATGGATTTTCACTCTACCCGTATCAAGTATAACTTCAACGTATTTTATACTATAAATAAAATACGTTGATATATACAACCATCAACGTATTTTATTTATTTTATTTACGTATATTCTCGTCTTAAGAACACTCTTATTAATTGAGAAAATTTTACTAAATGGACCAAATATAGTTGCACGTATAGAATCTTTGGTATCAATAAACGTAAAGGGCCCACAGTTTACCTTGTAATCAAAATTCGGCTCGCCTGCCAAACACGAACTAATCGTGATATATCGGCAGTAACAAATAAGGTTATTTGGCAACCTCGTCGCTTTGACGGCTGTAATTTGGGAGGAAATTGTTGTACATTCTGCCATACATTCATATTGAATACATTCTTACAGTTCAAAGAAGAGGAAATGAAAAAAATGTTCAAGAAATTTTATTTTCTAACTTTAGGATATTTGTGTAGTCAGTTACTTACTCGGCGAAAACGGTAACTCTTCTAAGAAAATTATTGAGCTTTGAATAATTGAAGGCGTTTGATTGCCTTGACACGACAACTGGAGCGATTTCATTTAAATTAAAATCATTCATAAGAATATCTAAAAAATTACTTAAATTTTATGCTTTTTATTTTTATTGTCACAATTATTTTTGTGTAATTTTGGTTTGGTTTAAAAATTGTTTATTAAATTACTTACACCAAGGAGCTGTCTTAGGTCATTTTCTCTAAAAAGTATATAGAACTTCTACAATATCGTAGGTTTGTTCTTTTTTACAATTGTTTGGTTGACTGTACTCAAATTAACATACAATCCACGGACATTGAATCAGTCAGCCATGAACACATGATTAACTGCCTATAAGGACTACTGGTGGGTGTTTTAGCTTTTAACTTTGTACCTAATATAGCACTTTGACTCATAAACTTTGATTTCCTAATGGATTTGGAGCTTTTTGTTTTGTCTAATGATAATTTGGAGTAGTAGGTGAAAATGGAAGGTTAGAATATATACTTTATTAAAGTAAAAAATGGTGGCCCGTGTATTGAACAAATACGTACAGGACATAAGTAATTTTTAAAATTATCAAAGTAATACAGTTTCAAATCGTTAGCTACTTAGTTCCTTATGAAACATTGTGTAGGAAATTAAGGAAACTATTTTATTTACAAGGAAATAGAAATAAAAGTGATGGAAATATTTACGAATCATTCGTTGAATGTTTACATTGGTTTGACATTTTCAACTTGCAGTAGGTGATGGAATTTTTCCAACATTCAATGTATCCTTTTGGTTATTAAGAGCTCAAGAACAAATAATTGTAAAGATAGCTTATTTAAAAATGTTTGCGTCATATATTTTATATCATTACATTTACTTATAACTCTACATAATGTCGCCGCTTTGAGGCTTCGCTGCGTTATTTTTTTCCCGTTGAAATGTGGTGTTTTCCCTAGTAAAACGCAGTCTATATTCTTGTCTATGATTTCATTTATTACCCTGCAATTTTTTATCTTAATCTGTATTGGAATTAGGATGTAATTTACAGGATTTCAAACTAGCTCTTAAGCATTTAGTTGTTTTTGTTATTTTTACTACTTGATTTTTACAAATTGGTTTATTTTATTATCTTTTATTTTTCGTTTCTTTATTTTTGTTTTTTCTGTTTATTTGTTAGAGCTACAGTACGGCGCACTGCTCGAAGGCTGCGGCGGGGAGCTGCCTTCTTTGAGCGCGTGCGCACCTCTCCCCCCCCACCTCGACAAGGCGGCGCGCAAGCAGCAGCGAGACGCGCGCGCCAACAACGATAAAATAGCACAAGTCAACATACATTTGCATGGTTCGCTTTTTTTTCTTTCATTTTGGCTCTGGCTGTTTTTTGTGGCCAGACATTTCTTTAGTTTTAAAATTTAAGTTCCATTTTTTATTTCTTAAATGTTTTCACTGTTAATGTTTCAATGGCAATCCCTAATCTTATATATAAAATTTTCGTGTCACAGTTTTCGTTCCCATACTCCTCCGAAACGGCTAGACCGATTCTCATGAAATTTTGTGAGCGTATTGAGTAGGTCTGAGAATCGGCTACTATCTATTTTTCATACCCTTGAGAGCGGGCGGAGCCGCGGGGTGAACAGCTAGTACTTACCTAATTTATAATATGCTAGTATTTTAATGTCTTTTCTTAAGGTCCTAAAGAGACTTTTTTTTGTTGCAGCTTTGTTTGCGGCCGTCGAACATGGATATTTGGACAAAGCGAGAAACATCTTGGAGTCCACTGATGTTGACGTTAATAGGTAAATGTTTAATTCTTATGAAATAGATACTGTAGGTAACATTTTGTCAAAAAGAATCAGTGCTTAGTAAAAATCTAACTTGATAATAAATCAACTAACAGTTACTCATACAGATGATTCTATAAAAATATACCAAGACCAGAATCTGATTTCAATGAATCCATCCAACGTGCAAGTAAAAGTTTAAAATTAAATTTTTACACGTAACCTGTTGATAATGTGACACCTCATATTGTAAAAAGTTAGTTCAAATGAGATAGTGTCATTTAAAATAATTGGACAGTGTAAATAGAAATGTTGAAGACTTTATCAATATTTGGACATATTACATAAGATAGCCATGAAACTAGAATAGCTACTGTATTTTTATTAAACATGATAAATTTAAGCATTACTATTTAAAACCAGCCTCGTGGCTGTCAATCATAACGTTATTAATTTTATATTATAATATCTGCGTGCATGAAGTTGTTTAATTTAAACATTTCTTTAAACATTTCTTATAAGTAGTTTATGTTGTTTGTAGAGACCCGTCTCAGTTTTGTATCTCCTCACCCTAAAGTTTCCTGGTAGAAATTGCTACTCGACAATCCTTATTGCCGCCTACATTTACACTTTCGATCTTTTTTGTGAAGTTTACTGTTCTATTTATTGCTTTTCCAGTGTGCGCGTGTGTATGTGTGTGTATGCGTGTGTGTGCGTGTGTGTGCGTGTGTGTGTGTAGTGTGTGGTTTTCTGGTGTGTTCTATCTATTCTAGTTCTATACTAAAAATACACGTATACTCCCCACTACTCCCCACACACAGACTAATTACATTAAAATTTCTTTAAGTCAAGATAAATTTGTTTTTTTAGCCTCAACTCGGACGGGCTGTCACCATTGGACGTGGCGGTTCTGGCCAGCAATCGGCAACTGGCTAAGATGCTCATGGAGTTTGGAGCTAAGGAAGGAACCCAATGTAAGTACCATGCTCAATCTTCATGACGGCCCCGTAATCTAGTTGGTAGTAGGTCTGCCTTCGAAGCGCAGGGTCGCGGGTTTAATCCCGCCCAGGGCAGACATTCGTGTGATGAGCACTTGTGTTTGTCTTGCTTCTGGATGTTTGTTTTATATGAATCTATATCAGCTGTTTGACACCGATAGAACAGGCTCGGCCTAGTTTGGGGTCAGATGGTAGTGTGTGAGATGTACCCACATATTTATTTATTTTATCATCAGATTCAGTTCCTAAGTCCTCAAAAAGGAAACGGAACCCCTATAAGATCATTTGTTTCTGTCTGTCGGTCTACCGAAAATAGTTTATTTATAATTTTTAAATCAAATGGGGTTATTTATACGCATGCTAACTGCATTTAGCTCCTTTCTCAATAGTATCAAGTAGTGACATTACGAAGCACAATAATTCACAAACATTTAAGACATCTTAAGCCGTCAAGCACGATATATCGTGTAAAAATATCATTATTACTTGTAATGCCGTTTCATTTGGTATAATTTATCTTTCATACCATGGATACTCGGTTCGGTAAGTGTTCAGGAACGTGACACGCATATTTCTATCTATCTCTATCTATCTATAGGTAACTATTAAGCAAATGGATATCGTCACGCATACACCAAGAAAAAGTTTTCGTTATAATTCGTTGTGGACATGACATGACACATCATGTCAACTGGTTGATGCTTCTTCGATGTAAAATGGGTGTCTCTGGCATTATTTGATTTATTATTTATTTATGTATACTTAGTCGTGTGATAGCAGACGGATTTTATTATTATGACTAAGTATACATAAATAAATAATAAATCAAATAATGCTAGAGACACCCATTTCACATCGAACAAGCATCAACCAGTTGACATGATGTCAAGTCCGGGATGAACTTTGATTGGTCGATCTTTATGGCATAAGCGTAGGTAAATAAAAATAAAGAGTTCTACTTGTTTCAATTTCAACTCCAAAAAAAGTTTTGTCATTCAGTTACGTACGTACGTATCTACGTACCACCTAGGTACCTACTTCAGACTTCAAATCCACTACCCCACTACCCCGAAACTGTCCTGTCAAAAATGTCACTAACCAACACTACTTCTATTAAGCTAAAATAAAATATTCATAGCAGAATATCTTTTTAATCAAAGTTTGTGTGTGTGTGTGTTTTTCCAGTCACTGCCTTTTGCAATCTTTAACATCCAATAGAAAAAAGGTTGCAAAAAATTCCTTTCGTGCGATTTATTTACTTGAGTAAATAATTGCAGTTCGTTTCTCAGAAGTCCGTCACAGGAGCCAGCCTCCGGTTTCTACCGAACCTGACACTAACGACCACCGCACATTCCGTAAGAAAAATTGACACTCACCATGTGAGTTCTTGACCCTCGCTCCTTTATCACTTTCGACAACAACGTGCCAGTAACAGAATAATAGGTATAAAAATTTTCAAATAAAAAAGAAGAACTTGCCAGAAATTGGAGCGAAAGCACGTATAGCGCGAATCGGTTACGTATTACAATATCTAAAGTTTAATTTATCTAAGGTCGTAATGCCTATGGACGAAAGGCCTAAATTTTGAAATCCCTATGGAGAGAAGGCCTAATTTTGAAATATATAAAAGTCGTTAGATCTAATTATTGTTATACCTAAGTTTAAAATGTCTAACTTTAAGTAATGTTATTAATGGACGAAAAGTTTAATTTTAAAATACCAAATGATTGCTATCTATAATTAAGCATACAGAATGTTGAAATAAAACAAATAATACGTATATGTTACCCGTCGATTTTAGACTAAACCAGTTCACCGGGCGGGTACACGGGCACACGTAAACACAATGAATTGTTTTAAAATTAACCCTTCGTTTATGAGCTTATTTAACTTTAGACATTGGAAACTTAGGTCTAACAAAATTTAGATTAAACAATTCTTAGTTATTTTAAAATTAGACCTTCTGTCCATAGGTGTTTGAAACTTTAGACCTTTCATCCCTTATGTATTTTAAAATTTAGGCCTTTCGTCCATAGACATTACGACCTTAGATATTTAAACTTTAGACATTGTAATACGTAACCCGCAATTCTGAACTAAAAAAATATAAATTAAGCTTTGATTTTTTGCTCAAAATGTCCTTGCGTTTACGAGTACAACTTTATGTCAGCATTTACAGGGTGTTTCTGATAGCATAGCAAAAACTAAAATAACTTTTAAAGTAATAACGATTTATCCGGCACATAACAACAAATATTCGACAATCCAATACGAGTAATAAGAGAGATAGAAGTGATAAAAGCCGTTGTAGTGACTGTCAGGAAACGCCAATAACTGCTATCACACTGCGCCGCTGCCTTCCGATTGACGCGATACGATCTCCGGCTGAAATGAAACAATAACTACTGCAGGATAATAATAATCAAAATCCTACTAATATGATAAACGCGAAAGGTTGTGAGGATGGATGTATGGATGGATGCTTGTTTTGTTACTCTTTCGGTATTTTTTTCATTTTCGTGTGCAGAATGTACAAATATTCTTTATATTTTTGAATTTTGTACCCGATTTTTTTTATAACACGGCCGTTAACCCATCTTCGCGGTGCAAAACGATGAAAGATGGGTTAGTTGCTGTGTAAGATTCTTATGTGTGCGTGCGACGATTCGGGCTTTCTTTTTAGAGTGCAATTACTGGGTATCTTTCTTCTGTGCTATTACTGCGCCCTATGGCACCTACACATTATAAGCACTTATTTATCGGTAATAAATAGCTCACAGTTTCCGTTTCGGTTTAATTGTAATTCTGTACGATGATAAATGATCGTCAATCTTGGTATTTATATTGTGTAC
Organism: Teleiodes luculella; assembly: GCA_948473455.1. Taxonomy (NCBI): domain Eukaryota; kingdom Metazoa; phylum Arthropoda; class Insecta; order Lepidoptera; family Gelechiidae; genus Teleiodes; species Teleiodes luculella. The sequence continues at coordinate 3,619,190 of OX419595.1, read as the reverse complement.
GATTTGAAGAAATATTTTGTGTAGATTAAGATGACATGACGGATGATAATGTACTGAGAAATAGGGACAAAATGTAATATTCAATTTGCCAAACTTGTTTTTTTATATTTTTTCCTTAAGATAATAAGCTCTTAACAATCTTAATGTGAATATAAATGTCTCTTTATTTGCTACAAGATTTTTGTATGGATAAACTAGACCTGTCAGTCGTTTTTCTTTGACTGTGTCAACAAAGACATTATTTTTTATTTGACATATCAGATTATGATTCTATGTATGCTCTCCTATGTATAATATATTATTTAGTCTATCATATTTATTGTATCATCGTAATTTTTATTTATTTATTTATTTATTATTATTATTATTATTTTATTTTTTTTTCCTTAACTCTAATATCTACCTCCAAAATTACAACCTACAAAATTCTAAAATCACAACCTCCAAAATTACATCCTGCAAAATTTCACTTCTCGTTCGTGTGTATGTCGAGTCTCTACACTGACACTGGCAAAATACGTCTCACCGATGTGAAGCCATAAAAACAAAAAAAAAAAAAAAAACCACGTTGTCCTTTCGTTGTTTTATACAGGGTGCAAGTGGCGGATTAGCAAATACTGAAAAAAAATATTTCAACATTTCCATACAAAACAATCAATCAGTTGACGGCTGCAGTTAACAATGTGCAGTTCGTCTGTTAGCACCCTAAAAGGAAGTCAATTTTATTGTTTTTTTTTCGGTGTGTTTTGGGACATTACATTTAATACCCATTGATACCTTTTCTCTATTTATGCTTAGCCGTTGATTACACCATGTATATTAACGTACTAGGTTTCCACTGCGGCTCCGCCCGCGTTAACAGTTTTTCCCGTGGAAACGAGGCATTTTCCCGCGGTAAAAGGTAGCCTATGTTTCTCAGGGTGAATGTAGCTTTCTAATGGTGAAAGAAGTTTTGAAATCGGTTCAGTATTTTTTAGTTAATTCATTACAAACATATAATTACACACACACAAAAATACAAATCGTTCCTCTTTATAATATTAGTATGACTACAAATGCTAAAATATTTATTGGAAGGCTCGGAACGATTAAACAAACATCCTCCGAACACTCAATCGCTGACTGTCAGAGCACTTATCCGAATCCAGCCAAGCAATTTTCCTCTGAATTCTTAACCCTATTGAGTTGACAAAGTTCCCAAAGGTTGCGCCTGGGGGCTTCGAGTTGGCAAACTTAGATCTGCCAGACCCTACTGCCCTTAGGGACTTGGCCTTTTACTTGCAGATAAGAAAAACTACGCATACGACATTCCAACATTTCAACCCTTTCGCTAGATTTATATAGGACTTACACTTGTCTATCAAGTAAGTACTTTATAACTAGATCACTTAACTTCAATCCTGGTTATTTGACTAGGTTGTTAACTAAATAACCCTCCTTTTTTGCTTCACGCAGTCAGATAAAAATCATCATGCCTATTAACTGCTATATAACAGAAAATAATGACAGTATCGCAGTGAAAGAACAATTAATTATAGCCTACTACATCCTGCTACGGTCATGCTACGACGCGACGGCTACGACAGCTACGGCGTAGTATTCGTAGCACTTTTAGATAGAAAAAAAGCAATGTATTAGGTAGAGTAAATCAACCAGTATCTGGCCAGTTTCCTATTGTGGAAAAGTTTTGAAACTATCTTGAGACAATTTTATTAACTAAAATGTAGTCGCCAAGTTTAAGCCAAACTTCGTCCTATGTTTATAGATTGTAAGTGTGAGGTGAAGTACGAATGAACGAAAGAAGAAATACGATCCCCTGTCGTCTTATAAAGCGTTTTTACCACCTCAATACTTAAGCTGGAATCACAACCTTTTTGATATTATATTGGTAATTTATTTGTATTATAGTAATATGGTGCTGTATAGTTATACTCGGCCTAACCAAAAAATTTACACATGCGTTGAGCGCTTGTCTAAAAAATCTTTTAAGATTTGGCATACAAGATTTTTGGGACGTCTGTTTAGCCTTTTGATGGTAACAGAAAGTCCCTTTGATCCGCTTAACGCTTATCTAAGCATCCATGAGTAACTGTCAAAGAGGTTGGAAGAGCCAGCTCTTCAAACCTCTTTGGTAACTGTGATTTATATATCAGTTGACGGATATAAGTGTTTGGTTGGGTTTTCATATCTATTCTATAATACGATTCCAATGACTATATTTTAGACCGTCATGATGACATAGTACTTTCATCAAATAGAGATTAGATAATTTAAATTTCATAACATTGAAAAAGCCAATAACCACTCATAAAATATAAGGAAGCGGGTATATTATTCGTAGGACTTACAATGGACAGATGCGTACACGCAGGCAGGTGACTTTACAAAAAACTGACTATCTCAGCCCTATTTCATGACACTACAGAAGAAAATAATAGTACTAACCCGTACAGAAAGGATACTCACCCCCCCCCCCCGCACTAAAATGAGTTCCCCGCCCGGTATAGCGCCCCACGCCCCGCACCCCGCAGACGCCGCGGTACTCTACCAGGGGTGTTCGGGGGTGTTTTATATAGCGCCTAGCGCCATTGACTTGTAGTTGATATTCAGTTGTTATTCAAAAAGAAGTAGCTTGTCAAAACGCGTTTTCTGTGTGGAGTGACCGACCTGTGTCACTACAGAAGTGCTGACAGACAGGTACAATTTGATCTTGAAGTCTCCCTTTAAGTATTGCTTTTGCGGGGTGACATTTGTCAATCATCTTCCTTTTCGGAAAACCCAGGTGATTTCAGCATGCAATGTCCTAATCAAAAAGGGGAAAGTCTCACAAAGTGATACTTCTTCGACGGATCCCCACCGGGATTCGAACTCGGAACCTCCGTAACGTCAGACGAGCTTTTGACTATTCCACGGAGGATGTTTATTGATGTTTTTATAGACACGATGATGACCTAATAAAACAAATAAATATAAAGGCTTATGTTGTTGCTAATCATAGTAGTCGCAGGTTAATGAATTAAAAATCTATTTGCTTTAATAAAACCACAGGATAAAAAACCACTAGCAAACCACTCGAATCAAAGTCACTGATCTATATAGAATCTCTAGAAGATTGTTTTCAGATATAAAGTTAGTAGATGTCTGCGGTAGATAATGTACTCTTATAATGAAGAACATCAATAGAATAACGGTCTTAAATTTAATGTACATCTATTTTCATTTAATATATTACAGTTTTAAAAATATTTTATTGATAGGTAATTTACTTACCTATAAAATAATTACAAAAATAGACAACCATATTGCTTTAGTAACTACTTCCCAAGTTACCGTAGACAAAAGAAATTAACGAAGACGAAGGCATGTGTACTAAGCTAAGTGACTGAGGGCTTAATCAAATTTTAATTTAAATATAAATAAAAAAACTTCTTTTTACTAGTTCACACACAACTGTGCGAAAGAGAACTCGCCGAAAAACTTCACAGACATGGTATCTATTTTATGTGCATTTTAGGTAGGTAGGTACTTTTATTTTATAGTATCAAGAATGTCGAATAAGGCAAATTGACTAGGAAGGAAAACAATATTATGTACTATTTAATAATGATTTATTTTATGATATGCGTAATGGTGTGTTATTCAATTGAAATGCGCCTGTATCGTAACTACCTAGGTATTAATAATATTACAATATGTTTAAGGAAAATACGCAAAAGTAACACGAACTGATGATTAAAATTATTCATAAAGGAACATAGTTCAAATCGAAATTGGGCCTTAACGTGGCCTTAACCGAACAAGGGCTAAATTTCAAACGAATGATATCTAAATCTAAAATATTATTATAAGAGCGCAGCTGTCAAATTAGGCGTAGCGTAATATTAAGTTTGATGTTTTCGTATGAACCCTAAACTAGTGTGTTTTCTGGTTTTGGCGTTAAACCTATGTTTGCTTTAAATCTATGTTTATTTTTTATAGTACGGGTAGTACTTATATTTAAATATAACATCCTTGGTTTGACGTCACTAAAATGAAATGACAATCTCCTGACTCATTTGGATTTGAAAAGGGTTTAAATAAAAAAATTAAAAAAAAGTATTTATTTCCATAATTTGCACAGATTACACAGGCGGAGACTTCCTAGAAAGTAATCCAGAGGACACTTGTGGTGGGAATGGCTCGCAATTTCCTTTGTGAACAATTTCAAACACTGATTAGGAAAATGACATGACACCCATGTTACTTAACACTTTGTTACATAACAGGTCAATGGCAGAAATACATTCCAGACAAACATGGTGTAGGTACTTAGACTTTAAATTAAAGGTAGAACGTATTAAATATATTTTGGTCTCTCTAACTTTTTAATCAGGATCATTATCTCAATTTCAAAAGTGTAAGAGTAACCAACATCAAGAGTGACCTTTCCTAATTTGAACGTATTTTAATCTGTTACAGTCAAAAGTTCGGAGGCGCTTGGTTCCCACCTGAAGAGACTGGTGAGGGAAGCGGAGTCGAAGCTACATGAAGTGGCTGGCTGCTTGCCGGAGCGGACCTGTCGGGAAGACGCTTGTACCAGGTATGTATGAAGTGTTAAGAGGTGTAGAGAGCGTCGATGGCCAAGTGGCTAGGCCCGTTGATTTTCATTCAGAAGTTCGCGGGTTCAAACCTAGGCACGTACCAATGTGTTTTCGATTTTCGAATTCATATGTACGTTTATTCGACGCTCTTACGGTGAAGGAAAACATCGTGAGGAAACCTGCACACATCTGCGAAGAAATTCAAAGGTTGTGTGTGAAGTTGACCAACCCGCACTGGGCCAGCGTGGTCGACTAAGGCCTATTCACCCTGGTATCAGGGTAGGCTCGAGCCCCTCGGTGGGGACGTATATGAGCTGTTAACGACGAAGAGGTGTAGAAAATTCGAGAACATTCGAGAACGCTAGAGAAACCGAAACCCATTAAAACCGATATAATGCTGAACAATTATCATTTTCAATTCAATTCTTGATATTCCTAGCTGTTACACTTTAGACACCCTTACTGATCATCATCACAGTCACTAAGGTTTGGATTCTGCCAAGACAGTTAATGACCTGGTAAAAAACGCCGTTTAAATTGGAAACAAAACTAAACTACTTAATTACGCTGAAGTTCTTATGTTTCTGTCCTTTTGTTGTCTTATCAAATAAAAAAATAAGGTTAAGTCATCTACATACTGGGAGAATAATTTAATTTAAAAAAGAAACATTAATTCGGAAATTAGAGTAGGTATCCAAAATCGTAGGTGTCGTACCAAATCGGGGACGTTCTGAAAAAAGGTCGGGTCAAGAGTACTCTAAACCGACGAGCATGTATGAGGAGATTAATGAGTGTGGATGAAGCGAAAAAAGTATGTTTGGATCGTAGCAAGTGGAAGGAAGTGGTCTCTGCCTACCCCTCCGGGAAAGAGGCGTGAGTTTATGTATGTATGTATGTATCAAAAACCGAAGGTCAATGAACTAAATCATTTCTATGACAGAAACTTGATAAATCCCTGATAAAATGAACGCAGATTACGATATTTCTAATTTCAAATCCGAAAGGTAGTAATTATTATTTTTCGTTCAAAGAGTTCAAAGGGTTCAAATAATTTATTTTTTAATTTTTGGATGTTACATCACTTAGTTAAGTCATTTAAATTATCTTTTCTTTATTATAAATTATTTTGTTATATGTTATATGGCACAGTCGTGTATGATTTGTGCCAGTGTCAACTTTTCTATAAACGTGGTGTAAGTATGAAATAAATGAAATGAAAAAATGAAAAATGTTTTATTCGAAGTAAGATTTTACAAATCACTTTTCGAAGTCGAGGCGGGTTCACAATTTGGCTGTCTTCTGTGGAGAAGAACCCGCCGAAAGAAACTCCACAGGCGTTGCATCTTTTCAAAAATATTTTACAAAAATAATTATTTTATACAATTTGATTAATATATAACAAAGAGTGCAAACGAAAATATGCAATTTGAAGAAGGCAACCAGTCAAAGTAGAAAAAATTAACCAATAAAACAACCGGCAATTGACTAGAGCAGACCAGTCCCCCCAAGCAGCACCACGTTCACGTATGTATTGCAATGTTCTTCATTCAAATATATCTATTCCAGATCTTCAGCTACTGCTGGTCAGGCTGGCACGACTGGGTGCGCAGGCGGCGCTGGCTCGGAGAAGGATAAACAAGCGCAACATTGGGAGAGGCGACTGCGAACCCTAAAGTAAGCAACTAAATAACCAGGAAGTTAATATAAGCTATACGAGAAAGTATAAAAAGTATCCATTCCCATGGGAAAAAATAGTTACCACTGGTAGTCTTAAACTAGTTTTCAAAAAATACTTGCAGAACTTTGTACTGTATTTTACCAGCTAAATATTTCAACCGACTTCAAAAAAAGGAGGAGGTTCTCATATTGCCTGAATTATGGTTTTTTTTGGACCCGTTCATCGTCTCGGCGTGTTTTAGTGCAAATCTTCCTATTGGCTTACAATAATTATTTTTTACCAATACCAATGTTTTTTTTCTCCAGGCGTCTTCTCCTGGGCTGGCAGCAGTCGCGCCCTCCAGGTGCTCCGCCATCGCCAGACCTGGAAGTCAGCAGCGCTCATGCCGTCACTGTCAAACTGAAGGAGCCTAGGGTCACCCTGCCACAGAGCCCGCCGATAGTCACCAAGTTCAGAGGTAAAAAAAGAAGATTCATAACAAGCCGAGATATTGCTAAAACAATTTACCGATCGGGGATAACGGCATCGTCAATTGAGGAGTTATTTCCTCATATCTCCAAATTTCATCATCCAATCTCAGCGAAATTTTGATGGGACCACCTTGCACCCCACCCCCCATCAAGTAAACCTGATCGATTGAAAAAAGGAGTTTGAAAATCGGTTCACGATTGGCGGAGATATCTTATAACAAACACACACAAAAAAACATACGCGTCGAATTAAGAACCTCCTCCTTTTTTGAAGTCGGTTAAAAAAGAAGATTTATTAGCAGTTTGTCCAACACGCAGTTCGTCCAGACTTTTCGTCCAACTCGCATAGTGGCCCTCATGCGAATCCACTTATTATAACTGGTTTTAAACTCAAATCCTAGAGTTAATAGAGCGACTCCGCAAATACGTTTTGAAAGAAAATAACACATGACGCAACGTAGATACCTACTGATAATGGTCACGAAGTAAACATGGTACCTAATAGTAGTATGGGGACCAGTCACATCTTTAAGAACGACTACTAGTTTGATAGGTACCAGTTCTATCAGTAACTCTGTTTGAGACGGCTAAATATTCATAAGATGGCACAAGGTGGACCAAATATCGCGGAAAGCCGCTAAAAAACATTCAAAATTCAAAAAGATTTTATTCGAAGTAAGATTTTTCTAATCACCTTTCGACGTCGAGGCGAGTTCACAATTTTGCTGTCTTCTGTGGAGAAGTTAAATATGGGTAACCTAGGAACGGACGTTTTAGAGATTCTTTGGGAGCCTTTTATTCAGCAGTGAACATCTTCCGGATAAAAGAAGAGAAACGAAACGAAGAAAGGAAGAAGAAAAAGATCACCTCCCTCCGGCCGCATTGGCAACTCAGATTTGCAACAGTTGCTAAAGAAGAAAATGTGTTCTTGCTACTAATAGTTGTGGAACTGCAAGATAGAGCCTCAATAACAAATTGAGATCACTATCTTGTCGGTACTCTATCATGTCTATCGTGTGGTATCTAGCTATAGCAGCAATCAGTGAAAACCCAATATCTACAACAATAGCTCTCTAAATCTAGGTTAGATTAAAAAAAGTCAACGAAGATTATATCAAATTCAATCTTATTATTATCTTATCTTACGCCCTCAAGCTTTTATTTCCATGTTTATTTCATCACGCCTGAATAAAGTTCACTCTTGTCAATACGAGTACAATGATAGAGTGTACTGATATGATCAATCGAATATGTGACGAAACTAAATGACGATTCATTGATCTCGAATAATGTTTATCGAAGTAACAACGATATTCCATATTGTACTTATATCGAAATCACACATTCATGCTTCATCAATTTGCCTAAACAGATGAATACTTTGATATGCTTACAAAGGTAAGAAAGCTTCTTCTTTGTCGGTTGTCACAAATCCCAACTTCAAAAATAAACTGTTACAAAAGATAAGTTTAGCTCTTATTTCATAGATAATAAAGGGCTATGAGTCTTCGTCAAAAGTCTACTCTGATAAACATAGAAAGGGGTTAGTCCTCTGTTGCCTAAAGATCTTGATAGTGTAGGTTTTTCAAAATCACCGGAACCTTATTTTACTATGTATTGACTGTAGTGACTTATAATAATACTATCGAAACTATTTTAAATCCCTTTCTGATGTTGCAATCTGCACTAAATAGACATTGTAATTTGCAATATAGGTACACCAAACAAACATTGTCTACTTTATTCTGTGTAAAACGAAATCTTTTTTCATTTCAGTGGAGTGGTCGTCCCGAGCTGATTTCTCCAACGTATGTGGTACTCGTGAAGTAGCCGCTACAGGCTCCCCTAGTGGCTCTAAAGTCATCGCTTCAGGCCTGACGCGGGGCCGTCGGTACTTCTTCAGAGCAGCTGCTGGAAACATCAAGGGCTGGGGAGCTTTCTCTGTGTCCGTGCCGAGAAGCGTTGTGCCAAGCAGTAAGTATTTTACTTAAAACCACTTTTTAGATTCTGTAGATTTTGACCTAAGAACTACAGAGGTACTATCAGGAAAAAACCAATGAAGTAAATCACGTGGTAAATTTATATTTTCATCTGTTAGGGTTATCGTTTAAAATGCAGGTTAAATTGTCTTGAGTTGCAAAGTCTACACATCTGTATACTCGTATTACTTAATAGCGTAACCTAACTTGGAGTTTCATGCTGTATGAACGTGTTAAAACGCAAGCAATCCTTAGCCTAAAGCGTTGTCAAGCAGAAGGCATAAACCAGTTACGATATTTCCTATGTGAATATCATAAGTAAAGATATGTTGTGTCTAGGCATAAGATGCATTCTACTCGGAACAGTCGGATGTACGAGTACCTAGTCGATATAGGAGCCATGTTGGAAGCCTAATTCCGACACCAGGATTTGTGAGGGTAACCCACCCATAACCAACCCACTCGATAAGCATGAATACACAAGTATGGTACGCGTTATTTTGTATATTTACCGGTTTTTACGTCGGGCAAAAATAAGGTATCGTAAAACATAACTATTTACAATGAGGGATTTTCATTTTGACAGTTCTTAAAACAAAAAAAGGTTTCATTATGGTTTTAATAGATGGCGCTGCACTAACTCTTACGTCAAACAAAATAGACGTGCTTGAAGGTAGGAAAAGAAGTCCCAAAATTTAGTCGCAAAAAAACCAATCTCTTTCTCCAGGCTGGCGTGATGTCTCCACACGCACCACCCGTGGTGAGTCTGGAGGAGCAGTGGCGGCGCTGGAAGCCCTGGCCACAGCAGCCGCTGGAGCCCGGCAGCGCCCGCCGGCCCAGCCGCCGAGGCTGCCGAGGAAGAAGACCGCCACCATACGACAGCTGTTCACCGCAGCCAGCAAGTTCCAGAAGAACCTACGAAGGTTAGAGTCTGTGTTTTTTTTGTTATTTGTGTTACTATGTAACATAGGTACAATGATCATACATTTGTAATAGCGCCATCTATGAGAAACATTGTACTATAATTTGAGATCTAATGAGATAACAGCCTACATGACCAGGCACAACCATTGATGTCGTACTTAGTTAACTAGCTAAATGCCTTCATTAATCCAAATATAGATGGCGCTATCAATAACTATACCAATGTCCACCTTTTTCTCGCCACTTACAAATGTAAGTGGCGAGAAAAAGGTGGCAAATGCCAGGCGCCTCGATAAATAAAATCTTGTAAAACCTTTTTCTCGCGTTTTCATGCAAACTGAGTCTAAACAATTAGTTTCAAGTGTTGTCTTTTGTTTAAAATTCAAAAGGTTTTTTATTGGAAGAGAAATTTTACAAAAATGCATTTTTCGCCTCTAAAGTTAATAGATGTCTAAAGTTGTATTTACTAAAGAAACCTTATGTCTAAAATAACAATGTTGTTTGTGTTGTTTTCGATTCTGTTTTAAAGAAACTATTTTACTACGTTTGACTGTCAAATTCTTCTTTAATAACCATGATCAAATATAATAGCTCAATCGAAACAGTCGATAAGCACTTCGTTCAATTTATGACCTCGACCAATTCTGTTTTAAACTGACTTCAAAAGGAGGAGGTTCGTTAGAACATTAACTTATCTTAAACTTACAAAATTATGACTTCTTTCAGGGGAGTGTACTTGGCGTGCATTCTGTATCACGAGGATAAGGTTCTGGTGACTAGCGAGGAGTTTCTTCCTGTCATTGAAGTCGATGAGAACTATCCCACTTGCATCTATAACGACTTTCATTGGCTGATGAAGGTATTGTTTACTACTTAGTTTTTCTGTTATCCTTTTTTGTACTATTTATAAATCGAAGCGTAAAAATTAAACACATACTCGTGTGCACTCTAAAGCACTTCGTAAGAAGCGATAAAGAACTTCATTGGATTTGTACGGAGACTTCGTGGCACAACTGATACCTAGTGCGCCAGTATGGCCCGCATTGCCAAGGAGATGCGGCTTCGATCCCCCGCCCAAGCTCAATGATTTTGATTCTTCGCTTCGATTTATAAAATGAAATAGTTAACATTCAATTATTATTTACGACGACGACGACTACGTAGGTACAGAATAGCCTTCCACCGGCGAATAAATTCTTTCCTCTTTTCATTTTGTTCGGGTGCGTGTTGAAATTTGTAAGCAAATGCACATACGTATGTATAGTATGTAACATGTAAAGCGAACCCTGTATTACAGTAATAATTTAAAATGGCCCAAGTATTCATAATCCCCTTGATGGTGTGACCTATAGGGAGATACCTTTAGGTACGTTAAATCTTTAGTAGGTATTTTATATTATACAAAATCAGAATTAGATTGCTTTTTACTTGTTTTGGACATCACAATACAAAAATTACAAACGAAAATACAGACATAAAACAATAAAAAGCTCCTAGACCTACACATAGACATCTCCGTACGACAACAATTCTTAACCTTTTTTAAATTGAAATTTTATTTTTCAGGTGGCATGCTCCTGGGATGACGTGAAAGGCTTGCGATCTGACATGGAGAAGCACACTTCTTCTTCTATTCACTTCCGGCTCAAACTGCTTACCGCTGCGGCACAGATGCAGTCTGCACTCTGCGTGCAAGATTTAGGTACCAAAATATTATTATCATAAACAAATACATAAAAAGTACGCACAAAAAAAACAAAACTCAACTGTTAATCACGCAGACTATTTTTTGGGCTGGTTTCGAATCCCATGCCCCTGTGTTTCGTGGATAGACATACTACTATAAAAGCTACCAACTAGGCAGCATATCTATAATTTCACCTGGTGCAGCTGGTAGGATGTTTTACTTCCATCCATCTGCTAATAAAATCTGGTCAGCTTTACTTCTCTTCTTCTTCTTCTTCAGCAGCATTCTTTCCCCCACCGTTGGGCATATGCCTCTCCAGAGCACCTCCATGCGGCGCAATCCTCCGTATTTCTGAGCCACAGACTGCCTGCGTGGCTTCTTAGGTCGTCTGACCATCTGGCTGGTGGTCTGCCCACACTTCTTCTGCCCAAACGTGGCCTCCACTCCAAAACGCACATGCTCCATCTCTCATCCTGTCGGCGACAAAGGTGTCCAGCCCATGCCCATTTGAGTTTTGCGGCACGATAGCCAATGTCCACCAGTCAGGTTATTCTTTTCAGGTTTTTACTCACTTGCTTTGAATATCAAACACTTACCGTTGGTTTTTTTTACTCCAGGCCAATTGTACCACAAGCCGCTCCGAGATTCCCACGGGACCGTAGTCCTGTCTTGCGTGAACAGCGTCAAGTCTGTCAAGGCGGTGTCAGCGCTTAACTCCAGATGGGCGCCGGTCTCTCGGCTGCGACGGAGGGTACTGAGCGAGGATAACACCATGGGAGAACTGCTGATGGCTTCTGTGCATGAGCAGATTGCTTACCATCAGGTAAGGAGTAGAGATTGCCACTTTTTGACTTTTGTTTTGGTGTCAATAACAAAATATTGTATTATAAGAATAGGTTTACTAAGTCGCTTTTGAAATCCAGACTTTTATTTTATTACCTCCTGAATAAAGTTATTCTGCCCCACGAACCGGAAAGGCTTTTAAAAGTAAAGCCTGACCAAAAAAATAAGACCACGTGTATATTTTTACGACTATGGCAACAATTTCCCTTATAAAATTAGTTCCATTGAAATTCCGCAATATGGCGAGGCTTCTTATTTCTTTGGTTGGGATTTAGATAATTTATGTTAGTAGTATTTAAGTCTAGTTTTTCAATTTAGTGGTCTTTATCACCGTAAATAAAGCAATCAACTCAAGTTACTTATTTATCACCATTTTATAAAATATTGATTAAAGAAGTTAAAAAGCTTTGCTCAAACCAAGGCTGAATCTGTTTTTTTTTTTTTCAATTAAAAATTAGTCAATATAAAATATCATAAATATCATGGTAAAATTTATGAAAGTCTGTATCTCTATTTGAAATTACAAACTTTTAAATCTTAGAAGACTAATAAATCGCATTTTTTTTTCAGGTATCTCGAGTGCAGCTTCCCCGGGGCCTATACCTAGGTTACTTGAAGTTGCAGTCATCAGTGGAGGTCGTTCGCATAGTGGCTCCCGCTCGCACACCAAATGTCCCGCCGCATACGAGAATCCGAGAGAATCCACATGTATCTGCGTAAGTAAACCAATACGTTATGCATTGGATCACAATTTGACAAATACATCGTGCTTTAGTTGTCTACTACGCTGCTCCCTGTAAAGTGCGCCAGCATCGCTCTCCCGCGCTTCTGCGATAGTCGCGAGGCGCACACTTGGGCAGTATTACCCTACTAGTAAAGTATGCATAATCTTAAACTATTCTTCTTTTTTTATCAGGGAAGAGTGGGACTACCTAAAAACCCAAGCCGGTAAACCTCCAACGGAAGAATCTTCAGCGCTCAGCAGTCTTTCAATCAACAACCAAGAGCCCTCAGAATCTCAAGAAATGTTCCTAGACCAGATCGCGACCGCAGCTCACCGTCTTTTCAGAGAAATGGAGATCCCAGGTGAAAGTGTTACCACCCATCGAATCTATGATCTAGAAGTCATAGAACTCAACAACGAAATCAGCTTTATCATGATCTGTCCACCGGCCGAGCAGGCTTGCTGTGTACCAGGCCAGAAAGAAATACTTCTTCAAAAAGGAGACCTACTAAGTCTCCCAATTCAAGCGTTTGAAATGATTCACCTCCAAACATACCATTCCAATATCCTGAATAAATATTCGAAACTGAGCTGTGTTTTAGAACTAGATGTAGCGTTAGCAGCACATTCGCATAGAGAAGCTTTCTCTTGTACAGAACTGCAAACTGCCAAGGAAAGATTGACAAAACTAGAAGACCTCCAGAATAACTTAAACGCTGTTTGGAAAGCAGAACGTTGGCTGATGGATCTTATAAGTTTCGCAAGAGACAAGGACAAAGCTATGCCTAGTTCTGGAATAATGCTCAAACACGTTCTTGATAAATCTCCGCGTTCTGGCACTGATAACGTTGATAATGAAAATGAAATAGACATTAGAGTAGATTTCCTGCAAATTCCTTCACGAGATGGCAAAATAACAAAAACTTCGCCAGGGAGAGGTTCTTGGCCTGGCCCTGCTGGGAATGGCAATCATGCGAACTTGCATCCTGAATTCAGCAAATCTGAGCAACAATTAAGTCTAGCTCCGCGTCAAACTTCAGTGTCGACCCTCAATTTAAGTAGTTCCCAGTTTTTAAATGCTGAGATGCAGAATTATCCCCGGAAAGGTAGCGCTGATTCACAGTACACCCAGTCAAGTGCCAATTTCAGCAATCCTCAATTTGACAACTCTGGGTCACACACAAGTATCGGCAGCAACCGTCTTCCGCCATCTCGAAGCGAGGACACATTAGTGATGCAGACTGAAAACGTAGAATCAAAACCAAGACCTCACAGCATTAACACTAGCGTCTCAAACACGTCAAGCCCATTATTGACAGTGAAGGGATACTACCCAGGAAGCATGATAAGCGTAAGAACACCTGCTAAAGGAAACGTATCGGAATCCGCCCAAAGTCTGTCGAGTGATTCGGAAAGCCAAAGCTGTCCGATCACAACAACGTCAGTTCCTGTTAATCTCCGTCCGCAAGCGAAACACCACAGGACTCCTTGCAACGTCATTGTATCCAAAAGCATGACGAATGTGAAAACCTCCGAAGTGGAATACTCTGATACTGGCCAAACTCAGGAGTTCTCTAAATCTTCGTCAATCAAACGTCAACCTCTGTTAAATACACCCAATGAAGACGCAGAGTATAGTAATAAGGTACCCAAGACTGAGCAGAAGATTAGCGGTGAGGATGTTGTGAAACCTTCGGAAAAACCGCCTGATCAGGCGGGTATTTTACAAGTGTTTGCAGCATACGAAACCGGTCTTGCTGCTGGAACTTCGCTCAAGCTTCATGTAACTCCGCGCACCTCTGCCCGGGAGGTCATTGATCTTGTGGTTAAACAGCTCAATATGGCCGCCGTCCTAAAAGGCAAGTCCGGTCCAGTATACGGGCCAGAAAAGCTGCAAGACTTTTGCCTGGTGGCAGTTATTGGCGCCAGGGAGAGGTGTCTTAGAGATGATTTCAGGCCTCTCCAGCTTCAAAACCCATGGAGAAAGGGCCGGTTGTATGTCAGATTGAAACATGATGTACTAGCTGCGTTACAGCACTCTGCTAAGCAACCAGCTTTCATATAGTTGACATATTATTCAGGAATGTGATAGAAAAATTTTGTATGCGCCTCATCGGTGACGAGACGATATAAGGGTTTATTTGTGCAAGAAATGGGTCTCATCTCAAGTTATTTTTGTAAAGGCTATGAATCTTTGTAACGTTTGCATAGAGCTATTTCTTCTAAATTGAGATGGATGGTCTTCAATTTAATGCTCTGATGAAATAGTTTAATTTTGGGTGCCAATCTTTATTTTTATGCTTTAATAGTTAAATAAAAGTTGTGAATAAACATAGAGATGGTGCTTATCACAGTAATTAAGTGGCGTAAAATTATTGACGATGTCTAAGTAATTAATTAAAAAAGAATCCATGAGGTATCAAAGATGCAAATGTTAGATTAGAGTATTAAGAGTTGTTCATCCCATTAGCTTTCCCTGTTGTCTTGAAAAATTAAATTTGTGTACTTCATAGATATAACAAATCTATTTACCTAACTTATGTACAGATAGAGAGTTGCATAAAATTTATCGTATTTATTGAGTATAGTTTTGGAGCAGAGAATAGTATGAACCAATTCATGAATGCTATGAACAGATTTTTTTAATCTTTCGAAACTTTTAAAGGAAAATTACTATAACCACTGAACAACGCTCCTAAGTGCCTGTTCTTATTGTTTTAAGGTCATCTTGGTAAACCATATCTCAAAGGAAAGCAGGGTTTTCTGATATCGCGTATTTGTACATTTAAAAACTACTTTTCTAACGTGAACCATGTGGTGAAAATACCTATTTACTTACTTTACACTTCGCAAGAACCAACGGATTAACGCAAAAGAAAAAATATTGTACGAATTGAACCTCAAATTAAAATTACATAAAGAAACACAAACCGTACCAATTTTTTAAGAGCAGTTGTTGCCAAAATGTCAAAAAGAACATGTGGCGTCCCCAGAGCAGGATTTTTATTTTTTTGGTCAGGCTTTCTATTTGATTTCCACATTAAAACGAGCCTCCACTTTTCTTACTATGTTCAAATGAGCAAATATTATAAAGGTATTATAAAGGCTCCCAACAACAGTAAATAGAAAACATGTGCCCCCAGAACAAGTTCTATTTACTTATAAATCGGAGCGAAAATTGAAAATCATTAAGCTTAGGCAGGGACTTGAACCCGCATCTTCTTAGCTATTCGCGGGGCTATACAGGCGCACTACCAATTACACCACAAAGCCTCCGTACAAGCCCAACGAAATTCTTTATCGCTTCTTACTAAGTGCTTCACTTCGTTTACCGGACACGGTTTAGTACCACCAAGGCGCCGCCGCTATACGTAATTTGTGTATAGCCCTGAATAGCCAAAGAGATGCAGGTTCAAGTCCCTGCCCAATGCCCAAGCTCGATAATTTTCAATTTTCGCTCTGATTTATCAGACGGTATCTGTTAACATTTTTTTTCTTTTGTGCTGCATTGTACTCAGTTTTTTTTATTGTACAAGTATGTCAAAGCTCAGAAAGCGATAAGTAGAGTGAGTGTAAGTAGATTTAGGGGGAGGTAAGAAAAAGGTAGTGTAGTAAACTTAATACAATTAAGTAGGCTAGCTACCTATTTGGTTTGTAAACTCTTGTATTGGATTGCATCTTGCCAAGCAAGAAATTTTAACCGTATTTGTCATTAAGTACATTAATTAAAGTGTTTAAGATTAAAATAAATTAACCATCCTTAATTAATACTGCTCGCTTCGATTATGAACAGATCTCTGATAAAAAAGTATTCAACTAGTTAAGTTTAATAACATAATTTTATTTACTTTAGTATAATATGTTTTCAGTGGGTGCCTTACCTACTTACTTACATAATATATTATTTTATTGATGGGGCGTTCTAATACTCAGGAATTAAATAATAATAATAATATTATATTCCAATCGGTGTACAGAATTATAGTTATATTCATCGTGTACAAATGTGTGAGAGTTAATCCTATTTTAGAATGAGTATAAATGAGATTTACTTTTAAATTAATATTTTTAAAATGATTCGAGCCATACATTTTATAGAAAGAAAGAATAATATTGTTGATATTATTGCAACTGTGTATTTAAAGCCTAATTAAATGTCTTATGATTATGAAATAAATAGAGCTCTATTATGAATTATTATTTACTGTATTGCTGTTTATAATCCACCTTGTCCGTGGTGTTGTACATTAGAATTTAGAAAGAGTGGAATTATGAAATGATGCACAAAAATAAATGTATTTCAAATCTTACTTTGTTTTTCAATTATTATTATTAATTGATACTTACAAAATACCTACCTAAATTAATAGCTATAATATAATCGACATTCTTCATAAAAGTTTGAAAAACTTTTGAAAAGTAGCTTTGAAAAAAGGGTCATGAGATTTTAGTTCCATTGCAATTTCGCAATATGGCGAGGTTTTTATTTTTCTAGTCGGGCTTTACTATCGACTTCGAGCAACGCTGCTTCGTGCAAGACTATTGAGATCATGAAATGAAGTAGTTTTGGTTCACTCAAGCAAAAAGAGACTTCAGATAGAATAGGCAGTATGGCATATCTACTGTACGTTTCTCATTAAGAAAAAAGACAAAAATCAACGTCACCTCACCTGTCACTGTCAGTTAAGTTGACTGACGGATAATAGGCCGTGTTGGTTTGTTTCAGTATTTTTGGTTTATTTTTTAATTTATTCAAGTGCTGAACGTCGTTTAATTGCTAAATTGAAAGTAAAATATATCATATATTTTTTTCAGAGCAAGCAATATGAGTTTGGTAGCGAATACTGGGTACGTATAACAGCAACTTTTATTCATCGCTTTCTAACTTGATGGTCTACTTTTTGAACCCATTTTTGGTATATTTAGGAAGCTTGCTGGTCGCACGCTGTTCATCACTGGTGCCTCGCGTGGTATAGGCAAGGCTATAGCGTTGAAGGCAGCTAAGGATGGCGCAAACGTTGTCGTAGCTGCAAAAACAGCCGAACCTCACCCCAAACTCCCGGGCACTATTTACACAGCTGCAGAAGAAAGTAAGACAAGTTTCGGCTTTGCAACTATCTTCCAATCAGTGAACTCTTCACTGTAGCAGTTTGAAGTATGTGTCTGCAAAATTTCAGTCAAAAACAAAGCAATTTGTGTGTTTGGACTTTGATCTTTCAAGAGATCTTTGACCTGACGCTAAACAGGGCGCGTTGTTTATTGACTATTATTCATATTACCTGTGTAATGTAAAGATAAAAAAAATAAAAATGGCACATACTTCTTCAATTTCAAGGTTAATTTAAATTCTTCATAAGGAAACATTTTATTTAAACATTTTCACGGTTGGTAACTACATATGGAAACAACCCATGAAAATGTCTATTAGTGTTCTTCTTTTAAAATTAAAGTGAAAAATTTTCAGCATTTCATTTTCTTTCTTTTATTGGAATTTTTAACTGACTATTTGTATTTCCTGTAGATACTTAGTACACCTCTATATAATAATTTGATATATTTAAACTACCAAGTTTAAATGTAAACTTTCCAGTTGAAGCCCTGGGAGGCAAGGCGCTGCCTTGCATTGTGGATGTGAGAGATGAAAAACAGGTGCAAGCTGCGATAGACGAAGCTGTCAAGAAGGTAAAAGAAAATTGATTGAAATGGTGAACCTACTAATATGATAATATTTTTTTCTTGGGATAAATGAATCTTTATTTCTTAGGCGTTGTCCTAATAGAACGCGATTACGCGATCATCGCAAGTTCGCGCGAATTTTACTCGTACGATCAAACATATTGAAGTTGATTATGTGTCCTAATAGACGATCGCGCGATAGAACGATTTCTTCATACATTTCACAATCGCGTAATCGCATTAGGACAACGCCTTACTCCATTTGCAAGTTAAATTAGCACATTTCTTAATTCCCATGATGAAAATTATGAAAACTGCTTTTTTTTATTTACCTTTGCTTTTGTCAAAAAAGTATGTAGGATCAAGCTTCACAGGACTTGAAATATTCTACTTACCTTTTTTGATGATAGACAAATAAAAGAATCATGAACTATATTTATTTTTCTGGAATTCCCGAAATAAAATTGTATCAAAATAATAATAAAATTAAATATTCCGTGTAGATAGAATTGTTAAAATAGTTCTGCAATAGATGTATGTACCACAGACAGACAGCATAGTCATAAAAAAAAATACCTTTACCTAGATTTCTATTTGTTCCAGTTCAACGGCATAGATATCCTAGTCAACAATGCATCTGCCATCTCCCTCACCGGCACAGCTGATACTGACATGAAGCGATACGACCTTATGCACAACATCAACACCAGAGGAACATTCTTGGCGTGAGTTAAATAAATAGTGGAAATTGGGCTCAATTCCAGGGTGGCCACTAAAATCTCTAAATTTCAGTTGTATTTCATATGTCATTCATATGGGAATCGAATTAGTCCGAGATGTTTTCACATGCCTGGTAAATTCGTGCTAATTACGCGTAAAATCTATGTTTGACGTCTCTAAATTTAAGTTGAAAATCACCTGTCCTTTTCGTTCTTGCTTGCTTGCTTATCGAGTGGAGTTTCAAGGTTAACCTACCTTTCAAACCCTGGGACGCGTTCCGTCGCTTCGTTCGAGTGCACTCGAGCGCGCTCTGGCGCGCGCTCTAACCGTTCCGTGGCTCGGTGAAATTTTACCCTGACAGCTGTCAGAGCGTAGTTTCACCCGTTCCGTGGCTCAGAGCGAAACAACCAAACAACCGTCTAAGATGGTTAATTTTTACTCTGACAGCTATTTGACGTTTAAAGCTTGCAATTTATGTCAAAATCAAAAGACTCGAAAAGCCCGCCATTTTGTTTCGTAGTTACTTTATAGGTAATAATTTTGTTAAATTTGTATATCACAGACGTGTAATAAGTCTGTAATGTATATAAAAGTGGAAAAAATTGAGACAGGAGAAGAATTTTCTCTCGTTAAATATTTGAGGTTATAAAAACAACTCGATCGTTCAGTGGCTCGGTTGCAACTCAAACGGGTTAAAATTTAACCAAACAACTACGCTCGAAGCGACGGAACGTAACCCTGGTGTCGGAATTGTTGAGCCGCCTTAGGCCTTTCTTAAGAACGTGAAAGGGACATAATGATTTTTAAATTTAAAGTGTAAATGTAAAATCGGGCCCATTGATGTATTAAAATAGTTAATGCCAACTAGGAAATAATAAACATACACCAATTGTCGCTTGCTCTAAAACAGGCAACAATAAGGAATATTCATGGAAAAATATCTAAAGATTCCAACTTAAAGAAAACAGTAACAAAATCAACTGATGAAATACTGATATACATTTAATAAGTTTATCTGTTTTTCTCTGCAAAACAGCTTTTTCTATTAAAATAATATTATCTATCGGATCTCTCTTTCTAACCTACCACTTTAAATCAATATACCTAACTCATAAAATGTTTTCATTTTTGAAAAATAATTCATCAGTTACGTAAGATGAATATTGCTAAAATTCATATTAATAAATAAAAAATTGCTCTTATAAAAGTAGTTCCGTTGAACTTCTGTAATATAGTGAGGTTTTTCATTTTTCTGGTCGGGTTTTAAATATAAAATCTTTATTTCAAACAAAGAAGATATGGTCGGTCACCCTAGAAATGTGCCTAGATTAAAATGCTATAAGAAACAATGAAATCAATTTGTATTTCTATAAATTTTAGGTCAAAATTGTGTTTGCCACATCTGAAGAACAGCAACCATGCCCACATTCTCAACTTATCGCCTCCCCTCAACATGAATCCATACTGGTAAGTCATTTAAATAACAATACCACATTTTCTTATTTATTTTAAAAATTACCTTGAACTTAGTAAAGTTTTTGATTTGACACTAATTAATTTTTAATTATAACTTATTGGCCCTTAGTAAAGACATGTATTAGATTTAGGTAAGCGATACAAAAATACATAGCTATTAACAGCTGTTATATAAGCTAAAATTTATGATACAATAAATAACACTTAGATAAAAGCTATCTTTATAGACATTTAGGTATGGTCACAGATAACATTGAAACCCACATAACAAGCATTTGACTGTTGATACATTAACGAAAATACTTTTATATAAAGAGTATTGTATGTGGTCCTTATGAGCCGAAAGGGTTATCGCTGGCTCAGTAAATGCTCAGTAACTAATTCTAGGGTTTTTTTGATATGCAAGGATGGGTGAAGTTTATAATATATGTATTATAAACATTAGTATGTCGCTCTTACGGTCTTGTGTTGAATTCGGCATACTGAGGTTTTGTGCGAAGTTGATAGACTCAATCCGGCACTGAATGTCCGTTTCCGCGAATGACTACTTCCTTTAATAGCTAGATCCTTTAACGACCATTTCCTCGAATGGCGACATCCCCGAACGGCCACCAGAACTAACCGTTTCCTCGAGTGGCTACTGCCCCGAACGGCCACCAACTGGGCCAAAGTCAAAGTCAAATTTCTTTATTCATCCATCATAGGTCTTTTTAAAACCCAATGTAAAATATTACCTTATATTTACATTAATTACTAGCATTCCGTCCCGAGGCTTTGCCCGCGCTAACAGATTTTCCCGTGGGAATGAGGTATGTATGTCTTACTCTTTTGCGCAAAAACTACTGAACGGATTTTAATGAAACTTTACAATAATATACCTCATACATCACAACAACATATAGGCTACCTTTTACCGCTGGAGAATTCCTCATTCCGCCCGCGGTGGAAAGCGTAGATAAAGAGGAATGATTTGTATTTTTGTGTGCTGTGTGTGTGTATGTTTGTAATGAATAAACTCAAAAACTACAGAACCGATTTCAAAAATTCTTTCACCATTAGAAAGCCATTCACCCTGAGTAACATAGGCTACTTTTTATCGCGGGAAAATGCCTCATTACCACGGGAAAAACTGTTAACGCGGGCGGAGCCGCGGCAGAAAGCTAGTAATTTAAAAAGGGGTATTTGTGGGGTTTTTATTTGGTGTGAGCAGGGGGGTTTCACTCGGAAGAATAGGTATGACGGGCGAAATATCGCCCCGGCCGATAAAGGCAGGGCTACATCAGTACCACAGATCAGTACGCGAACAGTCGCCGGGCGCGCGTGACGCGTCGTTATTACGCGCCGCTCCGCTCGCTCAAATTACGAAAATGACTTCACAACAATACGACAAATGCTGTTGTGTTTATGGATGCAAAAATAAAAGGACTGGATCGGATATGTCTTTTAATAGATCTCTTTTCTTGTCCTAATAATTTTCTCTGACAAACCTACAGTAACATTATAACGTATTTTCATAAACTAAAGTACTTACATACCTACCGACGAGAAAATATAGTTTACAAACATTATAATACGAGCTGTAATACTATTACTTAGTAAATAATAGTAGCATTGGTTTATTTTAACCATCATTTGTTTGAGTAAAAGGTAGGTACCTTATAGGTTAATAAATCAGATGTTTTATTTTCTCAAAGACGACAGCCCTAAAGGTGTTAGTAGAGTGGCACAAGAGTTGGCGCAACGCGAGAGAAAGAGATGCAGCAACTTCGTCTTTTCGCCTAGCGCCGTGCGATCTGAATTGCACTTTATTGTAACGGAGAAAGGGTTGCAATTTATTTGAATTATGTCGCCTAGTGGAGCTTCTGTAGGGACTACTATTTGGTATTCTGTGGTGTGAGTGCCAACACCAACTTTTTAATCGTTGTTCTAAATTCGAATTCAAAGTCACTTTATAAAACGTCATTTATTTCAGGTTTTCGATCCACGTCGCGTACACAATGGCGAAATACGGCATGTCCATGTGTGTACTGGGCATGAGCGAGGAGTTTAAGCCTTACAACATTGGAGTTAACGCGCTTTGGCCCAAGACCGGTAAAAAGCATTATTTTTAATGATTAGTAGGGTTATTAAAGCCCGACCAAAGAAATAAGAAACCTCGCCATATTGCGGAATTTCAATGGAACTAATTTTATAAGGGAAATTGTTGCCATATTCGTAAAAATATACACGTGGCGCCCGCAGAGCAGGTTTCTTAATTTTTTGGTCAGGCGTTACGTTGTTAGCGAGAAACTTCAAAATGTTATAATATAGTGACAGAACTATTCTGCCTTCATATCACAAAAGAGCGCACCTGACAACATAAGGTAAAAATACCGTTTTACTCAGAATTGATTTTCTCGGGAATAGGCTCTATATTTGGACTGCTCACAAACGTCTCTTATTCTCTAGGGTTTGTTTACAGTAATGTACCTATAGCTATGACTATATCTACTTATGCTACATACAGCGGCGGCTGTCACGGCCTTCCTGTTTTCTCAGTATAACGGTGTCTTTTAAGAAAACATTTCAGATGCGATTAGCCCTTTTTTATGACGGCATTATTATGAGTCTTAAGTCACTATGTCGCGTATTGACACCTTAAATTTCTTGCGCATTACTTAGTGAGCCTACAGGTTGCGAAAATATACCTTTGTCATAATCTTCCACCCTGGTAAATGTAGTGAATTGCTTACACCCTCGACCTCATCGTCACTACTGATTGGTAATGCGCCTGAGTTGGACCTTTTTGAATGCCGAACTATATTTTTTATATTTTAGTTAAGTTTAAATCAAACCGAGGCTGTTTTCGATTTGTAAACAATGTATTATGTCCATTTACAGCGATCGCGACCGCGGCCATCGAAATGTTGACCGGGGACACTTCTACCAGCCGCAAACCGGAGATTGTATCTGACGCTGCCTACGTCATGCTGTGCAAGTAAGTTACACTACAGGCACAGAAGAAAATAATAGTACTAACCCGTACAGAAAGGACACTCACCCCCCCGCGCCAAAATGAGTTCCCCGCCCGATATAGCGCCCCAAGCCCCCCACGCCCCGCACCCCGCAGGCGCCGCGGGACTGTAACAGGGGTGTTCTATATAGCGTTTCAGTGTTTGACTTGTAATTGATATTCAGTTGTTATTTAAAAAGCAGTAGGTTGTCAAAACGCGTTTGCTGTATGGAATGTCCGCTCTGTGCTACAGGCATAGGGAAGAGGTGACATGTGACGTCACAGAACTCTCCTGCTATAGTATGAAAAAAAAAACGCTTCTGACAGATTTTCTCAAAATGCATTAAAACACCGGAATACTAAAAAAACATATTTTTTCTCAAAATTCATTAAAATTACTGTATAAAGTACTAAGAATAAATCTGAGTATGACGCTTGGTTACATAGCTGTGGTTTTGTGGACGGCCGAAGATGTGTTTTTGACTACTTTAGGGAAAAACTGACAGATGCGCCTTTTTTGTTATAGACAGAATGGAGTAGCCCTCATATCAATCCATCCGACGAAAAAGTTACCGTTATTTACTATTTTTACCGGTTTTTCTAGGGACCCCAAAACATACACCGGTAACTTCGCGATTGACGACGAAGTCCTACAAAAAGAGGGCATTAAAGATCTCACTCCTTACGCCTGCGATCCAAGTAAGTAAATTATTATTTATTCTCTTTTAAAAATGTACATAATCATTAAAATCTCAACTAAGAACACTTCAATGTTTACCTAAAACCATCTCCACAACGCCACTCCTAAATATCAAACTAGTACAATATGTGAAAAGGATGCCAGCGCTATTTCTAAGATAGCGTATATATAAACATACATACATTTTCCCTACATACAGGTATACTTAGCTAAATCGCGTAATGACGATGTGGTCCCAAAACCAAGTACTTTTGACCTCAGAGAACGTGAATAAGCTTCTCCTGGACGGTTTCCTCGACGACCCTGAAGCCATGAAGCATCATCGCGCCACTGTCTCTTCGGCCTCCGTCCGGCGGTACCATACGTCAGCTGTCAACTATGCGGAGAAAGAGGTTGGCTGTTGCTGGGCTTAGAAACTGGGGCTTAGATCGTAGAATAACATTGATTGAGCTACTTAACAATAAGGAAGTGTCCTAAAAAAATCTAATTAGTCCGTCAGTTAGATTACTAAAAAATAATGTACACGTATTTTTTTTATCTGGCAAACGAAAAATGCCGACGATACAGCACTTGGAAATTTCCAGTGACAACACGCCGCCATACAAATTGTACGGAAAAGTGACGTCATAGCACTCTTCTACATTTTGATGCGATATATCTTCGTCATATTGAAAAACAAAATACGTGTCCAATTTTTTTCGATAATCTAACTGACGGACAATTTAGAATCGATTTTTTTTCCAGGACACTTCCCTATTTAAAGTGAAACAAACGCAAAGCATTGTTTTACCGTAATCTGAACTGTCGCACGAAACATTGAAACGTATATTATACGTTGTTATTATGTAAAGGGAATACATGTAAACGTAGAATCATACTTTTTATCGTTTGTGCAATTCTGCTAGCATTTCTTAAAATCAAATATCTGTATAGTAACTTATAATTTATTATATAAAAATCTGTCTAGAGCACAATTTAAATTTCTAACATAATTAAGTACTTAAGAAAATCAATGGTTTGCTATGCACGTTAATCACAGCACAGTCAATGTTATCCTAAGATGAACAAAAAACCCTGGTAGAGTAAATAGTACCTACTGCATAATATGGAGCGATTATCTTCTTGGCTTCTCACCCCACTACCTGTACATCTGTATCTTATCTACGTAGTCTACACATGCCACCAAAACCTTGTAACTCAGAAACCGGTTTGCACCATGTTTAACCAGTTGTAACCGATTTAAAAGGGTGCACAATTGTTTTAACCGGTTTTGGCTGTACCTGAATCAGTGGTTGTAGATTAATTAGGTATTTAGACCTAGAGTTACTTTATTAGGTTCTGATTTTATAATGGATTTTGAAATAACCGTAGTAAAAACTCGAAATTTCTTTTTTGAAAGTGAGATATAATTCAATATCAATTGTCGTCATCGTCTTATATTTTAGAATAGTTCGTATCTTTTTGAAACGTTTCAAAGGAAAATAAATATCGAAAAGCGCGAATGTATCGGTAACGCATTATTTAAAAAATAGGTATGAAAGATATACAAATACCTTCGGATTTCGTTCGATAAATAATATTGGCTGAAGATAAATTTAATAAAATGGCTTGAAAATGGTTTCTGTGTTTGTCCACAGATAACATACAAAATCTGTTGCCCGACTTCTTTTTGGAGGTGCCAGGGGAAGCAAAGAAGCCACAAATAAAGGTGTGAAATTCAAAATTGTTGTATCCAAATTAATAAACAATCTATGACCACTTATTCTTATTTTATAAGTACTACTAACTCCACACATTTTCTTATTACTACGCGACCAAAACAATTAGGCGCTTTTAAAAAATGGCGTCACGGCCGGTCACGGGGACTAGTGGGAATAAGGGCGAATATTGTACAAACCGCATTCCTGTCATGCGCCTAATTGTTTTGGTCGAGTAGTAATTAATCGCCTGGGAAAAAGAAAGTAAATTTGTGTCAAAAACTACTTACTTCCCTTTTACCTTAGTCCGTATTTTGACATACACGGACGGACTAATATACGTAAGTGTGAGCAAGATAACATGAAGCTCTAAAGAAAGCGCTATTCTGTTTTTCACAACTTTTATTTTGCTGTTACCTGCTTATAATTTGCATTGTATGTAAATAGATAGTTGCTTGCATGCGTAGTTGATTGGTTTTAACATCAGAAGTATACTACTTGTAGATGCAACAAATTATGATAGATAGATAGTTAGAAGACATTTTAAAGATACACGAAACATTGGCAGCATTATAACAAACACAAAAAGGCAAATAAATATTTTTTAGTGTAAACTGTATAGGCTCACTAATCAAATAAAATAAAAAAACAAATTCGTTGATTATTTTACCACATTTTAACCCTTTTTAAAAAGCTTTGAAGTATTTCGGACAAATAATAACAATATGTTTTACACACACATTGAATCTGGACTCAAATCGAAAATAGGTGTTAATCATAAGCTGATTTAATTAATTGTTTAAAATTGACTTCTACAAGGTAAAACCTAAATCTATTAGCTTTTTCAACAAATTGCTACTGTGATGGTTTGATTGTTATTGTTCGTGAATACATGTTCTTCTAAATTGTGTCGTTTTGCTATAATTTTTGGGTCTAATTTTGCCTGCCATCACGTTAAACGTATCAAGTTTCCATGTAACATCTCTTTCAATTCATTTTCATCACTACATAGTATAAAATAAAGTTGCTTTCTCTGTCCCTATGTCCCTCCCTTTGTACGCTTAAATCTTTAAAACTACGCAACGGATTTTGATGCGGTTTTTTTTAATAGATAGAGTGATTCAAGAGGAAGGTTTATATGTATAATACATGCATAATATACTGAAGGATAACCCACAATAACCATTTTCCCGTGCGGAGTCGGGGCGGGTCGCTAGTTAATCTATAAATATGCACCGTGAAATTTAACTGGTTGTTTATCCGCAACAAAGTGGTATTCATGAAACTGAAAAACTTTCCCTAAGTAACATAGGTTAAAATCTCAAAAAAATATTTTCAACTTTTCATATAAACTTCAGTCACATGACCAGCCACTTTGTAATTAGAAGAAATTTGTTCAGTTTCGTGAGTGCTACCACTATGCTGCGAATAAACAACCAGTTAAATTTCACTGTGTAATAGGGCCTTTTTCCTGTCATGCGGATTCACGCCCGAGCGCGGATCAGTAGGCCTACTATTGTAAGTAGCGACAGGCTCGAGAGGCTGTCAAACGCGACATATTGACAGAACGACTACTAGGGCTCCAATGTCCCTATGTCCCGTTTGATAGCTTCTCGAGCCTGTCGCTACTTACATAGTAGGCCTACTGATCCGCGCGCGGGCGTAAATCCGCATGACAGGAAAAAGGCCCTAAACCAACTATAAAAATAATCATTTCAGCTTTAACATTCACAACTTGAGAAATAATATATCGCTGTCTCTAAGCTTTGATAATTGCGGTGAGCTAAAAAACCAATAAGGGCCTTATTTCACTGGCGACAGAAGACAGAAGACGAAAGGGACGCAGTTATGCGTTAGAATGAGATACAAATACTCCGCGCTCACTCTTGCGCATAACTGCGTCCCTTTCGTCTTTTGTCGCTGACGTCAGTGAAATACCAGCCTAACATATTCGGGAAAGAATCACTTGGGTAATATCAATTTAAAAACGTTTAAAATAAGAGCTTTTCAATTTCTATTAAAGTGCAATTATTAATTTTACTCTAATTTTAAAGGGTATTTGATTATTTTTAAACTGTCTTTATTTGCATCCCAATTCGATCTAATTATATAGCAATGTATTGAACCATGTATTAACTTAAGATGATTTTGATGTGCGAGTTTATTTTAAAAGCAAGTAGAGTAAACAAAACAATAAGAACAGTCTATTAGATGCAATCGCAAATCACTACATATTATAAAACAAAGTCGCTTTCTCCGTCCCTATGTCCCTATGTCCCTATGTCCCTATGTCCCTTTGTGCGCTTAAATCTTTAAAACTACGCAACGGATTTTGATGCGGTTTTTTTTAATAGATAGAGTGATTCAAGAGGAAGGTTTATATGTATAATACATGCATAATATACTTAAGAATAACCCACAATAACCATTTTCCCGTGCGGAGCCGGGGCGGGTCGCTAGTTTAAATTATAATATGGTAGTCTCGAGGTGTTTTTAACTCTCTTGCTAGAAAATCCTTTGAAAACCTAAACTGAACGTGGAAAATGACTTGCAGAGAATTCAGTTTCATGCTTTTTGTAATGTTATAATATAAACATATAACTTGAATTAGTACTTATTAATCTTTTGAACTTGGCAGGCGGAGTCCGCAGGCCAGATTCCAACTCTATTCGCGGCGATTGCGAAGTCAATCTCCCCAGAACTTATCAAGAAGACTCAGGCTGTATATCAGTTCAATGTCAAGGGTAAGAAGGTTTGTTTTTGATATGAAACATTTAAAGGCAAGGAATAAAACTGATTATTGGCGAGGCGGCTCACCATTTTTACTCGTTCGTTTTCCATAGAGCTTTGAGGTATACTTGCTACTAATACTCTTAGTTATTTAAATAAATAAAGAGGGAGGAGGCATTTGTCCAGCTGTGGACGTATTTTGAAATATAAGTACCTACACGTACGTAATTTTATTTCTTTTTTCGTGTCAATTCGGCGACTAGATATAAAGAATCCTAGTACTCCACAACGGTTATGTTATAGCTATGGTTGTAGCCACAGGATACCAAACAGTAGTCCCTAACAGAAGATTCACTTAGCGACATAATTCAAATAAATTGCAACCCTAGCTTAGTTACAATAAAGTGCAATTCAGATCGCACGGCACTAGCTAAAAACCCGAGTAGTTGCTTCCCTTTCTATCGAATATCGCGCCGATTCGCAGATAGTAACCAAAACCAACGCTTTACGTGCTTTCCGAGGCACAGAATCATCTTTCTTATCGGACAATCAGGTGATTCAGCCTGCAATGTCCTAACCAAACTGGGGAAAGTCTCACAAAGTGATATAATATGTTCGACGGGTCCCCACCGGGATTCGAAGCCGTAACCTCCGTAACGTCAGACGAGCTTTTGACCACGGAGGTTGTAAACAAACAAACAAACAGCGGGGTATGCGATAGTGGTTCTTCTAACTTCCTATCACTGCAAAGAGTAATCAATGCTATAGCCTGTTTCATATAAATCCGGACAAAAGTTCACTGACCTCTTTCTTTTCTTAAAAGTTATTAATAATAATGTAACGCCAAAATGTCTGGCAAGGTCACACGCTCACCCCGCCTTCTACTACGGTATACCAAATTACGTATTTTGCGATAATCACTACTTATTACAAAACAAAGTCGCTTTCTCTGTCCCTATGTCCCTTTGTATGCTTAAATCTTAAAAACTACGCAACGGATTTTGATGCGGTTTTTTTTAATAGAAAGAGGGATTCAAGAGGAAGGTTTATAATATGTATAATACATGCATAATATACTTAAGGATAACCCACAATAACCATTTTCCCGTGCGGAGCCGGGGCGGGTCGCTAGTTTCCTATAATTTTATCGTATCGTTTGAAAAAAATGTGCTCATTGTATGCAGACGTCAATGTCCTTTTGTCCGAATTAATATGAAACAAACCATAGGCACAGAAGAAAATAATAGTACTAACCCGTACAGAAAGGACACTCACCCCCCCGCGCCAAAATGAGTCCCCGCCCGATATAGCGCCCCACGCCCCGCACCCCGCAGGCGCCGCGGGACTCCGCCGGTGGTGCTCGGGGGTGTTTTACATAGCGCCTAGCGCCATTGACTTGTAGCGGATATTCAGTTGCCAGTAGGTTGTCAAAATGCGTTTTCTGTATGGAGTGACCGCCCAGTGCCATAGGGTAATAAGTCTTAAAATGTATTAAATTGTTGTAGGTAAAGAGGAAGGTGTGTGGCACCTGGATCTGAAGACAGGCGACGGCGCGTGCGGCCAGGGCGAGCCCAAGTGCCCGCCGGACGCCACTCTCACCATGGACGGCAAAAACTTCGCTGACATGTTTGCTGGTAAGTATTTATTGCCACCATTTGATAAAGCCTGACCAAAGAAATATGACACCTGCTCTGGGGGCGCCACGTGTATATTTTTACGATTATGGCAACAATTTCCCTTATAAAATTAGTTCCTCTGAAATTCCGCAATATGGCGAGGTGTCATATTTCTTTGGTCGGGCTTTACTTTTTTACCATTTATTATTCACAAAAAAATTAAAGGGCTAACCAAAAATATAAACGACACAAGCTCACTAGTCTTCAGTTTTCCCACCTCTCTGCACTCAGAGAGTTTGGAAGAGCCGCTAAGCTGATATAGGTATACGCCACGTGCAATTTTCTCTACAAGAGCTAAGCACTTATTTGTGTGAGAAGCGGCTCTTCCAAACTCTCTGCTATGCACTAGTGACTATTTTTTTTTTCTCTGTAGAAATTGTCAAATGTGACATATTGAAATAAACACAGATGACGCTAGTAAAATAATGAGAACAGTGAGATTTATTGTGGACTTTTTGACTTTTTTTTTGTCGAATTGTACATGGTTCTGACTGAAATCAATTTTAGGATAATTAGTTGATTAATTTGAATGTTTTTTTATAGTCCAATACTTCTGAATTTATTACCTCACTATTTACTAGTGCCATCTGTTGAGTCGTGTTGTAAGGTTTTTTTTTTCTTAATTTGCTACTGGTAAACTTACCATTCAAACGCCATTTAAATGTATTCTTTGTTTCCTTAATTACATGGTCTAAGAAAACAAGGTCTAACCGTTAGACCACGTGACTGACACAAGGCTACGTCATTTTGCGCTGTTCATCCTTGCCTATTACACGCATTCGACAAGGATGAATAGGCAAAATTACATAGAAATGACGTAGGCTCGTGTCAGTCACGTGGTCTAATGGTTAGACCTTGTTTTCTTAGACCGTGCTTAATTACTTGTTTTAATTATTTATGTTTGCTTACAGGTAAGCTAAAACCAGCCACGGCTTTCATGATGGGCAAGTTGAAGATCAGCGGAGACCTCCAGAAGGCTATGAAGCTAGAGAAAATGATGAAGTCGCTCAAAAATAAGGTGTAAATAATTACTATGTCGCAACCAAATAACATTAAAAATAGGTAACTTAAGATATTTTTGTAACGACGACTGCAATAAATCAATACAAAGTCGGAAAGAAATAAAAATAGTAAAAGTACCTTGAGAATTTAAATGTCGATTGCTTATTTAAAAAAACAAAATGGATGTATTTTTTATTTAAATCATGCTCAGTACTATAGCATCGACCTACGCCGATGCTATGAAAATACTAAATAATAACACCAGAAAGTTGATTTGAACTCAATTACTATATTAAATCAACAACGTAACTTCACCACACTTTACAAACTCTTAAACCGTACAAAACTTCGAGGATAGGGCTTCTTGGAGCCTATTTTACCAGCTCCAGGCCAGAATCGTGATAGAACTGACTGAATCTATCAAAATCAGTTTAATTTTAAATAATTCAAATTTAGAACAACGCGGCCAGTACCAAAGGCCAAAGAGATGGCATGACCGATGCCACATCATCCCTCTCCCTCTTCAAAAAAAATTATTTTGGTCAGTAACGACCAAAATATTTTTTTAAACATCCCCATCAAAAAATACAAAGTTCAAACTAACAACCTACCTAAGGGGGACAAGTATCAAAACAGAGAATTAAATAAAAAAGAATAGATAGGGACTCAGAACTTCTAAAGTCTAGCAATTAGGAATAATATCCTATTTGCTTTTGCAAGGGAAAAACCCCCGTTGAAAAAAACCGCTTACAACAAAGCCCACATCCATTAAACCTAACACGCGAATAGCTAAAACTACCTAAATACAAACCTAATCCCTCATAACGAAATTAAATTCAGTAACTTCATCAATAGTTTCAATAAATTATTTTAAAGTTAAATTGTTAATTAAAAATTCAAATATAATTTTTAACACCCTGTATAAGAAAAATATTTTTGAGAAAAAGTAATCAACCTGTATGTAACAGCAATTGAATAATTATTCAAATGAAAACCTAAATTGAAATAGGTGTTCAAAATTAGAAGCAGTAACCATGAAAAATGAAGATCTGAAATTTACAGAAAATATAAAAGAATTTATATAAAGTTGGACAAACTCAAAAATATTAAAGTTAGTTAATGGAACGTAACCCAGCAAAGAACTAATATTTATGAAAAACAAAATATGAATTCAACCTTGAAAATGAAGCCCATAAGGTACTTCCATACATATAGCCACCTATGTGCCATGCATGTTTCCAAAAAAGAAGAACATATTCTATATCACACAAATACCTATCTCTTCTTCTGCATACATAATGCCCACTAACTAAAATAAATCACCTCACTGCCTACCTTTCACAGGAAACCTTTTTTTTAAAATACTAGCTAAGTTTTTTTAAAATGACAGAGTATGAACTATGTTTTAGAATTATTTAAGTTTTTAAGTGAAAATGATTATATTATTTAACAATGTTATTAAATATTTCAGCTGCCATCTCGGTCTTGAATATCAGGCTGCAGCTACCATCATAAGAAGAGGTTTTTTTTTTAAAAGAAAATGACTAATTAATATATTTTAAAATTATCCTCATATTACATGGAAAGAAAAACAACATTACAACACACATAAAGATAAAATATGGAACAATATTACCTAAAAAGATTCCAACATAATAAAACAAGCTTAAAAAAAGAAACTACATTTACATTTACATTTTTGGAAAATAAATATACTGGGGATTATATTATTTAATTGAACTTGATAAAGCCGCCGGCACACCCTCCTTGGCTACCACATACACAGCGCGTTGCTGCTACTGCTGCTGCGCTGCTGTCGTACGACTTAACTTCACTGATTCGGCATTGACCGCAAACTAAAATCGCCATATTGAGGTGACCGTCATTCACCTGTACCCACAAACGACGACGACTGTCTAACCTGAGGGGTACTCGCTGGGCGCACCCCTCCTGAACTGTTCCTAAACGCCTGGTTGAATAGGCACAGAACGTCCTCAGCGTCGAACACGCTGCTTACTGAGCTGCTGCTGACGAGCTGATGTCAAGCGTCGTGGTTCTTGAACCTTTTCTTCCTTCTTCCACTTCTGAGTCACACCACTTCAGCAAAACCTCCTACTTTTTTGTACTACTTCAAAACAAACTTGTTCGCGCCCTATGGCCACAATAATTCTTGAGGAAAAGCTAATTTTCCCCAAAAAATTAAATTTTTAAAATTTTTTCATTACGCGACAGGAAGAATCGCGATAGAACTGACTGAATCTATCAAAATCAGTTTAATTTTAAATAATTCAAATTTAGAACAACGCGGCCAGTACCAAAGGCCAAAGAGATGGCATGACCGATGCCACAGTACTGATATTTTTGTAAATTTCTTGTTTATAATGTAAGTATTGAAAAATTGTGCGCTTGAGGTATCTTATCTATGAACTGTTGAAATTATTTTATTCTTATAGAAGTACAGCTTAAGTAAAATTCAGGTACCTACATTAAATTCTTGGGATCAATTAAAAAAATAGAAATTGATTTAGGACATATCTCGAGACAAAATGCTTTGTTATAGAAAAACTTGGACTCGTTGAAAAAAAATCGTAATTCAGAAATCTTATATGGATAGGGAGATATTTTCAAATTAAATGCAATATTATTAAAAATCACTGTGAAAACAGCTGCTACTATTTACACTTTGCAATAAATCTCCTACCTTCATCGCATATTATTTTTTTCATGAAAGAAGTGATGCATATTTATTTTCGTAAGTATACTGTCAATTAAAAACAATTATTTAAAAATAGAAAAACTTTTGGTGCCTTAACTCTACTGCCAAAACCCAATAAAGAAAATAGCCTCTTTCATAGTAATAAATAAATAAAGAAATTAAGGAGAATATATACATACATGTATAAAATTATATATTGTTGTAATGACATTAGTTTGTAAATAAAGTACCTACCTATATTTTATACTGTATTGTTTAATTTAGAGTACGTAATTACTTCTATAATATAGATTACTAAATTATAGCCAGAACGTCGTCGTCCATCGCTTTCTCAACTACCGCCCAGCGCCCACCGAAAGTTCTCTTTGGTGCACCTTTAATCATAATTGGATTAATTGGGTTCATCATCCAGTGACTAGAGTCAGTTTGAGTTAGCTAATACTAGGGACTACTATTTGGTATTCTGTGCTAATACCTTATTTTAAGGTTACACGCTCAGTCTGGCGTCAGTTCCGTCCATCATTCTGGACTGATGCCAGAATGATGCATGAAAAACACGGTACTAATATAACCATCAGTCCGTCAGTCAACTAGTTAGACGATAATAATAATTCTCTCGTCATTCTGAGCAGACTGATGATGGACTGAACTGACGCCAGTAGGCCTACTATGTAAGTAGCGACAGGCTCGAGAAGCTGTCAAACGCGACATATTGACAGGACTACTATGGCTCTAATGTCACTATGTCGCATTTGACAGCTTCTAGAACCTGTCGCTACCTACATAGCCTACTGAGCGTGTAACCCTTGTCTTATTTATTACTAGCTTTTCGCCCGTAATAGTAGCCTATGTCACTCTCCACCCTTTCAATTAACTCTATGCTAAAAATCAAGTGGATTGCTTGCTTAGTTAGGGCGTGAAGGAAGGACAAACAAACATACTTTCGCATTTATAATATTAGTATGGATTACCTCAAAGCTATTAACCCTATCAAGATTTTAGTGAAGACTCTAGCTAGTACATTTAAGGGACTGTTGAACGAATATAGACATATATGCTATAAGACTATTTTTCTTCTCATTGGCCGTCATGTCTAGCAATGATGTTGTTTTACATCATTTCCTTATCTGTAATATAATTATTATGTACAAGTAGGTTGAAGATTTACTTGATTGTGCTTTATTATTGCGTCATTTGCGTACGGATTATGATTTGATGATTAGTTTGTCATTTAGTTTTGATGATTTCATTATTTAATTTATTGTTAGATCATCATCCTTCTTTGCCGTAGCTTGAACAAAACTATAATAGTTTTACTCGTATTTAAAGTCAAGCAGTCAGCCTTCAACCAATTATTAAATTTTAGAAGTGCCTTAATAAAGATGATGAAAAATACAGGGCCTAAGATAGATCCCTGCGGAACTCCTTAAAGGCCTGTATTCACTTTGATTAGTGCGAGTGCAGGTGATTAGTAATTGCATTGGACAGAATTGGATACTACTCGCATTAAACACCTGTGCTAATCACTCGCAATTACTAATCACTTGCACTCGCACTAATCAAAGTGAATACGGGCCTTAACGGACTTAATAGATGAGGAGGTAGGTATCTGCTTAAATTAGCTCGATACAGTGGAACGCTACCTTTGAACGACCAACCATCGACAGCTCTGGTAAGGAAGGACTAGGAGAGCTAATAAGTACCAAGGAGTGGGTACTTATTAGTTTTGACGTCGAAAAACAGTTTTATAAAATCTTACCTACTTCGAATAAAACTGACTTTCACTTTTGCATGGGTACCTATATCTATCTACCAAAAGTGTATAATAATATGATGTAATCATGTAATAATATGATGGAATAAAATACAGGCAATGACGGACTGAAACAAACAACTAAACAAGAATAACCGTAGTTGCATCAGTGTCTCCACTATATTCAATAACGATAACCTTGTTATCGAAATATGAAATCGAATTCTCCCGCGTTTCGCTGCGACCTTGAGCCAGATCGCTGTTAGTTGTTTACGACGTCTGACGTTTGAGTCTCTCCGCTTTAAGAACTAAAACTATTTAAAATAATAAATTAAAGTCATGTTTTCCATCGACGCGCCTGCAGAACTCCAAAATTCTGAGTACTGCAACTATCGGTCGCCGCTAAGTACTAGATATGCGTCGAAGGAAATGCAGTACAATTTCAGTGACCAAAAGAAGTTTTCTACTTGGAGGAAGCTCTGGATCTATCTGGCGAAAGCTGAAAAGGTAAGAACTTTCTAAATACATTTTTAAAGCTGAAAAGTGAGAAAAAGCTACATAAAATAACGTAAACAGTTAGTTTTAGGCATAAAAAGCTGGATTTTTAGGTTACTTTTTACGTCATTTGTTTGTTTGACATTTCATATCACAGCTGACGGCAGTGTTGCTATATACTGGTGGATATTTTTCCTTATTCCTATAAATTATGTTAAGTTCGTGTGTAGACAAAATAAAATTGATGTTGGTGTGAGCAAAACAAGTAGTTTAAGTAATCGATTTATCATATTTTTCTTATTTTTTCCATACTGACCTTGTACAATTTCTACCAGAGTGGTAATTTTTCTGTACAGGGTCATTTATAGCAACATCGTCATTAAATTTTAAGATAGGTAATCATTCTCACTTCCGTTTCCGGTTTTTCTAAAAACAATGCAATAAGTTCAAGTCTGTGTTTATTATTTACCTAGGGATCCCAGTTTTTAGCTACTTAGGTACTTAAGGTCTGGCAAAAAAGTCGGGAAATTAATAGGGGCGCCACTTCCTTTACGGTGTTGCCTTTTTATATCACGCTCTAACTTATGGATATTTCTGAGAAGTTAGATTAGTTCCGTTTCACTGCTTTTTTGCCCGACTGTACCAGTTTTTTCAACAGTGGCGGATTTAAACATTCGCCGCTAGTAGGCTATAAAAATTTTGCCTCCCCACCTAATCACTATCTTACCAATGTCAGTTCTTAAGTTAATTTCAGCGTAGGAACTGGGTTTGTATTTGAGTGAAGAAAGAAGACAAAAGGGAGTAAAGTACTCAGAAAACTTGACACTGGGCGAAACCAGTTGATAGAATAGAATAGAATATACTTACTTTGTTGCACACTAGAAACAATAGGATCAGTAAATTCACAAAAAAAGAACGAAAGTGTAGGTACTCGTAGGTACATGTATGATAGGTAGGTAGCATAGCAGCAGCAGCAGTGGTATTGAAAATATACTCTACTATATGTATGAACAAAAAAAGAATTACTCTTAATTTGCCGCCCCCTAAAATCTGCCGCCCTAGGCTTCAGCCTACTCAGCCTGTTGGTAAATCTACCACTGCCTGCGACGAATACATATATGGGTACAATCAAGAGCTTGATAAGCTACGCACTTTGGACTTGCACCATTCTTAGGAGGAAAGCACTTGTCGGTGCGGGTCGGTACGGATTTCGGAATCACTACATAGTATAAAATAAAGTCGCTTTCTCCGTCCCTATGTCTCTATGTCCCTTTGTACGCTTAAATCTTTAAAACTACGCAACGGATTTTGATGCGGTTTTTTTTAATAGATAGAGTAATTCAAGAGGAAGGTTTATATGTATAATACATGCATAATATACTGAAGGATAACCCACAATAACCATTTTCCCGTGCGGAGCCGGGGCGGGTCGCTAGTTTATAATAAACATATGTGATTGCTTCTTATATCCTACAGCACCCCGACTCTAATCCTGTCGTCCGGATTTTTGTTTTATTTCCCGAGTTATTAGTTTTTAAAGTGTGAGGGCGCCACTTAGCATGGTAGAGCCCCCTAAGTGACTGGCCTGACTTTGATTTTCAGACAGAAGCAAAAGCACATTCCAAAAAATGGCTTCTGAAATCTGAACAAACAGCATACAGCTTTTTCGCTTATTTCTAGTGGAAATAAGCACATTGTTAAACATTAAGAAAAACCAACCCTTGCGAATTAAAATGTCTTTATTTAAACAAATTATAACGAATACACAACTTAAATTATTTACAATACAAATGTTACTTCATAATATTTATTTCGATTTTCGTGAATATTGTATGTTTGTGATTGACGCGAGCACCTTTTAATGTTTATTATAAATTATTTAAAACCAGAAGCGGGATTATAAGGTAACATTAGCGCCGGACTCTATATATATAATATAACTTTATATGCGTATATATTCATCATTATATTGTATTTATTTTATTATGATCGCGTGACAATTATAAATTAAACAATAACTTAATCTAAAAAAATGACGAGGAAAGATGTTTTCTTAAATATTTTCTAGGCCCAATTTGATCAATGCAATTCTTAACTATTTATTTCTACAAACTAACCTATGAATAAATTATCATCTAAGTGTGAGTTAAATATAAGAAACAGTGGAAAATTAATATTTGCAAGTTACATAAAAAATCGAATAAGATAATTTGTATTAAAGAATGGAGTAGTTTAGTTACCTACAGTCCGTCAAGGATCACAATGAACGTGGATGGAGGGCTACTGTTGTTTTTCCCAAAAGTGAAAGCAAAGGAACTGATCCAAACAGCCCATCAAACAGCCTAATCATAAAGGAGGCGCTGGTACTTTCTATACTGGAGACTGTAAAAAATTGATAGGCCGGGAGATGATGTCAGAAATTTTTAGGTCATTTGTTACAGTATGGCGGTTTTACAGGGGTCTTAGTACGCAATGACAAAAAGAAAAATGATAGTCATAGCGCTGGTACTGGCGGCCCAATCGCGTGGGCGTTAGTGAACTAGTCGGATAAATTACGAAAGTCAAACGATTTGTACCTACCACAAAAATTTTAGTATTTTCCGATAGCCCGTAAAAAATAACTAGACTACAGTGTCATGCCATACTTCTCCGGTGTGACTTACAGCCCGCCATACCGACGCGAAAAATAAAAATTCAACCATTTGTACCAGGGTAATTTTTGCACAGTTTGATCATCTTCGTGCAGCCATTTACGAAAATCACCATGCCATACTTTTCGGACGGCTCCAAATGGTCGCCATACTGCCGAAAATCTGCAATTTTTTTTTTCGCGATTGGGCCGCCAGTACCAGCTCTATGACCATCATTTTTCTTTTTGTCATTGCGTACTAAGACCCCTGTAAAACCGCCATACTGTAACAAATGACCTAAAAATTTCTGTCATCATCTCCCGGCCTATGACGTTTCGTTACTCTCATTGACGGTAGTTCCTTTTCTGGCCACGTTAATTAAAATCCTAGTCAGTCTGCATTAGAGGTAAAGGTTTAGAAAAGTAAAGACAAACTTAACTACCACTGGACGGATACTGATTACTGCTTTGGTTCTCCCTACTTAAAAAACAAACGTTACTAACACGCGAACTAAAACTATCAACATAAACGAATATTATAATAAATGTTTTATAAACATAGAAGATTACCTATACAATATA
Organism: Teleiodes luculella; assembly: GCA_948473455.1. NCBI lineage: Eukaryota > Metazoa > Arthropoda > Insecta > Lepidoptera > Gelechiidae > Teleiodes > Teleiodes luculella. The sequence continues at coordinate 3,579,461 of OX419595.1, read as the reverse complement.
TCAGAAAACTTAACTAGAATAACATATTAAAAGAATAACATTTTAATATTGAATACATTATTTGAAACGAAACACAATAGCCCTCATCTTAAACCTTACATACATAATAAACAAATATCTATAAAGAACAATCAATCTGAGGAATTTATCGTCTGACCAAGCCAATAATAAAAAAACAACTAATTAAAAAAAAACCGGCGCATCGATCGATTTGTGCCGATTGACAATTAGAATTTAAAAAATATAATAGGTATAGTATATTTGAAAGAATTTTCTTTAAACTAATAGATGTCGACGGTGGTCTCGCTCGTTATTTTGAAATATAATTTGCGATATTGACTTAAAACTTAAACTTAAACCAGAATTTGGTATCAGCGGAATGTTTCAGTAATAATTACAACACTTACCTAACAGATGTTATGAACTTAACCTAAAACTATCTCTAAAGTTTCCAATATAAAAGCTTAAATATACTAAAGTATCAAGAGTGTTTAGTACAGTAGATAAAAAACTCTACGCTGCTGGATAGCTTTCCATAAAAGTGGTTGCGACCATTTTCCTAAGATGGAGAACACCATTGATTTCTAAAAACTACAAATACACACTTACTCTCTACGTACTAACCACTTCCACTTGCACTTCATCGGCCAAATAAATAAAAATGTTACAATGATTTTCAATAAAGATTAAATAGATTTTATACATAATAAAGACAGCTGCAATACGGACAACATTAAGGTTTTAAGTTATTTTTTACAGATTTTGTATTTAAATAGCTGCTGCATAGGACAACTTCAGAAGATTAATACATGCTTCATAATTTTATTAAACTATTTGATTTGAAAATCCAACAGCTACCAGACAGGACAACCTCAATGCATATGTACAACAAAAAATGCAAAGTGCTAAGATATTATCTAACATAAAATTATCAAATAATAAGCATTAATACATTTAAAACAATTACTTACTTACATTTCCGGCTGATATACCTACCACACCGTAGTATATAATAAAAACTTAAAGATAAAAGATGAAATGAGATTCCAAGCACCGCACTGGCGGGAAATAAAAATTGATTTTTTTTTAATCTAAGTGAATTTAATATTCAGCCTCCTTTCTGAAAGTGACGAACACGTGGACAAGGAAAACCACGGCTTCGAGTACGGCAAAGACTCCCGAAGCTATGAGGAGGTCATAGGCTTGTTTGTTCGGACGCATGTTCGCGTAGTAAGACCTGTGCCAATCTGAAAAGTACAATCAATAAAAGGTATCAAATTTGGTTAAAAACTTGATAAAACAATTCCGACAAATATCAATTCGTAAAAGAACAATAATGTAATATAAGTAGCAAAGTATCACAATGTTTTAAATGATAAAGTTATCTATAAAGAGGCAACTGATATAAAGAATTTAACCTTGACAATTACAGTTTAACAAATTAATAATCTAGTAACGCATAAAATAAGAACGGAAGTCATAGCACCAATCTCAAAGGAATAGAGGCGTGTTTGGCACTACAAAGCGAAGATACGTGGACTCCAAGCCCAGTGTTAGTCTATGCATGTTAATGAAGGGAACTTAGTACAGAAAAGTATAGTATTGTTAATAGATAAAAGGGTACGATCCGAATTAAAGCACCTGAAATTTCAGTGAAATAAAGCCTAATTTCGAGCATTTTTAAAGACTACATGAAAACATGTGCGAACGCAAAAAAAAAAACACCGGTATGCTAATAAACACAGGTTTACCTTACAACAAAGACAAGCTTTATGAATTACTGATCTAATCGATTCAAGCCATGTAAAAAAACAGAGAAATATATTATTGGAACAATTCGGATCGCACCCTAAGATCAAAGGTTTGATTGGAAGAACGTACCATCATAGGCATGGTGAGTAATACCTTGCCAGCCATTCATATCGTTAACATCTGCGGGAAGGATATTTAAAATCACATATTTACAATAATGAACCAGGGGATGCAATAATGTATGTATAAAAAGAAATAAGTAAATATTGAAAGATAACAGACTTAAAGATAATAAAGATACTGTAGAAGAAAAAGCGATGGTGATAGGAAAAAAGTTCAAGACAAGACAGTTGATGAATTAAAAGTAGTTGCTCTTGAACAAGATAGATATTTTTTGAACTGCCAATAAACTATTTATGACATTAATCTAGCCAGGCTACTTGCTTGACCTTAACTATGTTTTCCACACAGTCTCATGGGAAACGAGGCCAGGCCATGTCAACGACTATCTCTTGCCTGGCAGGGCGCCAGCTGAAACTAGTATTTTTTGCCTTATTTTAGCTTTAGTTCTATCCCATGAAACGTCCTCGTCCCATTTAACTATAATAAATAGCCCTTTATATCCTAAGCCAGCCATTCTAAACTATCTTTTTAATGTTATATGTCGTTGGTCTGCTGGTGTATAAGCAAATTAGATATTTTAATTTAGCAGAGCAAGTACTTTCTTGAAATTACCAGAAAAAGACGTGCTGTTAAGGAATTTAATGTAGGATGCCTTTGTATAGGTAGAATACTTATGTGCCCCATCAAATAAGAAATGTATTAGAAACTTACCATAGAAAATTACGGCGGCAGCGGCAGTAAACATGATGACGCCAAGGACAGAGAATCCGATGGAAGTCCTCCATCCAACAGTCTCGCCGAACAGTCTGGCTAACACCAAGACTCCAGTGATGATGATGAAGCCTGTGCACATTTTTAATGAATTACTGAAGATAAAAGATGACGAGGTCAACGCAATACTGAATACCTATGGATGTCGACAATTAATTCATTCAGAAAACTCTCTATTCTATATTCAAACTGTTTCTACGAGTACGTAGGTGGTATAGATGAATGATTGCATCTCACATCGCCTAAGCAAGTTTTCAAGCAACATCAATAGAAATCGGGGATTCGACTCAATAGTAAAGCAAAACTTGCTTGAACAACCCATTTTACACAAAATCTATGCAAATTCAAAAGCATACCGTTTATTTTCTAATGCGTAATTTATTTATGTTTCAACATTACATTCTATAGGTACATGATTATACTACAGTAATATACTATGAATGGGGACGTTGTTTTGGGTAGTGTTTTCTAAACAAGTGCTCCGGGAAACATCGTAAATTCAAGAATTGACTGTTTGCTAGGCAATTCATCAAATTTTTCGCTTTCTACTACGAACAAGTCAGGGAAATCAGTGTTCTAACTAGTGAACTAGTAGAATTGAATTTTAGAAATCAGTGTTCTAACTAGTGAACTAGTAGAATTGAATTTTAAATTGTATTTTTATAGACGGTAACGATAGTCCTGTTTTCTTTCAAAACTCAAATAGGTTATTGTCTCTTTTCATATAAATCGTCATTCTTAGAATGGTTTGGAATTGATAGATAGATAAAATAAGAGAGACAAATAGAAATATACTCTCATTTTAGGAGTAACTGCTCATATCTTGATTATTTTAGCTCTACATGATTCTAGAAAGCTTTGTGACGATGATAATATTCAAGCTTGATCGAGGATGAGTACTGCGGTAAACTAATCATTAAATCGTTAATTACTAGGAAACAATCGTCGCCTGTACGTTTGTTACGACCGAGAAACAGTAACGCTTGAGTGACTCCAACCTCTTGGTCAATCAAGCAAAATATTGTCGATTCAATGTCCACTTCAACAAAAAAAAGTATGGCTTTGTTATCACCATTCATGGTTCAACTTCTTATTTTTGTGTTCTAGATACTGGCCATATACCATCTTCAGTTGTTTTTTTAAAATTGGAGATCTTCATTTATGTTTCACTTTCTAGTAATTGTCTGGATCTTTTAGTGAATTAACTTTATTTTTAAGAATACTATCTTGCCAAGCCAAATTACCGATGTTTTTTTTGTCATATTGTTTGAGCTAATAGATAGCTCTTGTCTGGCTGAATTTCACACTGATCATTCAGCCATAAAACTCGTCTGTATCGGCTCAACCATTGCCTGTAAACGTATTTAAACAATGCTTTTAAATTGAAAGATTACTTAGACCGTTACTCCTTAAATTTGGGTCACGGCTTTGTTAACAAGAACCGATGGGTTTGCAAAAAGCACGAGTACTTGAAACTATTGTTTTTCGATAGTTTGCTCAATAAATTGACAGTAAAATTGGTAAACGTTTAATAGTCGTAAATCGTAGGAAAGTTTTAAAGAAGACCCTGAGTTGATTACCAAATCACCATACAATATTCCATGACTCTATAATTTGAATAAACTGGAATGGTTGAGGCCTATACCCAGGAGTGGGGTGATATGGATATAATAGTTGGAATTTTTTCTTTTAATTCTGGTGTGATACTTACTGGAGTAGGCAGAATAGATGAGTGCAATGTGCCTATGGTCAGAGTTGACCACTTGGGGAGCATACAGGGCGCTGATGATCAAACCAATGGCAATCACAGCTACGCACTAAAACAAAATTTCTAAATTAGTATCACAGTATAAAGAAAACATAATTTTAAATGAACTTTTCTTCAAGTTTATAATCTGATTAATTTTGAAAACAATACTGGCTTATTCGTTGATTTATCAAGACATAGTTTCACCACGTACGACTTTCTTTGATTACTCATCAACTTTTTGCAACAACTTTTTCCTTTAGACTGCTGCAGTCTAGTCGCAACTATTCCAAAACTCACGTACTACATAAAAACGCTTTAGAAAAACGAATGATTTAAAATTACGCCATCTCCGTGTAAATTGTTTGCAGTGAAAGTGTCTCTTTACATCTTCGTTATTACTTCAGTTAGTTTTCTGTGTTTAAATATTCTCTTATTACTCACCGCAAAACGCTTTTCCAATCTTGGAGTAGAAGTGTCTATTTATCGTTTTCATAGCGAAGACGATTATCATTTTGTTTTCGCTTTCACGTAATTTTGCTCAAACCGTTCACGTCGATTATGGCTGATGTTATTGTTATGTCTTTATTGTAAGAATTATGGTCTTGGTTTGTCACTTTTGCTTTTGAAGTGGTGTGGTTTAGTGGTGAACTTTCAGGAGCATTGACACTTTTAGTTTCCCTGATATTGTAAATCAGTCGTATTTCAAAAATGTACAAAACCACACCAATCATTTTATAACAATAATTTTAAACTATTATGTTTGCTCTTTTACAGAGAAAGCAGGTCTTTTTTTTACTTTCTGAAGATCGATCTTGAATTACAAATTTGTCTCTTGACTCTCAGTTTTGCATAATGATATCATTTTTTACTCCATACTTTCAGAAGTTTCAACAACAACAATTATATGATCCAAAAACTTGCCTATTTCCTCGCCTACTAACATACTTTATTTTTATTGTCATTGTTATGTCCCCATCTACAGAAGGACATCAACATTTCGAAGCTTCTACACACATCATTAGCAGTGGCTTGTATTTATTGTAAGTACTTAATAAAATAATGACAGAACAAAAAAGGGCCTCAAGGTTGCAACAATTTGCGTGGCAGTCTGCTTTACATGTGGCGATTCCCATGGCTAGCTTTTTTGTTTTCATTATGTGATCGATTGATAGCATTATTGTTCAATGTCAAGTGTCACTAAGTTATTGTTGTTTTTTGAAGCCATAAAAAAATCTCAATCAAATCAAAAATCAATCAACAAATCTAACAACCTCTACATTCGTAGAATATTTATTTCGATTAAGTTTCGACTTCAATGGTCTCATTTTTTTTCCTTTTGTATAATAAATAAATAAATAAATATCATGATAATTTTTAATGTCGACTCATATAGCGAAAGTTCCTAGGTTTAATATCCGACCAGGAGAAATTTTGTTATCTAAACTGATTTTGTGCCAGTATTTTATGATTACTTTATAATGGTTTTTTTTTCATAACAACTTCAGTCATAGTAATGACTGCTTTAGTTAATTTGGTCGTGATCCAATATTATTCATTTTATAACTTAGCAGGATTGTAATTGTAGATATCTTTGGTGGACGTTTCGCACTGAACGCCTGTCGTCTGAAATAGTGTATAACAACTTTAATGTGCAGTAGACTTACCAGCTCGAAAACGCGTAGGCCTACATCCCAGTGCTGCTTCAACGCAGCGGCAGCCCTGGAATCTCTGTCGGGGGCTGACCCTTCATCCCCCTTCTTGTTTTGGGCCTCCGCCTCTCTGTCCCCCGCCGACATGGCCCAGATCACTCGCGCTCCGCCCCCGTACTCAGAAACCTGAGGAAACAAATACCTTACTTAATTTTCTTACTACATACAAAATAAGTATGCGCAAATAATTACCACTTTTAGGTAGGTATTTAAGTAATAAATTTATCATATCTCATTTTATTATTTAGACTTATTTGATAGCGGAATAGAACAAAACTAAGTACTTGAATCTAGGCAATATTATTAGCCCACATGACCCTTTGAAGAGACAAGGGCGGAAGTATCTTAGGTGACGCATGTTTAGTTGTTTTATTTAATCACACATTTTGTTTCCCTCAAGAGTTGAGGAACCTTGGTTTTGACTTTATATAACATTTTATAATTAAGAATAGAATAGAATATACTTTATTGCACACCAAGAAATACAGTGTACAATGGTTGCTTGCTTGCTTATCGTATGGGGTCGGAATTATAGAACCGCCTCAGGCCTCCGACATGGCTCCTATAACAACTACATCCGTAGATAGTAGCCGGGACTAACGGCTTTACGTGCCTTCCGAAGCATTGAATCTTTCTTTTCTGACAATCTGGTGATTCAGGCTGCAACGTCCTAACCAAACTGAGGTAGGTCTCAATTTGTTCGACGAGTACCCACCGGGATTCGAACAAAAGTGCACAAATAGGTGGCCTTGCTAAGGTAACAATCTCTACCAGGCTTAAAATACTACTTAAGCTTTTGAATTTGGTGCTACGCCATGCTACCCAAAGGGTGATACAATTCTAAAGTCCTTGAAAGAAGAGGCATATTAGCATAAGAAACAACGCAGTTTTAGAATTTATATTTGAACATGTAAACACTATGAGTAATGCAAGTTAATGGCAGCGTAAACATTGCCGTAAAGTAAATTAAATATCTCACAAGTCACAACCTGTCTTGTGAATCAAACTACAGGGATAGGTACTATTTGGTATTCTGTGACTACAGCAGTACGGTAATATCTCGCTCGATCTAACACATCACTCATGTATAATTATGCTCTAGATAACATAGAACCTGGCGTGTAAGTTTTTGCGTGTTGACTGCGTTGCCGACAGTACTAACTAGAGGTTTGATTGCTAACTGTACTTATTGAGATAACTAGAAACGAAGATTTTTAGAGAAAAGAAGAATTTGAATAATCACAATAGGGTTCTTTTCATTTCATTGTTCTTTCCTACCAAATGGCCAATAGAAAATACTTGAATATTAAAGACCTACAAGTTCAACACAAAATCTGCATCAATCAACTGGGTGCTGATATGAAAAGAAAAATTACAATTTTTTTTTTTTAAATTTTTATTTACCCGCGTTTTAATTTGTCCCGTAGGTATAAAGCGTATTCCCATTGCAAAATTTTCATGCAAACCTTGTTCTTACAATAAACTTGGTGCAGCTGTTCTGAACTGATGAGTGTACAAACATTACGGAGATTCATCAATATTATTATTTAAGAAGAGAAGATGTGTAACACCTAGTTAATGCATGACTGGCATTATAATTCACGCTAATGTTTAGTCATAATAATACTTATAGGTATACCTATCCCACAAACATTGTAAACAAAGTGACTCCCATAGTACAGACATGGTAGGCATTCCCTGTTATGAGTAATTTACCCACTGTCCATATTGTAACCCTGTTACATGACTATTCATATGTCTAAGCATTACTATTGTTTGTTTATAACCATATTATTGAGGTATCTAATAGGTTCTTCTCCACAGAAGTGCACGCATTGCGCGAACCTCCCAGTTCTATTCAATTCAACTGATATCGCATCGTCTCTTTTAGATTGTTTGATCTCTTTTTTATTGCTTAGACTTGTACAATCGTTTTAGACGAGAGCCGGTCTTGGTTTGTTCTTAATTTGATATGACGCCATTAACACCCTAAATTAACGATATGATGGAAATGAAAGGGTTCAAACTTGGGCTTAATCGGCTACGCAATAGATATCAAGGAGCATGTTGAGGATATTTTCAGAGCCGGCCTCTTTCTCTCGCATCGTAAATTAATCCTCTAAGACGCCAGCCAGTCTGCCTACGTCTGACCTACTATCATCCCCATTCGTTTATTGATCAGATTATTTCTTGATGTTGCTGTTGCTTAGTTCATGTGTTTCTGGTTTTATTTTATTAATAGTTTTGTTTCTTTCATCTTGGTTATCAACATTTTAGGCATAATTAGGAAAAAAGAATATTCTCGTTAGCTGATTTGCAAATACATCTCATTTTTTTCATAAAATACCTACATAACCTACTGTAAATACGAGTATGACTGTCATTTGTATTCCGAAATGCAATTGTCAACATCATCAACGCACATCATCATCGTGTACTAAGCGCGAAAGCCTCAAACAAACATCATAACGCACTTGGAGTCTTCTCTTTTAGAACATTAACATATTATTCTAACTATTTCTGACAAGCTTTCCGCCGCGGCTCCGCCCGCGTAACAGTTTTTCCCGTGGGTATGAGGCACTTTCTCGCGGTAAAAGGTACCCTATGTTACTCAGGGTGAATGTAGCTTTCTAATGGTGAGAGAATTTTTGTAATCGGTTTAGTAGTTTTTGAGTTTATTCATTAGAATAGAATAGAATAGAATAGAAAGCCATTTATTCTCTGAAGAGTACAATACAGCAAAAACAAATTACAATAAAATGGTATAGTATACATAAGTATGGACATAGAAAACTAGTATATAGGTACAGTCAAGAACACGCCAAGCCGAACATATAGAATTTGCACCATTCTAATGTAACTAAGGGAACTAATGTAACTATGTTCAGCCTGCCCTGCACCCGACGACCAATGCCATTGTGGGAGATGTAGTTGTGACTGCTGTATTGCATCAGGGAAAGGGTTCCGGCTCAGCATATGCTGTCGACAGGTCAACAGCGCTGATATTCTGCCGGCACCGGTTTTCAGCGAGTGTGCACGTTACCAAGCGAGAATATAATTGTGAAGTACCCTAAACAGAATGAAAAATGAATAAAAGTAGTAGGTAATAATGAACAGTGAGAGTGTATGGTATATTTGTAGATATATTTATGAATAAGATAATATTATTATGAACTCTGTAATCCCATTAAGCCATGATAGATAAAGCGTGAATAACAAACTGCTAACAATCACACACACCAAATATTTGATCACTATTTTAAGATAAAAACATCATCGAGCTGTTCACTTAAGGTACAGAGGTAACATTAGGGAAATTAAATTTACAAACATACACACACACACACACACACAAAAATACAAATCTTTCCACTTTATAATATTAGTATGATTGACACTATATTCTGGTTTGTCCAATGCTGTTGTTCGATCCAATATTGTATTAACTCTCATATCTCTTCCGTAAATTTTCACCTACTTCATATTCTGCTTCATATCTGCTGAGATGTTATTAATTGCATAAATCACTCGATGCGTGTAAAGACAGCAGTTTCATATAGCAGAGCATACATGCATCACAACAAGTGAATGCCATTCGCTGAGGCATGACGGTGCTCACGCGCTTCGCCACTTTCCAATACCAGAGGATTTATTGACTGGACAGCTGGAAAATGCGAGAATCGATTTATTGATCGGCGATTGGTTAATCTATCGATTGCGCGTTGTAACTCTTACTGATTGATCTTGTTGTCTAATAGTGATGTGTTTGTAATTAACTTTACAGTTTTGTAAAAAAAAAAATAATATTTGATGAATATTCTAAAAAAATTATAACATACCTACAAACAGAGCTCACCGTCAAATGATTGAGAATTAATTCCGAAATGGAACATCCTTTATTTAAAATATTAATTAAAAACTTAACCCGACTACTTAGTTATGTCTTCGTAAAAGAAGAAAATAAAGAAATCGCTTCATCCTACTTGTCTTAAGTTACTTTAAGACAAATGTATTGTTAACTAGCTTAACGCCTCGGGCTCCGCCCCCGTTATCAGCTTTTCCCGCGGAAAAAGGTAGCCTATGTTTTTCCTCGAGGTCTATTCTATTTTCATACTAAGTTTCAGTAATCATTCGGTTCAGTAATTTCGGAGCCTATTCAAATCTCTCCTCTTCATAATATTAATACCTATACAACACACGGCATTCATTTTCGTGTCTATCTATAAACATCTAATATTTTAAATTATTTTTCCAATGCAATAGAAATTCCCTGCATTTCACAGAAGAAAATCTATATCTGTGCCGCATATATATACGGCGCTTTTAAATATTTCAGCAAATTTTAGGCATTGCTTTCGTAAGCAGCAGTATACTTGAATCTCAAATCATAACACTGTTGAATAATAGGGACTTAGTAAAACTTTTTTACGTCAAAAAGTCATTGTTTATTATGTTATTCCGTATTATCTGATGTTTTAACCCCACTAGGGTTATAGTAATCTTTTATCTACTTATATGAGTCATTTTCCACCCTCTTCGTTGACTTGAAAGTCTGACCCAGTCACACCCTTTGCGCTGCAACCCTTCTTTGATAATAAACAATTTACAATCAAATGTATTTATTATTCATGTTTATCTTTCTCATTCGATGTTTAAAAGTACTTGTATTTGCTTCACGCTTGAATGCCTCAAGTTAAAAAATGGAAACTATTATTTTGATTAAGATTTGTCCTGGGAATTTGAATATTAAAATTTCTTCGTGGTCATCAAAGTTTGCATTGTTTTTTTCCATATGTAGGCTCAACGACCGACATATTAATAAGTTAATTAATAACGAGTTATAAAAGAAGGTAATTTCTGGTTAGTCAAAAAAAATTTATGACAATGATTTGATTTGCTTGACTTATTTTTGTATTTTCATGTTTTCTTTATCAAGTATAAGCGTAAAGATTTTTCTTCTGTGTAGAACTAAAATTCTGCTACAAACCTGCTTCTTAATTTAAAATCAAATGGCTCAGTTAATAACATCAGAGATAGATAGCAAGCATTTTTTTTTTCACGTCGAAGAATATTTTTTACCCCACAACACCTCTAAGATGCGTGGTGATTTAAAAATTCTATAATGACGCACAACATAGTATGCGTATTAGTCTGAAACAATAACAGAATGCACACAAGACAATACAGTGATACAGCCTACACGATCATCGGCACATTCCCATCTACGCGATGCGTTGTTTGACATTTTTTGAATGGCTCATTATGAGTAATTTATATGAATCCTCGGAGACAACGTACTAAGTAGTCCGTACAATTTTGTTTTGATGAAGATGGCATAACGGGAGTAAACTTAAATGATGTATTTTTTGTGTTGTTTTGTTTTACTTGTTGCTTGCCAATTTTTCACGCGTTAGAATGTTTTTCTTTTTTTACACATTGTTTCAGTTCCTAATAATTAGGAAAATTATTTTTTATTTAAATATTATTTTCTTACCAATTTTTACAAAAATTCGTCAAATTTTTTAGTATCCAAATATTAAAAACTTTAAAATTTAATTTTGGTAATAGAACTAAATAATGATTCAATTACCAAAGTAACGTAATGTTTTTCTATTACGGAAAGTACGAAATCATAGGTTGTTATGTTACCTTAAACTCTTAAGTTCCGCTTAGCGAAGTTTCACTCGATGAAGTTTTCAGTTGCAGTTTTCCCCACTCGAGTAATTTTCCAATTATTATTTTTTTCATTAGCCACATAACTTAAGTACTTTTAGTCGAAGTGGAAACATATTTTTTTCTAATGGCTTGTAAAGTTCTAGTATCGCTCGTAGAGCTTTCATTATAAATGCAATTAATAAACGCGGTACACGCAACTCTACGTAAATCCAATTATAATTATTTCACTGACTCTTACCAAGCAAAAGCTTCAGCTGGAACCTCCTTGGAGAAGGCAAAAGACCACTATCCCAAGTCCTTTAAAAAAACTTTGAAACACTGGCACTTTAAAATCGAAATTTAAAAAATATAAATTGGCGCGTGCGGAGCGGTGCGTGTATAGAGAGACGCGGGTGCTTTCGGCGTCAGACACAAAGCGACTATCGCTTCACCACGAACGGCGCTCCTCTATGCTTCATTAGGAGGAAAACTATGACCTCTGGTTATCGTCAGTACCTCCCCTCGTTTACCTCAATGCTAGCAAAAACCGCGAGGAGTGGAAGGTCTTTTGCCCTGGTCGGTAGAAGCAAGAAATAAGCGTAGAACTGTCGTAGTACTTTGCGTGCTACGAGTAAACAGCTTTCATTCATTTGGAGTCAGGTCGCGAGCGGCCGAAATGCCATGGCGTGCCATGGGAAGATGGTCGGTGGAAGGAATGTCAACTGGAGTTATTTGCGTTAGATAATCGCTGCAGCATACATTTAAATATATTTAACACAGGAACTCTGATAATGAAATGAAGAATAGCTATAAAGTCTTTCTTTCTTTCATTTTTTAATAATATTAACTTCCCGCAAGCTTCCCGCTTGCGGCGCCGCCCGCGTCAACAGATTTTCCCGTGGAAATGTGCTGTTTTCCCGCGGTAAACGATAGTTTATGTCCTTCCCAAAGTTATATTCTATTTTTGTACTGAGTTTCATCAAAATCGGTTCTGTGGTTTTGGCGTGAAAGCGTAACAAACAGACAGACAGAGTTATTTTCGCATTTATAATATTAGTAGGGATGATGTTATTATAAATGTTATCTTTTTAAATACTATCTTAGTTCCATGTTTTCTAGATGATTATTCTTAAAAAATGTTTATAATATGTATAAGATAAAAGGTCATTTTATTCCCACTAAATTAGAGACTGAAATTATATGATAAGCATTTTGATACTTACATAAAGAGATAATAATTATGTACAAGTCATTCCCTTTAATGTTAAAGTATTATGAGCAATATCTGAAAGTAGGAATGTTTACAATCTCTCAATAGTTTTCGCTGCGCATGCCAGATAATGGCCAGATAATGTACTTAATTATTTTCGTATTTTGGCTTACTTAGGGTATTAGTAATATTGAAAAAAAAAACCTATAATATAGTCTAATATATTCCCTGATAAAGTAGCTTGTCATTAGTGAAAGAACTATTTAATTTGTAATTTTCGAACCTATTCGTTGAAAAACATAATACCTACTGCTTTAAACACAAAAAAAAACTAATACATACTTAGGTACTTAGCTTGTGGGTTTTGAGGTAAACCTACCACAGAAACCCTGGTGTCCTAATCTAAATACATTTTTTTTTTTGTCTTAATTTCATAGCTAAGATAAAAAAAATGGTTATATCATATTATTCGTACATGATTTACTCGCCACCATATTTTCGCTTCGCGGCTCCCCCCGTATTCACAGTTTTCCTATGGGAATGAAGAATTTAATATCTTTGTACCAAGTTTCATTAAAAACGGTTCTGTAGTTTCGAAGCCTTTTCAATGCAAACAAACAATAGAATCTTTTCCCTTTATAATATTAGTGTAGATAACTTCTATGCATTGCGATTTTTATAACTAAAACAGCTTTGTTTTGTTATTGACCTATGCTTGTGTCGCAAAAATACGACGAATCCAACTTCACTAGTCTTGAACTAAAACCGCTATAACATTTTTCCTACATTACCATTCTATTTTAAACACTCGCTTTAAACTAATTTGGCTCATATCGTATCTGGCATTGTTATGAACCATCTTAATACATTACATTTAAACTGCTGCACGAATTTTTCTAGTAGGCTGTTTTGTTTCAATCTATTACCGATTTGAACACTTGTGGGCTAAGAATAAAAATAGTATGTAGAGTCATCACGATTATAATGGGTTAAATTGTTTTGTACCTATACATTTGTTATTTCAGTAATGTTTTATTATGAATTTGTTTGCTTTTAACCATTATTCGTCGAATATTGAAATTTTCGTCCAATATGAAATAATTATCAACCTCTAAGTATGTTTTTAACCCCCGACGGAAAAGAGGAGTGTTATAAGTTTGACGTGTGTCTGTCTGTCTGTGGCATCGTAGCTCCTAATAGTTTTTTTTTTTTTGCAAGGTGTACCAATCAAGAGTGTTTTAGCTATGAACCAAGAAAATAATATCTTCAGCCATTTGAAGATTATCAGCTCATTTATAGTTGTTGAAATTATCAAGTAACGATTTTGTGGGGATTTTTTTTTTATTTAATGTTATTTTTCCTTTACTTGTTGTTCAAATGTGTTTGGATTATTATTCTTTCTTATGGGTATGAGGTTTTTCTTCCTTTAAATAGAGCGGTAGTAGTAGTGTGTCGTTTTACATGATTAAGATGGAATCTTTTGCCTATTTTTAGTCAATTTAATTTTTTATCACAATCCATTTAGTTTTAAACACAAAAGCGGAACAGACCGAGTGGCTTTAAATTTATAATTTGTTTTGAGTTGGATCAAAGTCACCGCAAATATTTGAGCTGAAAAATTTCATACAGTCAGACAACTTGGATATCTAGAATTTAGCACTACTACATTTGTGTTCACATCTTCTTTATTTATTTTTGTTATTGTTAAACAAAATGCCTATTCACTTGCCTAAGTTTGAAAAGGGATAATAAACTTACGTAAGTAAACAAAAGTTTTAGTCATTCTCTGATAATAATATCATTAGTTTGCAGTAAAGAAAGCACAGGTAATCGTTCTTTAATGACTGTAAGATACTCAATGATAGCTTTGTACAGTAGCCAGCACATGCGGCTGGACATATTGACCTTGAGAACGCCCATATTCCGTAGAAGTAGGGGTGAATTTTGTAGTGCAAATTTCCAACCGCATGTGCAGGCTTCTGTATATAACTATTTCGTGAGGCGAATGTACGTAAATGTTTCTTATTTAAAAGTGGCTGGGTCAGACGAACGGGGTTACTCCCTAAGGTACTGATCCCCGAGGTTACCGTCCTGGAGATTCAAGATTTTGTAATTATTTGTATAAACACAATCGTGAACCTCCGGAACGGTAACCTCGGGCAATGGTACCCTCGGGAAGTAACCGGACAAACGGACGGACGGACAGATACACTAATGTTCCTAGATCCTAAGGGTTCTGTCTTTTAGATTAGTCTTCCGTCTTATAGTTAAGTATCGTTTTAAGTCTGAACTGAAAAATAAGATAAAACTGAACTTGAATACTCCCGTCAAAATGCGGATGACGTGGTTAAACCTTCTAAGGCGCTGAAATATAATAAGTATGCCAACCTCTCTCGCTCCTCTAAGTTAGATATATACCTAAAAAGGTGTTCTTATAATAATAATACGAAGCGCGTTTTTCTATACTCGTTCGTGCGTAAAGGCTATGCGCAATATTATGAGTTTTTTTACGTAAACCGCAGTAATGTCTTCCAACAAGGTTTTCAGCTTATAGGTATTGTTAATTTTTTTCTTTCAGAATACCTAAATATTGCATCGTATTCGGACTGCAATATAGTCAAAAGCTTCCCAATCATACCACCGCTGATTATTTTAATTTTTGTTATACTTTGTGTAAAGTAAACACAAAGAATATTTGTATTATTTTGAAGTAACCAATTACCCAGGTAGCAGCATTCACCTATATAACCAGAAACTAAAATGATTGCGATTCTCAACCCCCCTAGAGCGTATATAGTTACAATAGTACAAACATAAAGACATACTATTTTCCCTCTAACCGGGTGAGTATAGATTAAGTATTCAGCTCAGTGACAGTATATAGTCATTATGGCTTAACCTCCTTTTCAAATCAAAGGAAGAAGTCTTGATCCCACGGGATATTTGACGATTCGGATATTTATCAACATGAACATTTGTGAATTGGTCATTTAGGGATTTGGACAGTTTGCACCTTCACGCCGCCGAAGTGAATGTTAAAAAAGCCTCGGCTAAACTTGCCTAAAAAAATCAGCAAGAGAAGGCAATTTCACAAAGTCTAACCTACAAACTTAACTGACTGTAAAAACACATTGAAATTATTTGAAATTCAGAAAAAATAACAAGCTAATGATACCCATCGCAGTTACAATTTCATAGCGATTTAGCTCCAGCGAGCGGAGTGAATCGGCCGGTTTATTATGTAGCTATTCGAAAATTGAAAAGCCACTTTCTAGCGTTTTCCGGTCTAGAAGCGGCGCGCGCGCATTGCTGCATACGTGCCATCGACTCCCGCGCACGCCTCGTACGCTGGCCGAAGAATATAATGACAGAGTTGTTCGAAAATAGAACATATTGGTGCCCTAATTTTATGCTCATCTTAGTACAAACTGTTGAAACTTCGAAGGGCAACCTAATTTTAAATTTAAGCATAATTATTAGAGACTACTGTTTGGTATTCTGTAGTATAATGTATAATGTACAAGAATGAATGAATGAATGAATGAATATGAGTACTCTATGAACATGAGGTTCTTTAAAATCAAACATATCAACAACTTACATAAAAACAAAGTACCTACTCATCATAATAAACTTAACTAGTAGGCACCTGAAATTGTTTTCATATATTTTTCATTGAAGTGACACAGTTATATTTCAGAGCTCTTCATTACGTTCGCGGAAAATTATGCCCTTGCCTTGTTACTAATAATTCTTAATTTTCTGTGACTTATTATTTCCTCTGATGACGTTTTCAGGAAAAATTCAACATATCCTAGCCGCTCGTCAGAATGAACTTCAGTTTCAGTGATTTGATGAGTCTTAATTCATGAGTCATTTTCAGTTCCCAGTCATTTCGCGTTTACTTATTATTTTTATTGTTTACTTATTACTTATCAAGTATGGTCCAGTTTACATGGCGTTGTTTTTCCCATGGATCGGAGTTTAGTACTTTATAGGTAGGTTAGTCATTAGACTTATTTTATGTTATGACGTTCTTATTTTTTCTTTTGCTGGTTTATTTATAGCAGAGTTTTGTAACAATGTATACGGAAAGAGAAAGGTTACAAATTTGATTTATTTCGTCAAATGCATTTATGTATAATAGGATTTTCAAAAACACTTTATGACGTCTTGTATTACACATGACTGTAAATTATATGTTGTTCTTTTTGAAATTTTAGAATATTTATTATAATATATACCCGTAGTGGGTAAATTAATATTTTTTTTTTATTATTTCCTTATGTAAAACAAGGATAAGTTTTAAGGACATTCCTATATCGAAAGGCTGGATGTCTTGCTTTGATCTCTTTGTAACAGTACTAGCTGCGGTATAGAATTATGCTTTTAAAGGAAAATATTCGACACTTCTCGAAGAAACGAAATTTACTTTCTTCAAGAAAGGTTTATCCCACCAAAAACATACCTGTTAAAAAGGGGGCGGCCAAGTTCCTATCGGCTAATTGTTCGCCTAAAAAAGGATTGAAATCCAATCCAATGCCAAGTTTAGATGCACTTTAAATTCGATCATAATCATCGTCATCAACAGACTGATCCACTGGTAAACATTTGCCATTCCCAAGACTCGCAACCACATTCTAAATTTGAACTTGGCAGGTTTTCGTGCGTAATACTTAATTAATTTGTATAATTAAATTTATTATTTCTTCTTTTCGAGTCGACAGCAAACTCAGCAATTTATTATTTATATAATAATTAAATTAATCTATTTATTAAACTAATTTAACCTGCCAAGTTCAAATTTAGAATGTGGTTGCGAGTCTTGGGAATGGCAAATGTTTACCAGTGGATCAGGCTGTTGATGACGATGATTATGATCGAATTTAAAGTGCATCTAAACTTGGCATTGGATTGGATTTCAATCCTTTTTTAGGCGAACAATTAGCCGATAGGAACTTGGCCGCCCCCTTTTTAACAGGTATGTTTTTGGTGGGATTTGAATACTTTTTTTGAAGAAATCGTACCTTTTTTTTCTTTTTGTGCCACGCCTTCGTCCATTGTTAACCACAGAATAAATATATTTAATCATCCGGACACTCCATGCAGCAAATTTATTTTGACAACCTAGTTACTTCTTTTAGAAAAACCAAAGAGTTTTGAAGAGCCGAAGCTGGCTCTTCCAACCTCTTTGAGAAAAACAACTGCAAGTCAGGGTTATCACGAGATTAAATTTAAAAAAAAAACTTCTATAATACTGCGTAGCGTACATAGATTTTTGTCATAAAATCTTCTTATTAAACCTTTCTAAATAATGACAAACGTCGCTACACTTGACGTAAGTGACATGACGTAAAATTTAGTGACAGCGTTGTAGCGATCGCGAATTTGTTTGCATGAAACAACTTTGGAGTAGCGGGCAATATTATTTTAAATCTCAAATTATTATTTTTAAGTTTTAGTCGTATCTTTAAGTCAAGTGTTTACGTATTAAATAGTTGATAGTTAAATTAAATGACATTCAGTACATCGGTCAAATTTATATTATAATATAAATAAAATAGGTACAGTAGGCAGCACATGCGGCTGGATATTCGCTCCACGATTTTCGCTCCTACTACTACAGGATAAAGACGCTCCCAAGGTCATTATGTCCAGCCGCATGTGCTGGCTACTGTACACGATGCATTTTAAAATGTGTCAACAATTAAGATAATATACATATCGTACTTAGCCAATCTTTATTCCTAATGTTTACAGTATTCAGAGCTCGATTGGTCTTTTTTTTTTATACAAGCGCACATTATTAATTTTTCTACAACGGTCTCTTTCGATAAATCAAGAATAATAAAAATTGCACGATGTGACAAGGTTATCACGTCTTATAACAAGCGCTACAGTGTATTAAGGCTGCCACACACCGGATACGTCTGCATCACGACGCATTGCGTCTGCAGCACCGCGCACAGAAGGCCGTTCACACAGTATCGCAGACGAATGCAGCAGCGCGGTGTCAGTGTCAATAGGAAATCCCGTGTAATTCAACCTTATAACAACCTTTACGTCCGATTCGCGCGTGCGACGTTCCCGTTCCGCTGCCGCGCGCGCCAATTCGGTCACAAAATATCACAAAATATAAAGGAAAATGAAATAAAATGCACGATATTTTTTACGCAACTGACATTTATTGATTTGTAACCATGGTAACCCATGTCAGTTTGTGTTGTGTTCGTGCCGTGCGTCTGATGCACGCAGAAGTGCTGCATTGCGTCTGCGACCATTTCAGTGTGAACGTCGTATTTCAGGTTAATACATTACAGATCGTGTCGCACGCAGATGCAACGCAATGCGTATCCGGTGTGTGGCAGCCTTTATTATGAATACATGACAATATATTTTATACCCCCCCTGCCCTCTCCCCCCTCTCCTCATCGTATTCTCATTGTACCACTTGTTTAGAAATATTTTTATTATAAATTCGATATTCAATTAAGCCAACTTTCTTAAATTTCTTAATTTTTTGTTAATCTACATATAACACACGACCTGTGTGCCAAATTTCATAAGGCTAGGACAATTGGAAGTGGCCTAAACATTTTGATTACCGGTCAGTGAGTGAGTCAGTCAGTGCCAAAATTAGCTATTTTCACAGGGTTATATTTCAGAATTTACTGAAGCTGAAGCTATATCTATGAAATTTGGCATACTGCTTTAGTACTAGTATATAATTACGTAGGTACAATTTTATCTCTGTACTTGCAATAGGCGCTGAGCTACAGGGGGGTCAAAAGTGGGTCGAAACGGTTCGTGTAAATAGTGCACGGCATGCGTGCGGCTTATTGCTGGAACTTGGCCTGCGCACTCCCGTGCGCTTAGATAGAAAGGTTTTCAGTTACTTAATGCTTGATAGATGATACTCGTAGAAACAAGGGGAAATTTTCCCTCCGGCCACATTGGCAACTGATATTCGCAACCAGTTGCCAAAGAAGAAAATATTTGTGATCCGGAAACTATGAATAAGTCCATGGGTCTGGACTCCAGTTAAAAACCTAAGTATTAAAATTAAAACGTCATTAAAAATTACCAGTTGCATTCGCAAATCCATTTAAGCATGGCATCTATAGCAGTAGTCATTGACCTTGGTGTAACCTCCACGCTGACCGTGTGCTGAGCAAGGTTACACCATAAACGTCACGTGACAATTGCTCTAAGTGCTTTGTGTCAATAGTGTTGCTGTATTTTGGTTTTCCAACTTCATGAGCTCAATATAAATTCACATCTCTGCCTTCTTTTTTAAAATAACGAATAGATATTAGTCCTCTACGCTGTCTTAAATTGCAAGTTGATCACCAAAGTATGAATTTTGGATCTCTTCTTTTGAACCTCTTTTTGGAATTTTATCCACGACGCAAGTAAGATCCAAAACGGAGGGTTTAGACTTTAGACAGTAGAATTTATTTTTTTCATTTGGGCCCTATAGATAGAAAGTTTGGACAGTATTTAATTAACTATTCGATAATCCCTTTTATTAACTCGTTTTTTTTAGACATTGAAATGATCTTAGCCACTTTCGTCATCAGCCCCTCTAACATGCCCCGTCCACGAGTGACAGACATAATTTTGTCGTGCGTATTCTCTTATCCTGTTGGAGGATATTTCAATATAGCGGGTTTCTAGCAATTTTTAGACAGTTAAATGTGCGACAAACTTTTGTCATAGCACTGCATGTTACGGGGGCAGGTCTGCAATTACCTACACACAAAAATTCCATAACAATTGAAAAAAATATCCCCAAGACGTGCGTCAGAGTCGTGCATAGTAGCTATAGCTGCGTCGCCTCACGTTTGCCGACCAGTAAAGTAGCCTGCCGCCGTGTTATTGCAAGTTATAGCCATCGCACAATGGCCCGTACTGCTCGCTAATGTCATTAGCGCCTGGACAAAGCAGCATTGTTTGTTGCAAGCTACATACAACTACACTACAACTACAAGCCACGCGCCTACATGGACTTGTTGTAGGTAGACATTTTGTAGGTATGTGTGGATAGATAGGTACCTACCTACCCTCCTCGGTTGTTAAATGCTTAAAACCAACCCAACTTTTGTGTCAACAACGTGTCACATAATCCAGGAATTGGGTAACAGCGATTACTTACCTTTTATTTATTTTAATAGACTAGCCAACATAGTACATTTATATACTTTTATACAGCATGTGCTTAGAATCTTTTAGCCAATATGCACCACCACACTTATAGGCTACAACATCCAGTAACCAATAACAAACAACAACGACTTTACTGTCATCTTCAACCCAATGCATAAGATTTAGAAAAACATTTTTAGATTAGTATTTCACTTTCCGTAGAGATTGCAAGCTTCCATAATAAGTGCTTTCATTGATTTAAGTAGGTAGGTACCTATGTCCTAATTATTATTTTTTTGCAATTGTACACAAAATTATCAGACCAAACAATAAATTTTAACTAGAATTCTGTCACATTGTGCAGAAAGAGCAATTTTTTATCTATTTAACTATAATTTTAGATTCATCTCAATTTAGTTCCGGCCGCATAAAGTAGGATACCTATTGACGTTTTCCCGCCATCCGGTCGCCGCCATCTTGTCGCCAGTTCTGGCGCCGACCTGCCGGCGACGCAGGGTGCGATCAGAAAGGTCGTTGGCTGGGGTAAGCTCCATCCAGGGTTATGTAATCCAAGCTATTTGGATAAAGAAGCGATCTGTATACCATTGTTTTTCTGTTTCCCTAATAATGTGTTAAACTTGTAAAATTACGGTTTAATGTGACGCTACTGTTCTAAGGAATTCTTTGTTGCTCGTTCCGTCCGCGACTGATTTTCGAAGTAGTCAGATTTTCCGGAATTTGCTTAGCATATTTGCTAAGCTATTGTTTTTTAAGCAGGCTGTGTGGTTTTCATGTGATTCGTATTTATAAACGTGGATAATTGGTTATAACTATAAAGATTGTAGGCCTGCTTCGCCAATACTTCAATACCCTACTGGCCTATTTCCTAGTAGGAACGGTCTTTCTAATAATTATAAGCTGATAAGAACAAAATGTACTTACTGAAGTTTATACTGAAATTTTCATCGGTTATTAACAGAACCATCTTCTTTATTCTTTGACTATTAGGATATATTAACATTTTTTTATTATTAAGTTATTAATTGAGACTGCTAAGCCTCGATTGCTTTTTCGACATTTCGTAAGAATTTCCTTTTATTACCTACCCATGAGCTATGAGCAAGCAAGCATCTACCTACCAACTTTTTTTCCAATTCAGCTGAACTAATACAGCGTAAAAGTAGAACAAAGAAACAAATATTGATACCTTCTTGTTTAAGTATAGGTGTTTGCCACCCCTACCTCCTGCCCTATATCGGCTGACACACTATCCCCTTTTCAACCCATGGTTTCCGGAACTGGGGCTGGCGCAAACACTACCTTTATACACGCACCCAAAGCCATAAAAACAGCATGAAAGAATCTGCGTAAACTGCTAATTGTAATTCATCTTGGATGTTAAGATTTTTAACATGATACACCGAACAAATTCGTACTAATAATAAATATTATAAACGCGAAAGTTTGTAAGTATGGATGTATGTTTGTTACTCTTTTACGCAAAAAGTACTGAATGGATTTTAATGAAACCTTACAATTATATAGATTATGCATCAGAATAACGCATAGGCTACTTTTTACAGCGAGAAAATACTTCTTTCCCACGGGAAAATCTGTTAATGCGAGCGGAGCCACGGAGTGGAAAGCTAGTCTCTAATACCTATAAGTCTGCTTCCGCTGCTGGACAAAAGCCTCTCTCAAACATCCCTATTAAATATTATAAACTAGCGACCCGCCCCGGCTTCGCACGGGAAAATGGTTATTGTGAGTTATCCTTAAGTATATTATGCATGTATTATACATATAAACCTTCCTCTTGAATCACTCTATCTGTTAAAAAAAACCGCATTAAAATCCGTTGCGTAGTTTTAAAGACTTAAGCATACATAGGGACATAGGGACATGGGGACATATATAGGGACAAAGAAAGCGACTTTGTTTTATACTATGTAGTAATAGTGATGCAAGACCTGAGAGAAAGACATAGGCTACCTTTTACCGCGGGAAAATACCTCATAGCCACGGGAAAAACTGTTAAATACGGGTGAAGCCGCGAACCGGAAAGGTATCAGTAATTATATTTTTAAAACAACCTGATACTTGGCTAATAAAGTTTATACCGGAAACAGGAATACTGCAAAAACATTAGATTTTATTTCATTTACACTGCAATACAATCTATTAGGTATTACGTTTTCTTGCACAACTGTGAATTTCCTACACATTAGTGTTTATATATTAAGTATGTTATGTATGTTCGAAGAGATCGTTACTTTGCGCACCTTAAAAACCAGTGTTTTCATACATGTTCCTATCTATTAAATACAAGTTTTTAATATTTGCTGTCTAAAAAAGTCTACGTCAGCTTTCTGCACAAAAAATTGATACGTACAGACGTAGGATTATTTATTAAATTGTTCTTCTATGGCTAACGTACTACCCACTAGGCTGCACAAACTGTAGATAGTTTCTTGTACGCCTTTCAATCATGAAGTACCTACTCGCAGTTAGCTTTATGTCGAACAAAACAATTTAGTTGACACCCGTGGAGCCTACTTTCGATGCAAATTGTTTGTGCTCACTAGGGTCATCAACCCGATGAATTTAAATTGTTTTTAAATAGCTTCGTTATTCATTTTAGCCAAGAATAATTTGAGCCACTCTCTGTTCTCTAGAAATTGAGATTTTGGTGCCGCATCGACAATATATAGAACTTTTACTGGATATTATTTATTTTTCTGATTCACAATGTGTACTATATAAATAATTTGTTTCATATCGTGTGGGTTATAAGGTCATTGACTATCTCAAATCTAGACATAGAATCATGGGACATAGATTACATTTGAAACTGAAAAAAACATGTCTTTACCACCGGAAGAATGCTAGTTAAAGCTTGCTTTATAAAATGTACTCGTACCTAGTTCTGCAGAAATAGGCACATTCCATTATCATCGAAAATGAGTTTTAAATGCAGCCCATGGATTCCTTGTCGAAATTAGTATGGCTGCATAGTGCATACAAATTTAGACAATACGCATTATTTACAAAGACAGTCATGCCTGCCTATATCTCGTTAAATGACTGAGTTACGCGTTGTTTAAAGCCCCCAAGTGTATTTTTTTTGTGTAATAAATAGATAATTAAGAAGATAATTATTTATTTATTTAATTATTAATGACACTATCTCGCAAGTAAACGTCATCGGATAAAAAAAACTTTGAAAATCGGATTCCTAAATGGCGGAGATAATATCTTATCAAATATGTCCACAAAAAAAACAGGCGAATCAAGAAAATCCTCGTTTTTTGAAGTCGGTTATAGACAGCCATCAGATTGTCTAATGCAACCAAAAATATGTCGTACGCAAGCCCTTCTAACCTACAACTTGACCTACCTACCGTCCTGCGCTAATGCGAACCATGCGCGTGCGCTGCTAACCGTTAGCCGGAACCGGCCCGTCTATGCGCATGTTATGGTTATGGCATGGTGTTGTTAAACCATAAAGATTGACACATACATCCATGTTTCTATAATATCTGTAGAGTCAACACAATATTCGTAAGCTCAAGATCGATTGCGAGGTCTTCTGCAAATTAAACTGGTTAGCTTTACCTAAACAATATTTGTCTTTTCTAGTAAAAAGTAAATAATCTTAGCCCAAAAAAGTTAACCATACGTTAAAAGCGTGTAAAAATATATATGAGATTTTTCTTAATTTTTGAACAAGCGTTTAACAAAAGGTTGGACGTGTGTTTTATTTATAATTTTATAGAAAATATCTAAAAGTAAACCTTATGTCTTTGAACTGATTCGTCTTTGGATGCCAACCATTGCTCCCGACTTAAATAAGTACAGAGTTCAGCTCGTAAATGTACTAGGTATAAGCTATATAAGCTGTCCTTGTGACTTATTTGTCTAGTTCAGGCCTTTTGCCTGCTAGAAAACCCCATTGACCTCGCCCAATAACCACCACAGGTGTTGTGTTTGTCTAATTTTAAAACTGGTAACCACACCACAAGCACAGAAGCCACAAGTTCAAGTCCGGTGAAGCTTCACACGTCGATTTCAGGACACAAGCATAGATCAATAAAAAAAACACATTTACTAAACTAAACTAATATCATAAACGCGAAAGGTAAGTAAAGAAAAATGGATGGATGTTTTTTACTCTTTCACGCAAAACTACTGAATGGATTTAACGAAACTTTACAATAATATAGCTTATACAACAGAATAACACATAGGTTATTTTTGACCACGGGAAAATCCTTCAATCCCACTAAAAAACTGTTAGCGCCACGCGGGGACTTGGAGCGGAAAACTAAAAAGTTGATAAAAGCCAGCGATCCAGCTCTTTAATATATCTTATAGTATCTCTGGTATATGTGACCCTCCCTTTACACCATGGTGTAGTCACACCATATAACTATAACTACGTATACTTGTATAGCTCCCGTTTGACGGCTTTGTTGAACTAAGGAGGTAGGTACATTTGGTCGTAAACCTGATCTACATAATGCAAATGATAATATGCGTATCTAGTCATGTCTCCAGATTGCCGATGGGTTTATATTTATAGTGAAGATCGGATCAACGATCTCATAGAAATTTATTACCTTTAATGCTGTTTATAATTTACATACTTACACGAAGAAATGCAAGCTCTTTATGATTTAAAATGGTATATTTACCGTGGTTATAATAATGCCTAATTACATTTTTTGAACTTTATATAGCTCCCGAATACTCTTTTATATGACTAGGTACTTAAATATTAATATTACTTTTCATATCTGTTTTCTTACTAAATGCAAATGTGTTTAATAATCACTACATAGTATAAAACAAAGTCGCTTTTTCTGTCCCTATGTCCCTTTGTACGCTTAAATCTTTAAAACTACGCAACGGATTTTGATGCGGTTTTTTTTAATAGATAGAGGGATTCAAGAGGAAGGTTTATATGTATAACACATGCATAATATACTTAAGAATAATCCACAATAACCATTTTCCCGTGCGGAGCCGGGGCGGGTCGCTAGTAGAATATAAGACAATCAAATAAGCAACCTCTCTCTTTTAAAAATATATTAATTTGTTCAACATTTGTATTATGATGTTTTCAAGCCATGGATTCAAGCCGTATTATTTATTTTAATTAAATTAATGTTTTCATGGCAACCAAAGGGATTACATATCACCAAAAGGAGTTACATTGCAGTTTTTACTGCCACACATATACTCGTAGTAGTGGTGTGATGACGTGATTTAGGTCAGACATAACACAATACTGGTTCAGAAACATTGCACTCATGCGCACATAATCTGAAACAACTGGCCACTTTAGCGCACATTTAAATGCACTTTTTTTTCTGAAAGGGATTTTGCGGATTTTGTTTTCAGTACACTACTTGCTTCTTTCATCAAGTCATATTTGCTTTACCTAATAAAAAGACGTGCGATGCAAAACGCAAAATTTTATCAAAAAATGGTTGTTCTGTAGGAAAATTTGACGCGAGACTACTTGTACTATTTAGCATTGCGTCTTTCTATTGTACCTACTGCATAATTCACATTCTGTCAAATCATATTAGAAATGAAATATAGCAGTAAAATTTTCGCAAATTCCACATTTTTAGGGTTCCGTAGCCAAATGGCAAAAAACGGAACCCTTATAGATTCGTCATGTCTGTCTGTCTGTCTGTCTGTCTGTCTGTCCGTCCGTCCGTCCGTCCGTATGTCACAGCCACTTTATTCCGAAACTATAATACCTATACTGTTGAAACTTGGTAAGTAGATGTATTCTGTGAACCGCATTAAGATTTTCTTACAAAAATAGAAAAAAAGCAATTAATTTAGGGGGTCCCCATACATAGAACTAAAATTAAAAAAAATTTTTTCATTAAACCCATACGTGTGGGGTATCTATGGATAGGTCTTCAAAAATGATATTTAAGTTCTTAATAATATTTTTTTCTTAACTGAATAGTTTGCGCGAGAGACGCTTCCAAAGTGGAAAAATGTGTGTCCCCCCCCCTCTAACTTCTAAAATAAGAGAATGATAAATCTAAAAAATATATATGATGTGCCTTACCATGAAAACTTCCAACGAAAATTGGTTTGAACGAGATCTAGTAAGTAGTTTTTTTTTAATACGTCATAAATCGTAAACCACAATTTACCTTTCACTATTATTAAAACATCGATCAAAGTCACAACGAACTACAAAAACTTTTATATTATGTTACTGGCTGCTATGGAACCCTTCATGGGCGATTCCGACTCGCACTTGGCCGCTTTTTGAATAGTCCGAAAAGACAGACTGCGTCTGTTTGTATAATGTTGATGTCAACCCTAGATTTCGTTAAAACGCTCGGAAGCAGTTGTTAAAAAAATACAATTTTAATTACGGCGTAAAAACCTTCTTAAACTTACAATTTTATGTCAGAAATACAAAAACTAGGTGAGGAGGGAATGTCCTCATTATACGTAAGTCTATAATGCCATGGTAAATGTCATGTTCGTAGCAGAGCTGAACCGATACATAAAAAAAAAACAATATATAGAAAGAACATACATGGACCAAATTAAAGGAGGTATGTGCAGTGCCGAATCAAGACTTCAAACAGAAGACGGAGAATAGATTGGAGTGACGTGGACTCCACTGACAAGAGCACGGCTCTTAAATTCGATGATGAAAAGATGTCAGGCGCTATCAAGACTTTTCGGCTGTTGACTATAATATGACTTACAACCAAGAAGAAAAGAAGATTATACCAGGTAGTATTATTATATACTAGCTTCCCGCCGCGGCTCCGCCCGCGTTAATAGTTTTTCCCATGGCAATGAGGAATTTCCCCGTGGTAAAAGTTAGCCTATGTTCTTCCGCAAGACCTATTCTATCTTTGTGCCAACTTCGCCCGCTGTAACAATTTTTCCCGTGGGAATGAGAAATTTTTCCGCGGTAAATTGTAACGTTTTGTTCTTTCCCAAGGTCTATTTTATCGTTGTGCCAAGTTTCACTAAAATCGGTTTAGTAGTTTCGGAGCCAATTCAATTATTAGGAATATTTAAGGTATATTTTTTTACACCTTAGGTTACATTATTGAAGTTTTAGTAAGGATCTCATTTTTTTTTGTAAATAAAATATGCCAATGTTACTCAAGGATCATGTAGCTTCTCAACAGTGAAAGAATTTTTAAAATCGGTTCAGTAGTTTCGGAGCCTAACTTATCGATGCAAACAAACAAAAAAACAACCTTTTTAAAAAAAAAATACCTATGCTTGTGTCGAAAAGGTACGACTAATTAAGCTTCACCGGACTTGTGAAAACAAACAGGCAAACAGTCAAACCTTTATAATATTAGTTTATATGACTAAACTTACCACCATATTGCTAGGCTCCCTTTGGTTGAGAGGCGCCTCCTTGGCAGCTTCAGCCTCCACCTGGTAGAGGAAGTCCTTAGCCTCGGGCGACAACGTCACCAGGCTGTCCGAATTCCTCGGGGAAGCCACTTTCACGAGCTGCTGGTACCGGATTTCTCGACTACTTGCCTCAGTTTTCAAAGAATTCACTAGCTTTTTTTGGAAACCCTGAAATGTTGTATTATTTTTTACAATACTCGTATGTTGAGTTAAGTTCTTTGAATTCGGATCTCCAATTAATAGATTTATTTTTTAAATTTTATAGTCTAGAAAATTTATACATCCAAATGAAATAAAATAACAATTAGTTATAAAACCAGTCTACGTTATTTTACTCAATCAATAATTATTATTGAAGTAATTTATTCAACTTCACTGAACTTTATTCTAGTAGTAAAACCAATGATCATAATTCCTATTAATAATGATGTATTTAGTACCGTTTTGACTCCAAATTTTCGTATAATTTTGAATTCCGATACTGCTAAATGAGCCAAGTGAGTAAACGTAGCACACCTCGCGACGCTAGACAAACGCACAGACTAACAAAAAGCCATAATAAAAGTTGGTGCTAGCGACAGTGAGTCAGCCGAACCCGGGTGATTATATTAACCTGTGACCCCGCTAATTTGTCAATTGCATTGACCCCAGTTGGTATCTTCCGACGTTAACGACATCGTAAACGAGAAGAGACACTCACCCAGTGCAGTGTGGCTTGGTCGGATGCCTATAAAGATACAAATTAGGAGTCTTGTCTACACTCTTCATAATTTTATTTTGTTCGCTTCAGTCCTCTTCATCGCTTCCCATTGCACCAGAGACAGCTTATACGAGTATATTTTTTATTATTCAGTTAAAATCATTTGTTCAAACTACTAAGCATTTTCACAGTAATAATATTGGGATCACAGTAGTTTGCATGTACGTACGGAGAATCAAACATGTGTGTGGTGTAATTTTCCTTAATTTGACTTTTTCATGTCTCTACCTAACCTAGTTGCATTATGTTTACTCGTTTTTATTTCCTTTCAGTTGCTTATTTTCTTTTTTTCCTAATTCTAATTAAAGGAAAAGCTTCCG
Source organism: Teleiodes luculella (assembly GCA_948473455.1). Taxonomy (NCBI): domain Eukaryota; kingdom Metazoa; phylum Arthropoda; class Insecta; order Lepidoptera; family Gelechiidae; genus Teleiodes; species Teleiodes luculella. The sequence goes on along the minus strand of OX419595.1, from coordinate 3,549,841 downwards.
AATTCCGTAGCTATGATGCATTGCATTGTTTACTGTACTTCGATGATCCATCATTTTGGTATCATTGCTTGATTTTCTATGTTTTTACCTTAGCTGTGACGTATGACAAATGTAATATACTATGCGGTTTGCTATGGAACATACATAAACTTATACATTAGTCATATACCCGTCTCAGTTTCATCACCACTGTCTCAGTAGTACAAATCATAGGACTGGTAAATCTGTGCTACTGTTTAGATCAGATTTTCTTCCTTCTAACTAGTTCACTTTACCTTGTCGTCGTATACATATTTTGTAAACTTCACCTTCTCTACATTCACTCTTATAACTTGTTTCTGATCTAAATGAGGTTTGCCGTTAGTAATCTTACATTATATGGTTACTAACATTTAACCTTGCATACTAAACAAGTTTCCAATGATAAGAAATTAGTAAGACTTAAGCATTTCACTCTTTGAAACCACAAAAGCACGGAGAGATAAAAACGCATACCTGAATACAATAAAAGGATAATTGAAATGCGGTATAGTTACCTATTTTATTGCAAAAAGCATCGTCATTCTGTCATACAGAATAATGCATGTCATAATATGATGACTCCCACCGTATATTGCACTGAATATTACATATAATACAACAAAGCCACAATTCATGACAAGGTATTGAAAAAAATGCGCAGTATACAGGAAATAAATGTATTTCAAATTAGCGTTAAATTTACAAAATCTTGTAAATACAGAACATAATATAAAAACTGTTAAATAAACAATTATTCCTATCTAATCGAAACAAAGGTGGGAATAAATTAATAGTATAGAAGAGCTGTTGGGTTATGAAGTTCTACAGACGATGATGGTTCTATAAATTAAGTGGAAATACCATATTGTCTGGTACAAAATACGAAGTTGAAATATAAAAGTGATTATGGCAATTTCCAAAGCTACGAGTAACTCATAATGTTGTGAGTTTATCGTGTCGGTAAATGCGGTAATTGACATATTAGGTCCTTACCTATGAAATTGCCGTTCAGTATCAAAAAAGTGAAACAAGTTTTTTTTAATGAAATTATTATTTAATCAATCGAAGTATGCGCCGTTGTTATCGATACACTTCCGCCATTTTATAGGCAGACCATTGATACCTTTGGAAAAAAAATTCTGGGAGCGAGAGTCTATGAACTGTTTGAAGGCGGTTTTTACTGCCTCATCAGATTTGAAAATTTTTCCTTGTAAAAAGTTATCCAAATTTTGAAAAAAGTGGTAATCGGTTGGGGCAAAATCTGGAGAGTATGGTGGGTGACGCAGATCTTGCCCCAACCGATTACCACTTTTTTCAAAATTTGGATAACTTTTTACAAGGAAAAAATTTCAAATCTGATGAGGCAGTCAAAACCGCCTTCAAACAGTTCATAGACTCTCGCTCCCAGGATTTTTTTTCCAAAGGTATCAATGATCTGCCTATAAAATGGCGGAAGTGTATCGATAACAACGGCGCATACTTCGATTGATTAAATAATAATTTCATTAAAAAAAACTTGTTTCACTTTTTTGATACTGAACGGCAATTTCATAGGTAAGGACCTAATAGAATTATATTTGACTACCTTACTATAACTGGTACACAAAGTAAACAATATTACAGGACACATATCTTAACATAAATCTAGAGTAACTTAGAATAGATGTAACATGTTACATTTCCTTCGTGAAGTGTATGACGGCTAGCACTGTATCGAGAAGGTAGATTGCTCCGTTGATCACGCAAAGAGCACCGACTGCTAAACCCACCTGAAAATCAAAGACATTAGATGTTATTAATGTGTCCGTATTCATCTCTTATCATCATAATCATCATCATCATTTCAGCCAGTAGACGTCCACTGCTGGACAAAGGCCTCCCCCAAAGATCTCCACAACGATCGGTCCCGCGCATCATTCATCATCATTTTGTTCATCTCTTATACATAGTCACATTTATGTCTTCGGCAAAATTGGAATAGAAGATTTTGCCATATTGTCTATTTGATGACAATATAATTGTGTCCAATGCCGTATTACTTGTTGGTTTCTTATTTTTTCACAAAAGATTTGATTTGGTCTCTTTCTAGGTGAACGCTCTTAATTTGTTGCGCGAGAATGTCCTCTTCTTGAGCCTCTTCTATCCAAAAATATAAACACTTAAAGACACGCTCTTTCTCTAACGGGGTTAGCAAAGGTTTAGTAAGCTAAAAGGGAACATGAACTAAAACCACCTTTAGCAATGTTTGGGTAAAGATTCGTTACGCTGACCTTTTGTCTCGTGTTCCATATTAAGTATCAATTTGTCTAAACTTTGGGTGCGGATATAAAGAAACAGGTTTTCCGGTACGGACTTGTCGGTCGGGTCGGTACGGATCGGTGCAGTTTACCCAACATAAAGAAACAGATAAATTTAGCTTTATTGACCATCAAATTCAAGCCCATATGAGCTGGTCCAGGTCCTGTTTCTCTATGCGTGAGCTCATATAATAACATTGGCATATTTTACCTGCACGCATCGATACCTACCTGTACCGGCACAGAATAAATAATAGTACTGTACGGGTTTGTCTGTACCGAGTACCTGTTTCTTTACGTCCTCACCATTTGACTAGAAAGTCTAGATCTTATGAAGAGTTTAACTGACCTGCTTCTCCGGGAAGGTGAACTGGTATTGGTGCTCTCCTTGGTAACCACCCCAGTAATGCAGCGCCACTGCTCCCACCGCTATCCACATGAACACACCCACGAAGTTCATGACGATCTCTGACATGGCCCTGGAACGAGTTAAATGAATATGTTTATTTGTGTATACATTTATGTCTCCCATGTCGAATGCGTGTAATAGACAAGGATAAACAGCGCAAAATGACGTAGGCTCGTGTCAGTTACGTGGTCTAATTGCAAGACCTTGTTTTCTTGGACCATGATAGGTATCTCCTAAAAAAATACTTCAATGTAAAAAAATAACACTATGTGTGTGAGCGTGTGTGTATCTTATCATAGAAGTATGTATAATCATCTCCATACTAAGGTAATATAGATTGTCCTCTATCTTGTGTTTTCTTTGTCTTGCGGTTGCTTCCTTCTTTTCTGTTTTTTTGTAGTATGATCACTAATTGATTCATTCTCTTCATTTAATTTATTATGTTTGCGAAATAGTGTGTAACAAAATGTATTATTTATTCTTTCTTTTGTTTTTGTAAAGGTTGAATTTGATTAAGTTCATTAATCGAACAGGAGCTGTCCCTAAATTCAAAACTCCTTTCTGTCTAGTTAGCACAGTATTCGTGTCTGCGATATTTGTACATTTTTATTTCGATATTGACTGGTCTAAGTATGTTCAAGATAAACAAAACAAAATGTTACAAAATGTTGACAATTACAAATGCGGTAAGCTCACCTTTTGTGTTCTGTGGTTCCAAAAAGATATGTGACGGTCTGCACGAGGGTGTAGATGAGGTAGCCCACTATGACACCAGAAGCCACGATCTCAGCATCTGGGTTCTTTTCCTCGTTGAGGTTCCATGTGCCTCCCACTCCAAGAAACTCTCCATTGTAGCCAGTTCGGTACAAAACCAAGATTATGATGTTGAGAACCTGGAACATTTCAAACAATGGAAATTTTTATTTTGTTTATGTGTCTTCTAAAGACAGGGGATAAGTAAGTCTATTTTTCTGTGGCCACTGGCCAAGATACCTAAAGCCTGACCAAAAAAATAAAAAACTTGTTCAAAGGGTGTCATATTATTTTCTGTTTTAGTCTTTGTTGCAATTTCTTAATCGTCGTGGCTATCAATTTAGTTCTATTGGATTTTCTCAATATAGCGCAGAGTTTTCTTTTTCGGGTAGGGCTTATAGCTTTATCAAATAAACTGGGGATTCCCTATTGTGTTTTGTTGTTTAATACAAACACAATGTGGATCGATAAGTTACATCACGTTTTTGTTGTTTATCTCTTTTAACGCAACTTTTTGTGACAGGAACGTTGGTTTCTTTGTTTGACATTTAATCAGAATTTCATACAAACCCTACATTCTTACACTATGATGTTTATCCTTATCTACGACAGAACATTATTCTTAAGATTACGTTTCTTCTTGTCAATTACAACTTCCTGTTTATCTTAAGTTTGTCATACTGCTAATCAGCAGTTCCGATTGTACTATAATTAAAGAATGGCTACCATATCCGGCTATAATATTGATTCATCGTCTAAATATGTTTCTTCTCTACGTAACGTATGAGTTCCAGCTAACTTGACGAATGTTTGCTATTGATAAGTGATATCAGTGTTGATAGTGTTTCCAATAATATGTTGATATGATACCATTCACCTTGTCAGTTTTCTCTTAACTTAGTGTTTCAGGTTTGTATTAAAACAATAGAATTTACCACTAAGTTCATGCATAGGTATTAATCAAAGATGTAACTATCAGTTACCTACTAATCATTAATAAAGGTTTACTTATCAACATACATAGCAGTATCTACAACTACATCTAATGCTGAATACTCTTTAAATAAAACTATATTTTGGTAGTTAGGCATATGGGTATAATTATATTTTAGTGTAAATATTCATTAATAAAATAAACAATTACATGAAAATAAAATAAAAACAACCAAAATTTGTACATCTTGACACTCGCTCTCACTACCTAGGTAAAATTGGCTTGAATCTTAATTCTTAAACCTCGAGAGCTTAGACAATACGTACAAGTATAATCACAAATCAAAGATCACGTACAGCAAATATTAATGCCATACGTACATAATGGCTTGGCCAAGGTAAACTTGGACCTAGGGACCTATTGTGGAGTTGCGTCCACGCATAGTAATGGGCCACATCTGCGCAGTGGCATGGCGGTACCATGATCTATTTAATGAGTAGAACTTTTTGAATAACTTATTATAGAAATCTTCAGCATCATTATTATTTGAACTTGTTTTATATATTTTTATGCTCTTTAAATTCTAATTATAATAAAATTTATGAATAGGCCATTTTCTTAATCCAGGAATCACGTGACCCTTTTACACTATATCAAAATATATGGATAGTATTGATCCTGTTTCAAAGACGGAAAATATATCAGAACTTTCTATTTATGATCGTAATGAACTACTTGTGTATAGTTTAAGTGTCATTTTTGTTTATTCCAACGTTTCCCGACAAACCGATAGTAAAGAGTACGAAGCTATTGCTTACAAAATACGACTCGTCTTCGTTTCTTGTTGCTTTAATTTGTAATAATATTTACGTAATTGACTGTTTCCATCAAATGGTCGTTTTTTTAAAAAGACTAAAGCAAACCTGCTAGAAAGTGTCTAACAATATTAAAGAAGCGCAAAGTTAATAACAAATTAAATACTTCGAAGTTTATGCTATGATCATCATGGAGCTATGCGTACACAGACAGTACTTTCTATCAAATTCATAAAGACTTATGCAAAAAAAATGTCTACCTCGGACTGTATTTGATTGAGGCTATAATCAGACTACTACAGATACTTTCAATTATTTATGTAGATTTTAATAACCTAAGTTTAGATTAAAGGTAAAAGTTATCTATTGTGTTAGTGGCATCTACAATATAGCTTCTATGAATAGCACTTCTGCGCTAGCAGCGATTCTTTAAGGCAGGTACATCTTTGAGATTATCAATGTTGAAGTCTTCCCACGACTCATCAGCCTTATATATGTAGCGCCAACCGTGTGACTGCTGTATTAGTTTAATTGCCGTCATTTATCTCAACCAAATCTTCTTTGTCATTATAGGATCTTGAGCTACTTATGTAACGACAGGAGCTATGATTTCGTGTTCCTTTATGTATCAACTAACTTTCTGCTCCGCGGCTCTGTCCGCGCTTACAATTTTTCCCGTGGAAATGGCGGATTTTCCAGCAGTAAAAGGTAGCCTATGTGTTACAAAAATAGTTTTTAAAATACATTCAGTAGTATTTGCGTGAAAGAGTAAGAAACATCCATACTCACAAACTTTCACGTTTATAATACATATTAGTAGGATGTCTTAGACGATTCATCCTGATTAAAATTAAATATTTCTACACTTTGGTTCCGGTTGTTATACTTAATAAAATACTTTGTAAAATATAATAAAATACCAGATTTTAACTTCGTTTTGTCGTTCACGTTGTTTTTTTTATTGACTGGGACATTTTTTGCTCCAATTTATGATTTCTTCCGAGGTTATGCTATTGTGCTACTCGTGCACAGTCATTCAGTCCTTTATTTGGTCAGTTACTTCAATTTTAATACCTTAAGTAATATTAAATTAAAATTTTGAAAAACCCCCGCCACTAAACCGTTGCTTAGATCTTTTCAACAACCAGAAAAGAACTGATAATTTTCAAATGACTGAAGATATTTTCTTAGATCATACCTAAGAACACTATCGATTATGACATCTTGCAAACAAAAAAAACCAGATCAAAATCGGCGCACCCATTTAGGAGCTATGATGCCACAGACAGACAGACACCCACGTTGAACTTATAACACCCCTCTTATTCGTCGGGGGTTAAAACAATACGTGAAACTTTTATGAGAGGTGTACATTTCAGTGACTTATTATAATTCCTGAGTGTGAGATGGAAAACTGGGAAAACAAATATTAAAAAATAAACAATATTGTTATGTCACAAATTACCTACATTGAATTCGTAAGTGCAAATAGAAAAACATAAATTTAAAAATATATATACAAATTAGTATCAATGACGTCACAAATAGCATTAGTAACATGATAATTAAAAATCTGAATGCAACGTTGGATGCGATTGAGGAAGTGGCTATGTTTGATACTCAGCTTCCTGCCGGCGCCGTAATTAAACTTGTTGATACGATTGTTCAGTAATTGTCAGCTGCCGGGGACAGAGTAGCTGACATGACAGAAAGTGGTATTTAAATCGACCAAGGACGTAGATCCTTCAAATCGAAAGCCCAATAAAAAAATCTAAGCATGCTGTTTCTAAATATTTCTTTTTCGTACCAACCAGCGCTTAAATTTAGTAAAGAGATTTTCTTTGATGACTATGGTGATAAAAATGTTATGTGTGTCCCGTCATGTGTCATTTTATTAAAATCTTCTATTTTAGAAGTGTTATTTTGGTAAAAGAAAATGAATAAATATCCTATATTTATTTTTTACTCAATTTTAAGTCCATAAAATTTCCACAAAAAAACATTTTCCGAACAGCGTCTTTGATAAAGCCCATAGGCAAAAATATTTTATACAAACCATCTTCAGATTTTAAGTTATGCAATAACATTAGTCTTAGCATTCTAATATCTATCCATCCTATTTAATAGTTATGGTAATTTACGCAATAACCTAAGTTGTAAGAAATTCTCATAAATTTCCTATTTATGTCAGTTGTACAATGAATCTACTTCTACACACAACTTCATTGCTCTGCGCCCAGCTGCTCGCGAGTGTTAACTTGTGACCCGTCGCATGAATAATTTTATCATCCAATTGCCCTTATCCTTCCTCATCTTGTATTCAATTTGCATTTAAAATAAAAAATATGTGAGATTATGAATCTTTAACAAAAAAGTAATTTTAAAGAACATGCCTACTGCGGCAATTTAATTCATTCATAACAGTTACGTTGCTTTTTAGTTGAGAACCCAATTAAAACAGAAATACAGATGAAGAATAAATAAATACCAAATAATCAATCCCACACACACACACTAGACCAACGTGGTCAACTAAGGCCTTATTCATCCTGATCTCAGAATAGGCTCCAGCCCCTCGGTTGCTCGGGCGTAATATTTATGGGCAGTTAATGAATAAACAGAAATACCCCTTTTTTTAATTGACCTATGCTTGTGTCGAAAAAGTACGACCAATCGAGCTTCACCTTGAATAATACCCGTGTTCAGTTCAGCTTCACCTGCTATTGTGCTTACTTTTATTAAAATGCAAATTACAATTTTAAGTACAAGCGTACCTACTATTCTTCCCATAGGCTTCGCCTGATATTTTTGCTTCTCTCGTAGGAATTATATATTTTCCCACGATTGAAAGTAACTTATGTCTCCCCTGTAAATGTTTTTCGCAATCCTTATAGACGTGAAAGCTTAGCCCTGTTCCACCCTAACAGACAAAGATAAATCCACAGTTACTTTCGCATAATATAAGAAGGATAATGAATCATGAATACGAGTAGTATTATAAATTACAAAAGTAGCTTCACTATGAGTAATAGCATGAATGGTATCAGATAAGACTGTTTGTTCGTTTACAACATGTGGGTTGAACACACAGTCGGAAGGGCGTAGATATATTTTTTTTGTTATTCTATCTTACGAGCTGTTATTCCACCATATAAAGATTAATTGATCGAATGAGCTAATCACTTGTATTATACTGCACACGAACATTAAATAAAAAGCCGTTTTGCATATAGAAAAATCGGGATAAGATTGCAATTCAAACAGTAACAATATAAAAAAAATTGAATAATATCTTGAAAACGATCTTTTCATATATTAGGTAATATATATCGTCACTATTCCTGATTCTAACGCGCAGGGAAAATCCAAACTTAGCCATCTCCAATAATCTCCATTGCTCAATGAGTGACTTTAGAGTCTGTCTGTCTGTGGCATCGTAGCTCCTAAACGAATGTGCCGATTTTGATCTACTTTTTTTTCTTTGCAAAGTGTCACAATCGAGAGTGTTCTTAGCTATGATCCAAGAAAATATCTTCAGCCATTTGAAGATTATCAGCTCTTTTCTAGTTGTTAAAAGGGTCAAGTAACGGTTTTATGGCGGGGTTTTTTTAATTTTAAATTTAATATTTTTGATTTATAATGCTTGCTAATCGTGTAGATTTTTGAGGTTAACCTACCGCATCAACTTTGGTATAAAATTACCAGAGTCAATGCATTATCTTCAAATTAGTGTTTTTTTTTTATGTACCTATGCCAATCATGTGACCTGTTACCCTTTACAAGATAGTTAGACAAGATAGTAGTAGATAGAAAAAAAGATGAACAGGAAAAAATCCAAAATTATGTTCATCTCAGCCGAAAGACGTCCACTGCTGGACAAAGGCCTCCCCCAAGGATCTCCACAATGATCGGTCCTGCGCTGCATCCAGCGGCTTCCCGCGACCCTCACCAGATCGTCGGTCCACCTCGTGGGGGGCCTGCCCACACTACGTCTTCCGGCGCGCGGTCGCCACTCAAGAACCTTTCTGCTGTTGCCGTCGGTTCTACGTGCAATGTGCCCAGCCCATTGCCACTTAAGTTTAGCGATTCTTCGGGCTATGTCGGTGACTCTGGTTCGCCTGCGGATCTCATCATTTCTGATTCGATCACGCAAGGAAACTCCAAGCATAGCCCTCTCCATCGCTCTTTGGGTGACTTTGAGCTTTCTTATGAGGCCCATGTGGCCGCGTGGCACCGGCATAGAATAGTGTCACCCCCTCTCTTCCCGTGGGGGTCGTAGAAGGCGACCGAGGGATAACTACCAGAGGATGGGCAGCAGCGTCCTTCTGTGTATTTAAGACCACACTGTTGATCGCCAACCCGCATGCCAAGCGTGGCGATTATGGCAATATCCCCCCTATGGCTTATAATGTAATTACATGTTAAAATTGGGTTTTTATATTTTACACTTTATAAACCACGCCTTGAAAAAATATTAGATGTCTATAGCCAGACAGAAGTGTTTAATTTTATTGTATTTTAATAATGAACGGAATTACAACAAGGTGTGTCTTATCAAATTCTGATATCGAATGAGGCCACTCTAACTGACTAAATCTAACCTAACCTAGCTCCAATATAATGGTGTTGACTATTTCCGCCACAAATACATTCAATATAGTTAAATTTGTACTCTAGCAATAAGGCTACCAGTTATACAAGTTGTTCACTAAGTTCGAATTGTCATTTAGTTCAATCAAATTGTACATTTGTTCTGTGTTTGTGTTATAAATACTAATATTTTATTCGTTAAAAATGTTCTGTTTTAAAATGAATTTTCGTAAATCCTTAGTATCAATATAGAATAATATTTGTATTGTATTGCATTGTAAATTAATTCTTACTACTATCCATTGTCTTCCTTATAAATAAGCTTCCGCCCATTTAATTGTTTAGGTACACTTATATTTCATAAAAGTGTGATGTGTATTTCTTGTGTATTCTATCTTTCTTCTTCTGATATTTAAATATTTATGACTTATTTAATTTTTTCGTTGGAGCAGAAAGATATCCTAAGGTACGGGCGCCAAAGAAGGCCCACTTAAATTTTTAGATATTTTAAGTAGTGCAGTTAAGTAAAGTAAAGAAAAAACATAATGGAAATTATAATATATTTATTTGGGAAACAAAATATCAAAAAATTTAAGTGGGCCTTCTTTGGCGCCCGTACCTTATAAGGTGGACCGACTATCAGGTAAGGGCGGTAAGGGGTCGCGGTAAGCCGCTGCTGGCTGGAAGCGGGCATTGCCGGACCGATTATTGTTAAGATATTTGGGGAAGGCCTTTGTCCAGCAGTGGACGTCTACAGACTGAAATTATGATTAATTAAAATTTACAGTAAAATTCTTAATTTAAATTTTGTAGCCTGTCGTTTAAGAGTTCCTGTACTTCCCGTTATCGGGGATTCTAGTAGGATCATAACATAACGTACTATTTAGGTACAGGTTTTAACCACAGTAGTATGATTCATTTGTGTTTGTGACACTATATTTTGCAATAATAACTATTTTAGCTACCTGAATAATTTATTATTTGCACTATACTAAGAGCTAGTATTACAACTACGTTCTCTAGTTTCCTAATTAAGTCGAATTTTCTAATTCAAGATGTATTTATTCATTATAGGTTCCCTCAGAACATTTAATGACGTCATAACAGAAGTTAAGAATCTTTACTCAAACCAAGACCGGCTCTCTTTAGTCGTTCATTCGATCGTTTCAGTCTCATTTTTCTCACCACAAATCAATAATAATTTAAATTATGTACGTACGTAAGGTACCCAAATTTTCTAAGAATATATTACACATAGCAAACCAAATTAAAAGTTGTAATGGAAGGCTTAATTGTTTTATAAATTGCATGAATTTTGCATTTGTCTTCCGCGAGTCCCAGGGTGCTAAGGTACTTTAGCTTCACATGATTCATTTCATTAGATGATTCATTCGGAGTACCCGTTACTCATGGTATTCATTTACTTGGTTAGGTTCATACTTATTACTATTATTAAGTATCATGTTTATTAAGTCATGGTTGATTTGATACATGCTAAGAACTACATCATCTAGTAGGTAATTGTAATTGAGTATCTAGTTTCTATAACGAAGAAGAAAGAAATATTGAAGATCGGGCCAAATGGCGCGCCTTGGGGGAGGCCTATGCCCAGCAGTGGACGATGATGATGATCTAGTTTCTTAAAACTAAACTCGAAAAACATTAGCAATACAGAATGAATTATCTATTAGTAACGTATCTCAAAAACTCAATTTCTAAACCATAGCCTTGTTAGTACAAATTCATGGTTTCAAAATTAGTGCCGTTACAACCGTAGCAAATTTAGTAATCTGCGACCCTGTTTTTGCGTACATTTTAGATTGTTTTTAAAATATCTATTCTCACAAAAGACACACCTAACTACTTCCATATACAAATCAATAAAATAACCATACTAATCGATGCGCCTCGTCACTTTCGTGTGCTTTCGTCCAAATCGATTCAGCTTGAAGACTCTGCAACAAAACCACTAGGAGACTTACGATTTTGAATGCTTTCACCACGATCGTCGCTATCGTCTGCACAGACACCATTTTCACTAAGATTTGTTGCTTTATCACACAAAATATCACCACACTTTGTTTCGAAGTGAACGACTATGTTAGTTGTTACAGGTACACTGCCTGATTTACGTTATCACAGGGCCAGGTTATCAGCACAGCTAGTTGTAATCTTATCTGGCTCGGCGAATTAGTAGGACATGCTAACGTGGTTTGCCTGAACACTTTTGGAAAATTCTGTCCAATACCTTCGTTTATAAGGTGTTTTTTGATTTGACAAGTGTGTCTCGCTATCTTTGCTTGAGTTGCTATTCCCTTTAATTTTACTTGTTTCTCGTAAAATGCGCACTTATTTTTTGTAATAAAATTTAGCGTTTAAGGGCATACCTTATTTAGTTTAACATTTTTCGTTACATAATGTATAGGCACATTCGTTTTTCTATGGCTTCGTATTATTTTCCTAATTGCACCATCAGACCATAAAAATCCATCAATATCCAAATATATATTGCAGTTAAAACCTGAATAAACATAGTAAAGAGTACAGTCACTACCGCTTTGGTAAGTTTTTTCTGTTGTTTTGTTTGTTAACATCAGTTCAAGGGATATTAAATAAACATCACTTTGAAATACAAAATGACAATAAATTAATTGGAATATGCTATCTTTTGTTAGACTTAGAATACCCATGAAATAATTTTGATAGAGTTTTATCAGTATATCTCTGAAACTTAATTGACACAACAATGCTACTGAAGAATTTTTGTTCTCTTTTTAGAATTTCAACCAAACAAAACAAAAGTATGTATATGTCACCGTAAGATTATAAATACCGTTAGATTACAATCTATCTAGCGAGATTGTAAACTATCGAAAAATTGTGAACCAAACATACTGATTACAATATAACAGATCATTTTTCGATAGATTGTAATCTATCGAAATTAAACCTTCAAATTGTGAAACGGCATAGGATGGAACACATCTCGCGCGCTGATTGGTTGATCGTCATATGCTCTGCGCCGCCATATTTGTTTGGATTTTCGTTTATTATCTAATGTAAACAATCTGTGTTTAAGTGAATTTCAATTAATTTCGTGTTGAAAATAACTCACTGCTTTATAATAAGTTCTATGAAATTATTGTGCAAGTAAATGAATCCATGATTAACCGAAGAATAGTAGTTTGAACGATAAATGAGTTAGTGTTAATCTCTAAAAATATACCATAGTATGATGTCAAAATTACTTATTATCTACTAAATAATAGATAAATACTTGAAGTCACAATTCTTGAAGTGCATTAATTTTATTCAACTGACGCCTGTGTTTTATTCCCAACTGTATGGACATAGAACGGCCTGCTGTAAGACCGTCCAATCAGGAACAGCCTTTGGACAGTTGACAATTTAACGCGCGACAGATTGTGATTTAACCGTTTCACTTCGATAGATTACAATCTACCGAAAATTAATGCGTTCAATTGTAATCAGTATGTCACCGTAAAATTGTAAATACCGTTAGATTACAATTTAACTCGCGTGATTGTAAACTGTCGAAAGATTGTGAACTAAACGTACTGATTACAATTGAACGCATTAATTTTCGGTAGATTGTAATCTATCGAAGTGAAACGGTTAAATCACAATCTGTCGCGCGTTAAATTGTCAACTGTTCAAAGGCTGTTCCTGATTGGTCGGTCTTACAGCAGGCCGTTCTATGTCCATACAGTTGGGAATAAAACACAGGCGTCAGTTGAATAAAATTAATGCACTTCAAGAATTTATTGTGACATCAAGTATTTATCTATTATTTAGTAGATAATAAGTAATTTTGACATCATACTATGGTATATTTTTGGAGATTAACACTAACTCATTTATCGTTCAAACCTATTCTTCGATTAATCATGGATTCATTTATTTTCACAATAATTTCATAGAACTTATTATAAAGCAGTGAGTTATTTTCAACACGAAATTAATTGAAATTCACTTAAACACAGATTGTTTACATTAGATGATAAACGAGAAAACAAACAAATATGGCGGCGCAGAGCATATGACGATCAACCAATCAGCGCGCGAGATGTGTTCCATCCTATGCCGTTTCACAATTTGAAGGTTTAATTTCGATAGTTTACAATCTCGCTAGATAGATTGTAATCTAACGGTATTTATAATCTTACGGTGACAAGTACATTTAGTTCACAATCTTTCGACAGTTTACAATAACGCGAGTTAAATTGTAATCTAACGGTTTTTACAATTTAACGGTGACATATATATACTGTACTGGACGTGGACACTTAAATTATGCTATAGGTAGAGTTTTATACAGTGAAACTGAAACTTTATTGACACAACAATGCCACTCAAGCATTTTTGTCCTCGTTTTGAATCAAACAAAATTTCTTTTTATAAGTAGGTATATTATACTGTACTGCATATTTATATATTATGCTATAGGATGCATAGTTTATCTTCACATTGACTGTATATACTTAACTTGTTTCTTTTTACCGAAACGCGAAGGTTAAACCCATTTGTGGTCTCGTATGATAAAAAATATTATGGTTTTGTGTGTTTTGTATCCGTTCCTGATTGGTTATCCTAACCTTTTAGATTTATCTGTTCAAAAAGTAGGTTAGGGAGTGTACTGAAACATGTCATGAAACTTTATTTCACTTAATTGTGATCAGTCTCTCGTTTCAGACATTGCGTTCATTTTCCCTAGTTATAGTTATTTAAAATTCTGTCAAATCTTGAAGATACATTATAGGTTAGCTTGATTTTTGGACATTGTAATTTTAATTAGCAATAAAGCTTCTTGCTTTACTTTTTTTTTACAAGACTGAAAATTGAGAATGTAATGTGTTTTAGAAATTTTAAAGTATCATCCACCACAGAAGTCAAACGTTTTTGCTAGTGGAATAAGTAGACATTAGCACAGAATAAATATAGTATGTACCTACATAACATTAGTCATTCTATACGTGTCTGCCCTATGCCCGACCACCATGGTTTATGTGGTTGTAGGTATATTCCACGGGTGATGAATCTGTGTAGCTTATGATCATTCTTGGAATTAGACTATTGAGTTTTGTTTTGCTATTTCGTTAGGTGTAAGTAAACTTGTAGAATATAATTAAAAAATACAGTCCGCAACAATAGTAGTGTACAAATGGGCGGTAACAGTTTCTACAACCTAACCTAACCCAACTTCTGGATGTAAAATTGTTAATGTAAAATTATTAATTTGAGTGAAATTTTAGTAGTAATGCAAAGCAGATTATTGTAGAAATTTTGCTATGATATGTTGCTATGCCTCAACAGGGCTACACAATCAATCCTTTAATTACTATTATTACTGTGTACTATACTTACCGATTGTAATAACTGCAATAAAAATAAATTCTCTTCTAGACAGAAGGACCCTATTAGAGTACCTATGTTGAACGTAGTACTTACTAACCTGTCCCAAATACCTTTTAGTTTTGTGTCTATCTTACAAGGGGCTTTGTGCATAGAACCAGATACCACAGGTGAGCCAAATACCAGGCGGCTTACTTACTATACCGTCATTATCATTAGAGTGCGGCTTGTGACAAAGTTACTGTACTTTTCGATTGTAATCTCTTACCTTTCTCTGCCAGTATGTTTGTTTGTTTTCCATTACTTTTTAGTTCTGGATCTTCGAGAAAAAACAAATCTACTTGTAAAGACAGATTATTAAATACAGAATGGTTTTTAGAATTATTTTACTTTTTTACTTTACTAATGCTTATAGAATCCTATCGGGCCAAATAGCGCGCCTTGGGAGAGGCCTATGTCCAGCAGTGGACTGCCGCAGGCTGTTAATAATGATGATGATGATAGAATCCTAAAACATTTTAAACATTCACGTGACGTTCACTGTTGGACCTACATTAAAATGCAGGTGTTATAGTTAGGGTTCGGAGTTGTCGGTGATTATTACCTACTCTCCTTCACGGTACGGTAAACTTCACCTTTTCCGTATCAACGCGCTTCCGGTCTTATTCCTAGCATGACTACTCTGGGGTAGAGCCTTACGCTCCCCCGCAAGTCCGGAGAGGCTTGATTGGTCGTAGCTTTTTGACCGTACGACATAAACAAAAACGATTTGATTTGATAAACCCGCTTATCGAAAAGAACCTGTAACTTATTTACTCTTTGGTCATAGAAGAAAATGATAGTACTATGCAATGCAACTCAGTTTATTGAGTCATCAAGTGATTGGAGTCAGTTTGAATATATTATACTTAGTTATTATTACACCATCACTATTTTTGTTGTTCTGAGTCCCTTCATATTTATTTACATTACAGAGACTCTATTAAATTAAAAGAGCAAAAATTTATCTGTGGAATACAGTATACACATTGCATCTTCATATCAAATGTAAGTAAGGCAGCTAACCGTAGTTTAACTACTTTGTCGCGTAAAGCTTCAAAAACAATGGACCCGACTCCCTTATTTTACGCATCGGAGACCTTACGACATGCCTTAGAGTTAAAGTATTTTGAACACAGACTAACTGGCCAAAGAGGATATCGCTTACTCGTCTTGTTTTAAACCAAAGAGCTCGTTTGCGCAAGTGAAAGACAAATAAATTTTGCCAGTGAAATAAATACCATTTATATTTGGCACTGATTAATGCTTATTGCTGCTGATGCTGCTTTATGTTTTATTAATGCTTATATTTGACACAATTACCAATAGGTCAATTAAATAAAATACACGTGTATAGAAATTTTTGTGCAATTTTGTTTTCAAAGACTTTCTTTCACAGCAGCGTGCCAGCTATGAAATTAAAACGATTATATAAGATCAGACCTGCGAAGTTGACGTACTTAGAAGATGACTAGCCTAGAAAATGACGTCCCTCGAAGTTGACCTACCTAGAATATGACTAACCTAGAAAATGACGTACAAAGAATATGACGTGCCTCTAAATTGACTATCTGAGAAATTGACCAACATCGCCTAAAGGGTTGTAAAAACTGCCTATGCTGTATTTTTAAAACCAAACCCTGTATCTACTTACAAGTTTAAAAAATACCAAAGCGGAGTCCTTTTCAGATAGCAAGTCACTGATTTGAATGAATGTCGCAAAGGCCCTTGGCGTTTTGTTTTAAAGGAAGTCGGATTTGGTAATGCTTCCAAATGGAAAGTGAAAATTAGTCATTTAGGACATGGTTAGTAAGCCACGGTGGGTTTTCGAAACTGACGTGAAACTGAACGACAAACATAACTTGAAAATTGAACTTGAGACACAGAATGAAGAATAGCGAATAGCGCTTACGTAATCTATTTGAGAGCTGAAGCGTAGGTATTGTCTATTTTAGGAAAACGTTAATTAATAAACAAGGAATTTGATTGTCATAAGCTAATTAGTTTTCAAGGCGAAGCCTATTTCTTGCATTTTATAGGAACCAGGAAATTAGATTTAAATCATCTGGTAATTGAACTCCGTCACTACGCGCCGCCGAGACTTTGAAATTGAAGACTGAAAAATATGTAACAAATAGTACTAGCAAACTTATCTTAATTCATTTCACTTTAATTAAAATTTTGTTTTAAATTTTTAGTAGGTACTTATCTACTTTCACTCCTACAATATGTACCTACCTACCTACATTGGGTCTATTGGATGAATGTTTTTTTATCTTTATTTAGGTCCAAATATATAATATACTTACTTACTCACTTATACATCATGTAACATATTTCTACCAGATGGTGTGCTATAAATGATTCGTATTTAATTTATAATTATAACTAATAATGGTTATAAAGGAGGACTGATATTAGGTTTTCCCTCCACTTTATGCATATCTCAACTCAACCAATACCACAATCAATATACTCCCAATCAATATTCAATCAATATTCCCTTCTTTTGATTTCAGGAACTCGGCCTGGACATCAGTGACGAACAGATAGCAGAACTGGAGTCAGCTGTTCACGACATAGACTATGTGTCCGCAGCTGAACACGAGAGGAAAGTCCGTCATGACGTCATGGCCCACGTACACACGCTCGCCGAACGGTGCCCACGCGCAGCCCCCATCATTCACCTCGGAGCCACTTCCTGCTACGTCGGAGACAACACCGACCTGATCGTCTTGAAACATGGCCTGGACTTACTGCTGCCTCGAGTTGCTGCTGTTATCAGTCGGTTGGCGAGATTCGCTGATGAATATAAGTGAGTTATTTGAAGATTCGCTACAATAGCCATGACTGGACCAATTAAGATAGATATTATCTCTGCGCTTGGCAGGTGGGTTGGATATTGCAGTCGTTGTTGGTTGGTTGTTACACAGATGAACGCTGGCCGTTTCCTTGATTATATCTACCATTATTTACTCTTGTATACGACATACACACAGGACTCTATTTAACATTGACAATAAAATTATTAATCTGGTTTTCTACGCCTAAGGGTCATGTAAATGAGTCAAACGAGATAACTTTCTACTTTAAATTTATGAAAAAAATGTTTCACTTGTCTGAGTGCTTATAAAAGGAACAACTTGTGATTGTATCTTTTCTCAATTCCAGAGACATGCCAATACTTGGCTTCACTCACCTCCAACCTGCACAACTGACAACAGTTGGCAAGAGAGCTTCGCTATGGCTGAGCGATCTCCTTATGGACGAACGAGCCCTATCCCGCGCAAGAGACGACCTCCGTTTCCGAGGGGTCAAAGGTACTACTGGCACCCAGGCTTCCTTTATGACACTCTTTAACGGAGACAGTGCCAAAGTACGCGCGCTAGATAAAAGAGTTGCTGAACTTGCCGGCTTCGACAAACGCTACATCGTCACTGGACAAACTTACTCCAGGAAAGTGGATCTGGAAGTAATTTCCGCGCTGTCTGGTCTTGGAGCGACAGTCCATAAGATGTGCTCTGATATCCGGATCTTGGCTTCTCGTAAAGAGTTAGAGGAGCCTTTCGAGTCGACTCAGATAGGATCCAGTGCTATGGCTTATAAGAGGAATCCAATGAGATCTGAACGTTGTTGTGCACTGGCTCGCCATTTGATCACTCTTCACTCAAATGCTGCTAACACTCACGCAGTACAATGGTTAGAACGTACTTTAGATGATTCAGCCAATCGTCGCCTCACATTGGCCGAAGCTTTCCTAACTGCTGATGCTGTTTTATTAACCCTGCTGAACATCTGTCAGGGAATGGTTGTGTATCCAAAAGTAATTGCTCGTCACATAACTCAGGAGCTACCTTTCATGGCAACTGAAAATATAATTATGGCCATGGTACAGGCTGGAGGTGATCGTCAAATTTGTCATGAAAAAATTAGAGTACTCTCTCATGAAGCAGGAGCTCAAGTGAAACAACACGGTAAAGATAATGATCTTATTGAGCGCATTAAAGCAGACCCTTACTTCGCTCCGATTATCAAACATTTGGATAAACTCTTGGATCCTTCTACATTCATTGGCAGAGCGCCTGAACAAGTGACAGAATTTATTGAGGAAGAAGTAGAAGCTGTTGTTTCAAAGTACAGCAACGTATTATCTGAAGTAGAGAAACCAGTTTCTCTAAATATTTAAACGCTTTTGAGTTATCTACTCTAGTTCGCTTCATACTTTTTTATCTTCTAACGTAGAAAGTTAAGGATAAATGAAATAAAGAAACATGTATAATTGAATGAAATATATTTACAAATACAGCACTTTGTTTCTATATTAATTAAATTTATAAAATACAAAATTATGACTTCACTATTTTACACAACATAACAAGCTAAATGAACTAGGTAGTGGTAACTTTAGTTTAAACCGATGTTGCCGAGAATTTGCTTAACCTAAATGATGAATGGTTGGGTAAATGAAAAAATAAATAACTAGGATATAACATTAACAAAATCGAACATAATAAATTAAAAGCTTCTAGCAATAATGAAGAGAGACGCATCAAATTTTAATTTTACAGCAAATTATGTGACCTTTGATTAACTATCACAATGTGGATGGCACGATGAGATTCGTATGGCCCATTATGGCACCTAATTTAAAAAAATTAAAGCGAGTTCGTCAGTAGAGTATCACCTTGGCAGGCTGGACCTTGACTAGGCCAGTTACAGGCTCCTATGCTTGGGTCAAAACTCAATTGAATTGGACAGTTGAACGTATGAACAGTGAATTTCTGTTTATTACAATCCCATCGGCAAGCATAGAACTTGTTACACTGTTTTGGATGACGGAAGAGACCAGCTCTTTGACAGTCAGGCAATTCATCCCTGCCTCTAGTTACTGTTTCTTTTACAACCACATCAGGAGCAACTTCTTGGTTAAGAATGACAGTTTTATAAGTAGGAGCGACAGTCACAGCCTTAACTCGCGGTCTTATCTTAACCACTCTTTCTGTAGATGAGTAAACAGGCGTGCTAGATACGTATTCTTCGGAATATACTTGCTTGGTTTTAGGTGTAATTTCAACACTAGAATCTTGGTAAAAGGAATCGTCAGGAACAATGATAGGATTAAAATCGGTTTGAGTAACGGTCTTCACAGTTTGTAACCTTTCAGATTTTAAAGCCCATTCATTTCCCTTAATGTCTCCACGTCCGTCCTCATAATCACTATCGCTGTAGTCATCGAAGTCTTGTTGTACTTGAACATTCGGTCTCTTTCCTTTAAGAATGAGAACTGGAGATTGACAACTGCACACAGCTCCTAATTTTCTGACCAACAGGGGGTTGAAATCGTTAATTTTGGTAACTACAGCCACTTTTGGTTTAGTCCTCCTTGCTGGTACTGGGGAAACTTCAACTAACTCCTGCTTAATTGGAGCGTACGTAGAAGTTACAGGGGCAGAAGTTGAATAACTCACAGTGTCTGATATAAGACCTGCATCGGTGCCAATGGTTCCATAACCTAGTAGGTTAGACTTAGCTGTTTGAACAACAATATTATGTTTTCTTTGAATTGGGGCAGATGTAGATACAATGGTTTGTTCTTGATAAGGATTAACTACTATTTGAGCGCTCTTTAAACCGTAGTTCTCAAAGTTTATATTATTTTCAACAGGAGGTAAGTATTCGGGCGCTTTAAATGTAGTAGATTCTACTGGAGGCAAATATTTAGGGGCATTCGTTGTTGTTTTGACTCTTGGTCTTGCAGTTCTTGGAGGCAAATATGTTGCAGTTACGGGGGGTAAGTATGTAGAAGTTACTGGAGGAGCATAGGTTGAAGACGGGGGCAAGTAAGTTGAAGAGATTGATCCAGTATCATAAGATACTGGTGATACTAATCCAGCATCTGGTCCTACTGTACCAAAACCAAGCAAATTGGTTTTAGGTGTAGATGATACTGGTACTTCTTGGTGGTAAGGATTGATATTGTAGTTAAAGCTGTAGTCTTCGTTGTTATTAAAACCAAAACTATCAAAGTTGACAACTTGGCCTTGACCTTCCGAAGATGGTAAATATTCAGGAGAAGGTTTAGTCCTTTGTGTTGTGGATGGTGGCAAGTACGAATTATCTACCTTAGGAGGCAAGTACGTAGGAACTTTAGGTGGCAAGTAATCGTGCACAGTATATTCCGGTTGAGGTGGTAAATATTCTGGAGCCTGTGTAGGAGGAGGAAGGTATTGGACAGTTGTGGGGAAAGTGCGAGGTTTGTAAGTAGAAGTAATAATCGGACGAGCAGTAGTAGATGGTGGAAGATACGTATTGTCGACTTTAGGAGGCAAATATTCTTCAGCTTTTTGTTCTATTTGAATTTCAGGAACTGATGAAAAGTGGATAGACTCGACAGATTTTGGTTGTTCAACGTGAGATGTTGTAAATGAGACTTGTTGCAATGTAGCTGTATTTTGAGAGTACTCTACTGGTTTGTAGTCGTATTGATCATGAACTTGGTGGTAAGTTTCTTGCACTACAGGTGCAGCGGTTGAAGATATGGTATATGTCTTCGGTGGAACGTATTGGGGCGCCTTAAACTTAGGAGCCTCATATTCTGAATAATGATCTTCGTAAACAAGCGTTGATGGCGTAGAAGATACAAAAACATTGTTCTTTTCAAATTCTTGTTCATTCTTAGTATTGTATTGATGGTATGTTTGATGGGAAACTACACTCGCATCAGAATATGACTTCGCAGTATTCAAAGTTTGTAATGATTCTCTCTGGATTTCGGGTTGGTTGTAAGAATAATCATAATATTGTTGTTGTAAGTGATTAACTTCGTGTTGTTGAACAGCAGGTAGATATGTTGGAGCTGGAGTAACGTTTTGAGTGAACTTCAGGATAGGATTTTCATATGTAGTTACTGCAGGCTGATGGTATACTTCCACTTTAGGAGATGGGGTCGAAATAGGGATATACTTCTGTGTCTCAATGTTGTGATAAGTCTCTTGGTGATAACTTTGGGGTTGATAAGTAGAAACTGATGGTGCTGGAGTTGTGTACTGGATAATAGTCTTTGGTGTCTCCTCGAATCTTACGGTTGGTGTTTCGTATTGGTAACCTGATTCAGAGTTGCTAAATGTGTTCACTTTGCTAGCTTCAACTTTATGCACCGTCTCATGGCTATATGTTTGAGGTTGGTAAGTTGTAGTCACAACAGGTTGAGCTGTAGTGTATTCAACTGTCTTAGGTGCGTTGTATTGGTAACCTGTATTAACTTGCACGGGAGATATGTATTTGTTCGATTCTACTTTATGAATCGTCTGGTGACTGAAAGACTGGGGTGCTGGTTGAGCATAAGCACTAGCAGGTGTTACATTTTCCGTGTATTTCAATATAGGATTTTGGTAGTATGTAACTGCTGGTTGTTGGTAAGTATACTCCACTGGAGCGGGAGTTGACGATACAGGAACATAGTGTTGCGTTTTATGAATTGTCTGATGACTGAAGGTTTGGGGTTTGTATGTCGAAACTGCTGGTGTTGGAGTCGAATATTCAAAGACAGACTTTGGAGATTCCTCAAATCTGATTTCAGGTTTAGGGTAATCGTATCCGGACGATGGTTTTTCATATTTATACCCAGTTTCAAACGAAGGTTGTTCATATCGGTAACCAGATTCTGAATAAGTCTTGACTTGATTAGCGTCAACTTTGTGTACTGTTTGGTGACTGAAACCTTGAGGTTGGTATTTAGATACAACAACAGGTTGTGCTGTCGTATGCTCGAATACGGTCTGAGGTTGTTCATAAGTAATTGTAGGGTAAGTGTATTTATGTTCACTCTCTACTGGCGGAATGTAAGCGTTATTAGTCTGTACTTGATGAACTGTTTCGTGGCTAAAAGATGATGGGGCATAAGCGCCTATTGCTGGTTGTTCGTAGGTCACAGGAGGTCCAGTAGTGTAGGCCACGACTTTCTTAAAAGGTGCTTCAGTTACAGGAACAGGCGTGGAATAATGGTAACCTGTCTCTACATTGTGAACAGTTTGTTGAGTATGACTGAAACCTTGTGGTTTGAATGTAGAAACCACCACTGGTGCTGGTGTCGTATAAGTAACCCCGTCTTCGAATTTTATATCTGGTTTCGAGTAAACATATCCTGATGATCCTGATTGGCTGTTTGAACTTTGATAGTTGATTCCTTGGTTGTAATCGGTGATCTGTACATTAGGAGTGACGTATTGTTTGACCGTAGAGACAGTTGGTTGCACGTATGTGACTGCAGGTTGCGTATAACTAAAAATCTGTTTGATATCAGTTTTAGGAGGCTCAGGGACATACGTAGTCTTGTAAGTTGTCACTGGAATTGAAGTGGTGACTGCAAACGGCGTAGCTGTTGTGGGAATACCAGAGGAAGTAGGAGTAGTAACAAAACTGTAGCCGTCAAGATTGTTTCCATCTGTTCCAACGTGATTTATTGAAACGCCTGAGTTATGAATTACAGGTACGTGTCCATTGTTCAAAGTATGGTGCACAACTTCATGCCCAAAAGATTTGCTCGAACCAGCGTTATAGTTAAACTGATCATTGTAGTTAGCATCCACTAAAGTTGTCTTTCCAACAAGTCCTACATTCACTGCCCCGGCAGTCAAAGTATGAGATGCGCCTGTGTACGCTTTAGCACCACTTAAATAGCCAGAATTTCCACTAGCATAAGAATTGCCATGTTGAATTTCAATATTTGTTGAAGATCTTTCTCCTTCGCTACTTCCAATATGACCATCGGCTCTGTATACACCGGCATTATATTTTCCAGAGTTGTCGTTGGAATAAAAGCCTGAATAATCAGCATTGTACGACCCAGAGTATACATTATTGGCAGATCCGGTTCCGACGTAAGCGCCAGAATTATCGTGTACATAATGATTGCTATCATAAGAACCAGAATATCTTCCAAAGTCGTTGTAGTCATTATATTTGGAATCGGTATGTACGTAAGGAACAGCAGGAGAGTCAACGTGTTTATAAGGTTCCGCATAATCTCCAGTTGGATCATGAATGTAGGCACCAGAATTATCAACATTGTAATCTGAACTTTGTAGAAGTGCCTTATCGTTTGTAGCAAAAGAAGCCGTAGCATATCCATTATATTGTCCGTTTTGAATACCTAATCCATGCGAGGCCTCGCTCTTTGTTGGTAACCTGTAGTCGTCTAAAATAATAGATCCACTTGTGTACTTAGTTGGTTGCACTAACCCTACGTTAGCTCCAACAGCCAATGCTTTAGATCCATCATGACCAGATTGGAATCCATGACCAGCGTATTCTTGTGAAGCGATGAAATTAGAGTCCAAAGCGTCGTCTGCTTGTGAAAGGAAGCCATTTTGTAAGCCGACGAGGTTGTCCAAAGAGGCTCCTGATACCAAGCTCTGGTGAGCTGCTATGTTAATTGAATCTGCACTCTGTCCTTGGAAACCAGCTGCACCTGTAAATGTAGACAATAAAATTTACAATTTTGAAAGTTTATTATCTGTTTAGTCCTTGCCCGAGCACGTTTTAATTTTCACTTCAATCATAGGTAAAAAAATGAAAATTTTAATTTTAATGCTTAATTTTTTTTTACCTAATATTTTCCTCCCGTAAAATTCTATGCCTTTGGAATTCGTTGCAATGTACTTACTTCCGTGTAATTGTATTTACTCACCAGTTAAAGCGGCTCCTCCAAACCCAAAGGCTTCAGCTTCGTATCTGGCTATATTTCCACAGGCAGGCACCAGCCAAGGCCAGTCACACTTCAGTTTTTCGGCATCAAAGCCCAGGCCGAAGGGGCAGCGGAACTCGTAGGCCGTGAGGGGCGCTTTCCCGTGGTCCAGACAGGCGAAGAACCAGCGGCAATTCTCAGGGTCTGCATAGTAGCCTGAAGAGAGAAAGGTCCTTTAGTCTCAATATTATAGAAAACTAGCTTTCCGCCCGCGTTAACCGTTTCTCCCGTGGGAATGTGGTATTTTCCCGTGGTCTATCATCCCGAAAATCAAGTCGAAAGTTCAAGTTAAAATGTTTGGTTACGAACATAATCGCAACAACATAAAAAGCAAGATTTCGCCGAAAAATCAAGTCGAAAGTTCAAGTTAAAATGTTTGGTTACGAACATAATCGCAACAACATAAAAAGCAAGATTTCGCCGAATAATTTATTGTGGCAAGATATTTGTTGATGATTTAATTCGCCTGGTAAATTGACGCCTTTACCCTCAATTCACAAAACATTTTTTTTTTATCTGAATTGTGAAGATCTATAAGACCAAATACCTTCATGTTCTGGACAGATGAAGCGAGTCCTCGGCACTGGAGCGATTTCGGAAGAGCCAGGGCAAGCTTGGGAGTCCGGTAGACTTCCAGGCCACACGCACACCTCATAACGGGAGTCGAAGGCCAAACCAGCTGGACAGTCGAATTCGAACACCTGTAAAATTTAGATATTGTTTGTCTATCTTAGGCTGTTTGGAAGATTAGCTGCTGGACAAATTCCTTCCCTAAAGATTTCCTCAACGATTTTCTTAGCCTGCATTCAGCGGCTTCCCGAGATCCTCACCAGATCATGGTCCATTTTACAGATTTCATCACGATATTTCTCTTCACTGTAAGAGCAAATTACAAGTTGTACGTACATACATAGCAGGGTTCGGTTCTTCTGAGGTTTCCACTGGCCACTTCTTCAACCTCAACACCTTTAACGCTCTATCAAATTTATGGTGACGACAGTAGGTACTTACAACTTTACTTGGTAAGTAAAATTAATATACTGCGCGCCCCGTTAAGCTTTCTCTCACACTTAACTGACAAAATGCTGTAAGAAACCCGCATATTGGAATTCCCTCCAATGGGTTGAGAGTACCTTATGCTACTTCTGCTAATATTCTCTATCAAGTCACGTGACTCTGGATGGAGCATGCCGTAATACAAGGGGTGGATTGTGAAATTTTGATGACGTAGGATTGTAGAGTAAGGAGAAGACCTAAGGCTACTCACAGTATATTCGGGGGAGAGCTGGTCAAACTTGACGCAGCGGTAGAAGCGGGCGCAGGAGCGGGGGTGGACGAAGTAACCTTGGCGGGAACACGAGAACTCCGTACGTGTGTCCTGAAAACGACAACATAATCATCAGATACACACATCTACAATCCCTTAGGCCTCGTTTACGGAGACGCGTGGCGTAGCGCGGCGCGTGCGGCGTCCTATACATTTGGATTGTCCGCGCGTCTCAAACAGTATACGCCACACGCGCCGCGCGACGCCCCGCGTCTCCGTAAACGAGGTCTTAAAGCCATATTAATATGGAATGACATGATAGATTTTGGCGCCAAATAATAATTATTAATTAATGTTCGATAAGTTTTCAATCTCTCTAAAACTTTTCTAGTGGGATATCCAAACAAAGGGTTTTAAGCAAGACTAAAAAAATACATAATATGACACTTAAATGTAGGTAATTAATTTGTAATAATGAGACATTCTAAAATTATCCTTTGCCAAACTTAGATTTGTAACTTACTTCTCTGATAGAGTGTATGACACCGTCGGAGTCAACGATCTGCGTGATCCTGTAGGGGGACACCTGCAGAGCATCCAGCGGTCGAGCGTGACCTGGAGCCGAGAGGATCTCTTGCTCCAGAGACCTGGAAATAATAATGAACCCAATAACAATCAGGAAATATTTTGATTTAATTCTTACAACAAGGACCGAGGACCTTCAGATCCGGAATGTTATGAATTATACCAAGTAAACTTTGAACCCTGGAAAGACCAGATGGATAGCACCTAGATGTATAATAAAATCTGATAGAAATAAATACATTGTGAACTATATTTACTGCCGAATACCAGATGACAAAGCTTTTTCAAACCCAAATTTAGCTTTCCGCCCGCTCCGGCCGCGTTAACAGTTTTTCCCGTGGAAATGAGGTATTTTCCCGCCATTAAAAGCAGCCTATGTCACTCTTCATTCTTTTAACTAAATCTATGCCGAAAATCAAGTCGATTGGTTGCTTAGTCAGGGCGTGAAGAAAGGACAAACAAACAAACACACTTTCGCATTTATAATATTAAGTATGGAAGAAGTCCCCTATCAAAATAATGGTCAAATAAACCGTTACAGGTTAAACCTCACCTTAAAACAGCAGCCCTAGGGGCTCTGCTCTGCTGGTTAAGCACTTTAGCCAGGGAAGTCTTGAGCGAGGGGCCACAAGGTGTCTCCGAGTCTTTGTCAGCATTATGGAGCGCCAGCCCAGCCAGACCTCTGACTCGAGCGTACTTGCCTTTCACGTCTACCGATGACGAGTCTTCGAATGATATCCAGGTTGTGTTCCTGAAAAAATACCAATTAGTGAGATGTGAACCTAGTAAAACTTTGCTACGAATTTAAACTTTTTCCTTGTTTATACAAATTAGTTAAATACGCTAGTTAAATAATACGACAGTGGTCTGCAGTGGAAGGAGCATATCAGCGGCTTGTGCACCAAACTCAACTCTGCATAATTATGCTGTGTCTCGTCTTACTGCGACGCTGTCGAGGGAGAATCTGCTCAAAGCCTATTTTGGATATATCCACTCCCATCTTACCGTCACCATAGCGAATTTCCAGTTAAAGTCTGGATTGGACAAAGACCATGTAAACGGCGCGATCGACCGCTGGACACAGTTCCCCAACGACTGCAGAAGAGCAACAGATCGCTGCACGTCATGGGTTGCCTTATTTATATAATAATATACCTGTCTTTATTAGGGATTCTGAACCTATTTTCCTAGGAAAATTTAAAACTTGGCTTATCCAAAAAGCAATCTATTCGGTTCAGGAGTTCTTGGATGTTGATAATAATATTTTATACAAATTTTATTTTAATTTATATACATTTGTATTAATTATTTAACTATTCCGTTTGACGTTATTAATAGCATGAATAATGCTAATGTAAGACCTGCTGTTCAAATATTATATACCTACATATTGACATTGTATATTTAATACAATATATGAATACGCGTTGAGCTTTTGTCTAAAATAAAATATCTTTCATAAGATTTTTTATACAAGACATAAGCGTTAAATGTGTTTACTTTTTTGTGGTAAGCCCTTTTAGATTTCTTTTAAAAATGTGCGTGCAGTGTTGAAACGGAAAGATGAGCATTGGATAGCAATAATTTTAGAAAAATATCCTTGGACACAGATTTCATTTCTTGAGGTTAATCATCATCACTACATAGTATAAAATAAAGTCGCTTTCTCCGTCCCTATGTCCCTATGTCCCTATGTCCCTTTGTACGCTTAAATCTTTAAAACTACGTAACGGATTTTGATGCGGTTTTTTTTAATAGATAGAGTGATTCAAGAGGAAGGTTTATATGTATAATACATGCATAATATACTGAAGGATAACCCACAATAACCATTTTCCCGTGCGGAGCCGGGGCGGGTCGCTAGTAAGAAATAATTTATTTAAGACTAGCGACCCGCCCCGGCTCCGCACGGGAAAATGGTTATTGTGGGTTATCCTTCAGTATATTATGCATGTATTATACATATAAACCTTCCTCTTGAATCACTCTATCTATTAAAAAAAACCGCATCTAAATCCGTTGCGTAGTTTTAAAGATTTAAGCGTACAAAGGGACAAAGGGACATAGGGACATAGGGACGGAGAAAGCGACTTTATTTTATACTATGTAGTGATACCGTACTGAAATTAATTAAATGCTTATTTATGATCTTAAAGTGTACCGTTAATGGGGAACCTCAAGAAATGAAACCTGTGTCCAAGTATATTTTTTTCCATTATTTAAAACTAGCGACCCGCCCCGGCTCCGCACGGGAAAATGGTTATTGTGGGTTATCCTTCAGTATATTATGCATGTATTATACATATAAACCTTCCTCTTGAATCACTCTATCTATTAAAAAAAACCGCATCAAAATCCGTTGCGAAGTTTTAAAGATTTAAGCGTACAAAGGGACATAGGGACATAGGGACATAGGGACATAGGGACGGAGAAAGCGACTTTATTTTATACTATGTAGTGATAATGGACTAAAAGTAAGAAAAAGAAATCTTTACAAGCAAATAAAATTTAAATCCAGTTTTTGCGCTTGTCCCTGCGAAAACATAAAAGCAAATCACAAAATACGTTTTCATCAGTTGCTCACTTAAAAGCGTAAGGCGCTGAGAGGTCCTGATCGCGTTCCAAGGTCCATCGGCCTTTCTGCAGCAGCCTGCATAGTTCAGCCTCGTCGATCTCTTTAGGTTCATCCTCTGTGGTAGGACTGCCAGGAGTACTGAGGGTCTCATTGAGAAGATGGAACCGGCGCGCGGTAGCTGGCAAGCTGATGACGATCTTGGAAGCTGGCACTCCTAACCCCACCACTAAGTCTACGACTGAGTCCTGGAAAAGAAATGCTTCTGTTGAATAGCTAAATAAACCTAATATCATACATAACATAGTTAATACAAGGAAATATAATAGGTCTGTATTGTAAACATACAAATATGTAATGAATATATATTTGTGAAATTGTGACTGTTTATTCCTTAATAAAATAAAATACTTAAATAAATAAAATTCTTTGAATATGTCAACTTTTTAAGTTTTAAGTAAGTAATTAATAAGATAAGATAAGATAAGAAGATAAGTATTCAATTTTTTTAAATAGAATAACCATTTTAATATATAATTTACATAGTAAATAAAAAAAAACACTCTCTCGTTACCGA
Organism: Teleiodes luculella; assembly: GCA_948473455.1. Lineage (NCBI taxonomy): Eukaryota > Metazoa > Arthropoda > Insecta > Lepidoptera > Gelechiidae > Teleiodes > Teleiodes luculella. Next base: position 3,519,864 of record OX419595.1, on the reverse strand, counting down.
TCCCCACCCACCACTTTAGCTAAAAGAGCTCCGTCAAACAAAACGAGTTTTTATTTAACAGGAATGTGTGAGAGAATCTAGATTACCCAACATACCAACGCGAACTAAAAAATCTCGCTCAAGAAGTCAGACTCTAACACGTAAATTTAAACGCCTAGTTTAATTAATGGTTACCAGGCGATTAAACCATGTCTAACTTAATTGTATGTTTGGTTGGATATAATAGTTTCTTTGGAACTAATCAGTGATGCACCACTCCACTCCTGAGATGAGCTGTCGATATTCGACCTAGATGGACTAGATTAATGGCTACTTTAAAACCTGTATGATTGCGTAAATTGCACCTTAAACTGCAGTTCATTTAACACTTTAACTGCTGGTATACCTATAGTAAACAGGGTGAAAGAGAAATCTTTAAAAACTATCGACATAGATGGCTGATCCTGATCCTAGTTTAAAACCGACCAGTAATTCAAAATGTTTATAAATAATGGCAATTCCTTAGTAATGTACGCCTTGTGTGTACTTTATTAATTTTAAAAAAGATACCCCGTAAGTCTATATTATACATATTAACCCGTCATCCACCTTATCTTCTCTACGGTTATCAATTTCTCTACATTTTGAGGCAATTTGTGAAGAAGATTGTGAATCAAATGACGTAAGGGTTGAGTCTAAGAAACCGCGGACATTCGAAGCTGGTTTCCAGCAGTTACTGAGTTGGAAGTTGGAGTTGGGTGTAGTATGTGAGTTTTTTTCTCTTAGCTAGTTCACCTTGTAGTTTCTAAACGAACGGCCAATACGTGAGTGAAATACCGACATGTGGAGGTAAATGCGTTGAGAATTTTGCAGAAATACTAACTTGACTTTTTTCAAAGACTAAATATGTATTTTTCCTTTAATAAATAAAGTAAAATAGGACCACAGTTTATTTTAAAAAAAACAACAGTTTTGAAATTGACTTTCTAGAACTTGGTTTAAAATAATTACAATACAATAAAAATTCTTTATTTCACGCAAAGAAAAAAGGCCAAAATAATCGATAATCATAATCTTAAGAAATATAAGGAAATTCAGGACTGAAAACCAACAATATTACTTTAAGATGCCTAGAAGACTTTTCTTATTTGCGATTTATGGACTTGAATAAAAAAAAGGGAAACAATACTTACATGAATAAATGGAAGATTTAAAATTAAGAAGATTATAATTTTATGTGATTGTCCTTTGTCTTTTTTGTGTAAATGAACTGTTAAATAAATTAATAAAATATAAAATATCGTAACGTAACGTATTACATATTTTTTGTGTTGTATAATTTTGTGTCTCCAAAACATTGTTTTCGGTCGCAGCATTTGTTGCACACCTGAGTGAGACACAGTTTTGTAACCGACTTGGATCCTTATCATAATGGAGTTTAGCGTGGCTTAGCTATGAATAACGCTATGATCACACTGTCCAATATACTATTACAGCAATAAGTAGTTTGCATTGGAAATTCGAGTTAAAGTGATCTACTTTTGCAACGGCTACGAATACCTTATTATCTTTTTACGCCTTTTAAATGCCATTCTTTGCTATAAAAGGAGAAAGATCATTTTGAACTAACTATGGTTATGGTTTATTCTGTTTGTGTAACATTTTGTGATCTTTTATATTGAAAATTTGTGACCGATCTAACGTGTAAGAAATTATTTCGTAATTTAGCACATTCCTACTTTAAAACAGTAATTGTGTTTTAGGTAATTTTATACTTAGATGAGCAATCACCGTAGTTTTTTTGAGGTTTAAACAATACGTGGAAAATTAATCGAGTGCAGTGCAAATAGATTTGTGTGAAGTTAAAACCTAGCTAATGTAGAGATAGTATGTCTAGATTTACATTCAGACTGTAGTCCGTAAGGACAAACTGTGGCGTTTTATAAATATAATAGTTTTACATTTCCATAGTAGATTTCTGTAAGTACATATTGGAAAGAAGGTCAAAATTGGTGGGCGTTATTTTCCCGTTATTTCTCGTACCTACTATTCTAATCAAAACCTTATTTTATGAATTTAGATTGCCTGTCTAAATTGGTTCAATTCTAGGACTTTTTTTGTCAAATCACTATATTCTGTGCCTGTACCTACTTACTATTATTGTGGGCAAAATTATAGTTGTATCTTACAAATTCGAAGAATTTATGTAAATAACAAATACATACAGTGTTCATCATATCCCACATGCCAGAGAGCCTGCTGGGGTGGTAGGTCATCCTCTTGACGTGCCCCAGCGCGTGGGTCTGAACCATCATCAGGTCCACCTTCTTCATCAGACTCCTCAAGTCGTAATACTTGGCCAGCAGTTCCGGATGGGCGGGTAGAGCCAGGAATAGGGGACCACCTGAGGGAGTTCGAAAAATATACCAACGGGTAAATATCCTTTTATTTGTAGAATAGGGTAGACGCTAATGGACGATATAGACAGATATCGGCAATCAACTTGAGCAAGCGGGCGGGGTGAAGAATGTGCGTGGAGAGAAAATAATACATTCAACTATGAACTTTTCGTGCGTGGGTTGTTGTACCATGTAAAATCACAGAATATTAATAGGTAACATGTCGTTCAAGTAGCTACTTTTCGCAAGGCTTTACTATGAAACAGTATTTCATCCTTACATTCATTTGGTAACTTTTTCCCTTTATATTATACTATTGGGTCTGATTCTACATATTACGCTGTAACTTAAATTTTAAAATCATATGTCTCTTTCACGTTCTTAAGAAAAAAAAGGGACATATGATTGTCAACCTACGTTTAGAAACGTCAAACATCGATTTTACGCGTAATTGAGTAAGCATTTAAAAATATCCCGACTAAATTAAGCAGAATTTGACAGATGCGCTGCTTATTTTAAATATCATTCATTCAAAATTAAATTCATACATCTTCCATCCTTTTCGATTTCCATATGAATGAAAGAGACCAACAACTTAAATTTAGAGATTTTAACAGCCACCACGGCAGAATTGAGCCCAATGTTATACTAAGAATTTAGGCTTTAGCGACCACGCATGTCCGGTGCACTTCACACGCAATCTTTGAAAAGATGTTTTCGTTCACGAGCGCAGAATAAACAACCATATTATAATTCGATAATCGAAAATACATTGTTACGTGTCGAGGCTCGAACCACTCGAACCCGCTCCTCCCTAATGGGAGACAGCGGCCTAACTTCTACACCATTGGCGCCACGGCAAATTATTTCCGTTACAATTCGAATTACCCAGTAAATACAGCTCTTATAAAGGCTATGTAACCAGATGGAATGTTAATTTCCAGTCATTAAATCACCTGCTGGACACCAGTTTTCTAATTTCCTATATCATTAGGCTCTACCCAGCTTCAATCATCAATGCAAATCCTAGTTAGCTAGAAATCGATTTCTTCTGACCAACTAATATTTGTTGTTACGAAGTACCCTTGGATGGGAATTGTTGCTATATTTGCCACGGTTTTCAGGAGGGTGATAGTCGTGGTTGTTATTTCATAGTTGTTACTAGTTACAACCAAGAATGTTACAAGTACTACAGTACGGACTATCTATGGTCATCCTTGGTTACTACCGATTCTTTTAAGAGATGCTAAGTAAAATAAGCCTTCAAGTATGGTACAGAAGCCAGCACATGCGGTTGGACATTCGCACTACGAAATTCACCGCTAGCGCTACGGAATACGGGCGCTCTTAAGGCTAACATGTCTAGCCGCATGTGCTGGCTACTGTATATATAAGACTGTCTTTATAGCTATCATGTAGGTATACTAAATATTCACCATTATGAACTACTTTGGCTATCTAAATAAAATAAGAGAATGATTGTTCTAAATCTATCTATATCATGCTATGTATAGCTATGTTTTATGTATTACTATGTATAGCAATGGTTTTGTGAAAAGTAGGATTTTACAAAACCATTATTCGACTTAAAATATTTTGATCTTTTTTTTCGAATTAATCTATGCTTGAGTCGAAAAAGTACGACGGATCAAGCTTCACCGGACTTGTCAAGCTTCACGTTTGAATTTCAAAGTTTGAATTCAATAGATTCCAATACTTATACGTTTTTTTCGTCATCATGATAAGTTTTTTAAAATACATGTCTTTTGACATAGTAAAACTCACCCCCTGAAGAGCTGATGGCATTACGGGCGGCTTCCACCGCCTCCATAACCTTGGTCCTGTTGAGGGTTCTGTGGGCATCGTAGACTTCCAGACCCTGGACGTGCTTCGACTTCAATAGGCTGCGAAGGTCCTGCAAAGAGACAAATAGGTTTTAGAATATTTTTTAAATTGGCTAAGGTCCTGTAGAGATAGTTAGATATGTTTTAGAATAATATAATAATAATAATAATAATATGTGGGACATCTCACACACGGCCATCTGACCCCAAACTAGGCAGAGCCTGTACTATGGGTGTCAGACAGCTGATATACATACATATATAAATATACAACATCCAGACACAGGGCAAACACAAGTGTTCATCACACGAATGTTTGCCCTGGGCGGGATTCGAACCCGCGACCCTGTGCTCAGTAGGCAGACGTACTACCAACTAGGCCGTCGAATACTTTTCCCCATCGTGTCTTTCATCACTACATAGTATAAAATAAAGTCGCTTTCTCTGTCCCTATGTCCCTCCCTTTGTACGCTTAAATCTTTAAAACTACGCAACGGATTTTGATGCGGTTTTTTTTAATAGATAGAGTGATTCAAGAGGAAGGTTTATATGTATAATACATGCATAATATACTTAAGAATAATCCACAATAACCATTTTCCCGTGCGGAGCCGGCGCGGGTCGCTAGTATAATATTATATACCGTGAATTTTATCTAGTTGTTTATCCGCAACATTAGAAGTAGTAATTAAAATTCAACTTAAAATTAATTAATTAATAAAATTCTGTCACGTCCACTTTGTATGACAAAGTGGACGTGACAGAATTTTTCGTGAGAAGTTGAATTTTAATTTTGATATAATCAACCTATGTTCCTTAGTGAAAGGTGTTCAGATCATGAGTGCTACCACTATGTTGCTTGACTGTTGCGAAAAAGAATAAAGATATAATGGTAAGCCGAAGAGAGATAAAGGAAGGTAAACAGTCAAAATTCTGAAAATATCGTTTAAGTGGCTCTACAACGCTAAGTGGCGCCGCCACCCTTTAAAAAGTAATAACTCGGGAAATAATCAATTTTTCAAAAATCCGGACGACGGAATTGGAGTCTGGGTGCTGTAGGATATATAGAAGCAATCACATATGTTTATTATAATTTAATGTAGTTATAGATAGAAAAATTGCGAAAAGTGGCCGTTTTTCGCAATCTTCCTATCTCTAACTAGAGCGAGGTATAATAAATGAAGTTAATAGCTTCTATATATCCCACAGAACCCCGTCTCCAATCTTGTCGTCCAGATTTTTGAAAAGTTGATTATTTTCCGAGTTAATATTTTTTAAAGGGTGGCGGCGCCACTTAGCATGGTAGAGCCCCTTAAATCTGCGTTATCCTTCCAAAAATGACGCAGAAACGAATGAACGAATGATACTTCTTATCTTTTAAAATTATTTTACTTTTAATTAAAAAATAATTATTAAACATTTAATTTAGAGTCAGTTGATCACTGTCATTCGCAGGCCGGTAAATAAAAGCCCACATGTTACTAAAAATTGCAATATATTTTTTATACTTATTTTATCGAAACATATAGGTACATTTTACTTCAAGAGACAATTACAAAGTACCAATACACAAAAGTTACAGGTCCGTCCGTACACCTGGATCAAATATAAGTATCAAATAAACAACAATCATTAATAATAATAAAATCAGATTTAGATCACAGTAATAAATTAAAAAGGCGCCAGCGGCAGTGTCTTATATTCCAATCTAATAATATACTTCACATGTCAAACAAGTTATAATATGTAACGTACAGTAAATAGATCAAGATAGATCGTAACTCAATCTCCTGTCACTAGACACCCTAGTTACGCCACCAACAACGTCCCAAAGGCGAATCAACCAGTGTAAAGTGACCTGCTTCTTCTAATATTTGCTTTAATATTGCATGTCAGAGTAAACTGGAACGTGTAAAATAGAGTTGTTCGTTTACGTACATAAATAATAGTATAAGTACTAGTGCACCTGGATATTATTTCATCACTCTACGTCCACGTGCGTGCGATACTAAGATATATATATTTTTGGAAATGTATTGATTTTTGTGAAACGTAAAGTTTGACTTATGATTCACGAAAGAACCCCCCCTCTTTGTAATACAAATGTATGAAATCCAGGAATTGTATACAATTCCGAAGCTCGTTAGGAAATGTATGAAATAATGTTTCAAAGATTATTCAATTCACACATATCCTAGGAAATGTATGAATTTCCTAGGAATTGTATAAAATTCCGAATTTGTACTAGGAAATGTATGAAACTAATGCTTTCTGTGAATAAAATGAACAAAGCTCCCTGTTAAAGTGAGAATGATTGTTAAACTGACAATTAGAATGTTTTTCTTAGGCTCTCTTTGAAGTAATGCAACAATCATACGGTAAAATATAATGATTTTATAAGGCTTTTTTAAATTAAACTTTAAAAATCAGCTTTTTATTATTTTTTACAGCATGTCTAGCACAAAAACTATAATAAATCTTGTAAAGCTCAAACTTTGATTTGATAAGTAAACAGTCTCGTTTAAGTAAATAATACGCCACAATGTAAAAGCAAAAGCCTTTTTTTAACTATGTAAATAAAGCCACCCAGGTAACATAAATATAAAATATTTATTAGGGCTTTCTAAAATTTAACAATTTATTCTTAGTTATGGCTGGCACATAGGCACTGAATGTTTGCGCAAGCGTTCGCCTGGTCGGTTGACGCAATACCACAGGTGGGATACTCCAAACAACCGACGTGGTTCTAATTTTTATAACAGACAACCACCACACGTAAATGAAAATCAAAGAAAAATTGACTTTATGCTTCGTCTACGGGATCCAGTGAGTGGAGGGATATCGGGCGGGGAACTTATTTTGGTGAAGGGAGGTAAATATCCCTTCTGTACGAGTAGGCTTTCCCCGCTTACCCATTGACACCTTGAATGTATTACATTTCCGATTGCCATTTAGGAAATGTATACATTTCCTAGGAAATATGTCTAATATCATTTATTTCACACATTTCCGGGCGACTTTAGGCATTGTATACATTTCCTAGGAATTGTATACAATGACGGATTTCATACATTTCCGTTAACATATACATTTCCTAAATGGCAATCGGAAATGTAATACATTCAAGATAGACTAATTTTCTTTGATTTTCATTTACGTCTGGTGGTTGTCTGCTGTAAAAATTATAACCACGGTAGTTCTTTGGAGTGTTCCACCTGTAGTATTGCGTCAAGTGGCGTCAACTGATCAGGCGAATGCTTGCGCAAACATTCAGTGCCTATGTACCAGCCATAAATAAGAATAAATAGTAAAATTTTAGCAAACCCTAATAAATGTTTTATATTTATGTTACCTGGGTGGCTTTATTTACATAGTTAAGAAAAGGCTTTTGCTTTTACATTGTGGCGTATTGTTTACTTAAACTATAGACTGCTTACTTATCAAATTAAAGTTTGAGCTTTACAAGCTTTACTTATAGTTTATGTGCTAGATACGCTGTAAAAATTATAAATAGCTGATTTTTAAAGTTTAATTAACAAAAAGCCTTACAAAAGTATTATATTTTACCGTATGATTATTGCATTACTTCAACGAGAGCCTTGGGAAAACATTCTAATTGCCAGTTTAACAGGTATTTTCAGTTTAACAGCGAGCTTTGTTCATTTTATTCACAGAAAGCATTAGTTTTACACATTTCCTAGTAAAAGTTCGGAATTTTATACAATTCCTAGGAAATTCATACATTTCCTAGGATATGTGTGAATTAAATAATCTTTGAAACACAATTTCATACATTTCCTAACGAGCTCCGGAATTGTATACATTTTCTAGGAATTGTATACAATTCCTGGATTTCATACATTTCCTGTAACATATATAATAACAATTGAGGAAATATAATTTTTATATATCTATGACCTTTTTAAGTTATATTCTTGGAAACCTGAAATGGAAACCTGCGTACGCCTGTGAAGTAATTTAAAAGTTGTGTGTAAAGTTGACCAACTCGCACTGCGCCAGCGTGGTCGACTAAGGTAACTTCACCCTGAAATCAGGGTAGGAACATAATATGAAGTATGTATGTATTTGTACTCGTAAGTACAGTATATCGATCTAAAAACCTTGTACTTCACAATGCGCCAATTAACATGTACATATTTAATTAATAAATACACAAACAATAAAAAAACAATAGAGGATGTGTGAATCGCAATCCAATTCTTTAAGGTCGAAGGTTACGCCTATCCGGTGTACATTGCGCGCTAACTATTCTGTCATCGTTTAGCTAAATTGATGAGGTCATGGATTGCAAGGAAGGCGTTTCCGTGGCTTGGTTTTGATGACACACAAGGGTATAACCTTATTCCGATAGTAACAAATTGTAGGAGTCGGTGAAGACATTTCATGGACCAGATTACTGTTATAATAACAATGTAGTTTTTCTTGACGTATGCGCTATCGATGGTTACGCCCATGTGGTTTCTGTCTTAGAAATTGGATACAACAGACAGTACCAGACCTTCAGGCAATATTTATTATAACATGTAGAAGCTCTAGTCTTTGTTATGATCTGAGCAAAAAGAGCTTACTGTTGTTACGATTTTCAATGTGATCGATTTCTGACAAAAATGTAAAATTTTAATAAGCACGGTATGTATGTACCTAGTTCTTTTGTTGTTCCTTGATAAGTTACCACAATAAAATAAAACAAAAACCATATAAAAAAATGTTAATTGCATCACCTTGCAACAGACAGTAAAAAACCTCCTCAATCAGTTTGGAACCACAGTAGTGACGTTTAGACTAATTGACTCATTAATTTGGCGACTTGACGAGTGGCTTTTGGACGGTTAGGTGTACGTATAGTAACCATATGGTGACGGCCGCCATTACTCCGATGGCGTTTCGTCACAGAGCCACTTTACCAACCCAGTGATGGAAGGCAATTTGGCACCGTTGCAAAATAAAAAGAAAGCTTTGGGTTGTTAACACGTTTTTTATTTTAAATGCCTCCATACGATACATCTGTCGAATTCGAACTGGACGAAAGATTTACAACTTTATTCTGTTTTGTGTGTACATTGAGTGTTAAGCTTTTTAAGCTTTAAGATATAATACAGAGTTTTTCAAAAAATTTATACGTTAAAGAGTTTAACACGACAATAAAATTTTAAGTATCTTTTACAAAAGTAATGAGAAATGTGAGTTTTTGGGCGTCATCGCGTCATCAGTAAAGCTTATCCAACAGCTGATAATCTAAATAAATTTAATAATCTCAATACCTACCAGAAACTTTTTCTGAGTTCTGTTCTGTCTTTGCATAAGTAAAAAAATTACATCGTAATAAAAACTAGTTCCCACAGATATAGAGATTCTAAGTGATGGCTTGCCTGGTACATTATGCTAAAATGTATTCGTGCACAACGATCTAAGTCTGAGGTTGTCAAAGTGTGTGCCTGTCTCCTTCATGCGTAACATGGTTTGTCTCCCTGAGGTTACCGATCCCTGAGGACAGCATCCCGGAGGCTTACGATTTTCAAATCATTACTATAAATAAAACAAAAACAAGATCGTGATCCTTGATACGTTGTAATCTTAGAGTATAAATAGAAAAAATTCTGGGAGGGATAGAGTACGCCTATCGAGTATGAACTGTAAGCACGGATATGAACAGTCCGAATATCTTCAGCGCGTTCGGTTAGTATCAAATGGTTATCGGAGCTGATTATTTTTCCCGGTGAAAATAAGACATTTAATAGGAGAACATTTTGAAATGTGCAGTGATAAGTTGCAAACATGACTCGAGGAACAAATCCAAAAACAAAAATGTTATTGATTTCACCGCCCATACAAAATCTGCCAAAATTTGCTTACGCTTGACATAAAGGCAGCGGAGCGATGCGAGTGCTCTATGTATATTTATTCTCTAAGGTTGTAATATTTTGAGATAAAATGGGGTGCCGTGAAGAAACAAAATATTTTGAACCAAAAATGCGCCACTAGTTGGAAAAGTTTGGGGACCCCTGCTCAAAGTGATTTGAACTAACGTTCGATCAGAATACTATGAACGCAGTAGTGGTCAGAGCCAATTAAGTGTCTGTATTAGGCGGTTAATCAATCACGCCGGCGCTATTGACATTTAACTTATTTTTATAGTTGACTAACTCGACTGTCTTATAGAACGTTTTAAACATTCAAATGTGGAAAGAGATTCGGAATTAAATTAAGAAATTGGTATTTATGTATCGGCGTTTACTAAGACCGTGTGGTAGCTTTTGTCTAGATTTTTTGTTTTGATTATGTTATACATTTTTGAAAATTCAATACAAGATACTTTATTGCATACAGAACATTACAGTGAAAAATTTACAAAAAAAAGGTATAGGAAGTGTACATGTAGACGGGCTTATTGCTAAGAAGCAATTTCTTCCAGGCAACCTTAAATTTATTTTTGCCTCTGTAATAAGTTCCTAATTACTACGGTAAAATGTCTAGGGTATTTATTATCATTTTAAACCCCCTAGATCTCCAGATTATACCCAATAAAGGCTACCTATATTATTCAGGACTTCTGGCTCCTAATTAGGAGTACCTATACCTATATTTTTTTTGTAATGTATTGATTGTTCTTTTTCTGTCATATTACAGTTGGAGCACAGAATAAATAATAGTACTAGTTAGTTGGAGGTAGTTTTTTACGACGCAACGGCGATAATATTTACAACGAAGGTAACCAATGTTTCTCAAACATCGCAGTCTCACAAAATAATTTATTATATCCAGGCATCATAAAGGCGTAACGTGTGCTCCGAAACACCTAATCACGCCACTGACATTGCAGCTAATGGAAGCATGTGAAAGGATAAATAATAAACCATATGCTAGCCGCAAACAGGATGCAATATCAACCTTAAGCCCTTGAGATACGGGCTTGCAAAATAATTCATATGCTCATAGGTGCCGCGGATCTGGTTCTGTCATTATGTATTAGCATACTGGATTTATGAGTTTGCATTTATTTGTGTAGTAAGTGCGATATACCTGTATTTTTTGTTTGGTAAGAACGACAAAGTTATTTATTTTTGGATAGTATTTAACCGTACCTCAAATTATTCTCTTGTTCCACCTAAATATCTTCACCAAATTATACTCTTGTTCCACCTAAAATACTAATTGTGCACCAAAACATGCAAACTTGAAACTTCTTTAGTTATCGACTTTGAAAAATTCAAAACTACGGCGGTCGCCGGCCACTGCCGCGGCACGCTCGCTCCGCTCGCTCGGCTCCCTCCGCTCTGTTATTGACATCAGTCTAACCTAACCTAACCAACCGATTTGATTCTGGGTAGATTTGTTTTTTTTTAGCGGGGCTGCGCCCCCACTTCGGTTGTCGCCCTTGGATATTTGGTGCAAGATTAGTATTTTTAGTGCACGAATAATAATAATATATTTGTTGTAAGATTCGATTTTTTGGTTAACAGAAAATTATATTCCATTATTTTTTAGCTGAACTGTGACTGTAAACCAAAACTGTAATCAAAGAGTACAAAGAAAGAGTCCAAAGAATATTCAAAAATTGACTTATGCTTGTTTCGAAAAGGTACGTCCAATCAAAAGCTTCACCGGACTTGCAGGGGAGCGCAAGGCTCTACTCCAGAGTAGTAATGTACCAACGCGTCTAGAGGCGGCTCTAGCGCGTTAATAAGGAATAACATCGTGAAGGAGACGACGACGACGACGCGACGACTCCGTCTCTGATTATTATTTTTATTTTTGATTGATTATTAGTTTGATTTTGGTTTTAACTTTTTGATATTTACATCACAAACAAAAAACTAATATGTCGCAACGTGGACTTTTGGGGGCAGTGGAAGTGGGCGTAAAAATTAATTTGTATGACGGATCAACAAATGACTTTTTAAAATAAAATTCAAAATAGTAAAAAAAAATTCTACAACATCTTATTATATTCTCTTTATGAGGTATTGACATAATCTTTATGCCAGCCAATAGTGAATGATTTTCGTTCAACAGTGGCTTTTCCCATCATTATCATCTCGTGGGGGGCCTGCCTACACTACGTCTTCCGGTGCGCGGCCGCCATTCAAGAACCTTTCTGTACTTTACAAAATTCGACTTTAGTTAACTTGGTTTTTGTGTGCTGAAGGAAGAGGCCTTATCAAAACTTTTTTTAAGGGAATTAAATAACGCAAAACTTTATTCAAGTTTATTAGTTTAAAAGGTCATCATTGCAAAATATAATAATAATATAGTATACTTATAGCAAATTGAAAGTAATTAACGTTCCGCTTGTCGCTGCGTTGTGTTTCCAAAAACTTATTGATAACGTCGTATGATCAAGCACAAAGTGAGATGAACACGAGCGCCGCGATTCTACTCTTTATTAATAAAGGCATAAGAACGGTGTAAAGTCCAAAATGTCCAGCTTAGTGTGCTCTTGACTGTAACTATGTTAATTAGACTGCGAATTTTCATAGCCATTACAAGATGACAGCGCAAAAAGCGGGCGTGGCTCACGCATGCGTGTTACAGTTGTAAAGCACAAGCTACTGATCTTGACCCACTTGAATGCGTGCTTAAGTTGACATCACATGCGCTCGCGCATTGGGCTATTTCAACCTTTCCAAAGATTAAAATAAAACGAACACGCGCCGATTCGCAATGTTGATAATGAAACGATTGTCCCGAATCCGGTTCTGGTGAGGAGATAAATAATTTAAACGGGTGATAATATCTGTAAGGTAAGGTGTTGAAATATTAATTGGGTTTTATGAAGTGGTTTCTTTTTATTTTTATTGAAAGAGCGTTTTTTTATTTACATAAAGATCGTTGCCTCGCTATATAAGTTATGGATGATTTATCGTTTTATAATTTTGCCAAGTACCTTTTGATTCGCTTTAATGCTAAATTCCTCTTAGTTGACAAGGAGAAGCTAAACGAGCTAAACAAATTTTGATGAAATTTCTAACTGGATAATTCCAATAACAAGATTTTAAATCTCTGACCTCTAATTGTATAAGAGTTCTTTTATTTATTTTCTATTTTTATGATCGGCTCATTTTGTAGTTTTTTATGGAATGAGACATACACTTAATACAAAACTATGGAAGCATATCATTGCAATTTTCGCCTTCACATTTATTTCCTTAAAGAGTTAAGAATCTTCCTCAACCGTCAAAGTATGGCGATTGCCTTGCCGTCAGTTGCCGTAGGTTCACTAACCATTGTCGCATAGCTAAATAGTTGAAATAACTGTCGCTTAGAGAATATACAGAAAATTTTCTATTTATTCTCTGAACTGTCGTTATAGTACCGAATGTAATTTTTCCGGTATTCTATAGAGAAATTCTGAAAAAAATCTTTTACAGCCCTAAGTTTTTTAAAAAATCGAAAGAAAATCTATATAATAAAACTGTAATAGTGGAATATTCGTATGTAGTTTATATTACTAGATTTATAAGCCACCAACCCACACTACTCAATTATTTTTAGCGTTTCTCTTATAATGGGTTGCCTGGAAGAGATTGCTACCTAGCAATAAGGCCGCCTGTTGAAACCTGTTGTTTTCTGTGTTTGTGTTATTTGCTTTGTTTTTTTCTTGGTGTCAATAAAGAATATTTGTATTGTATTGTATTGTAGAAGTTGAATGTCTGTACATAGAAAAAAAAAGATTAAATCCGAGCCAGGAGGATGTAAGAAGTGAAATAGAACTTATCCAGACAATTTTTTTTTTTTTTGTTTCTCTGTTTGTTTGTACGGGCTAATCTCCGAAACTATTGGACCGACTTGAATGAAATTTTGCATGGTGGTTCTTTAAATCCTTGAGCATCTTGGATACTTTAAACCCCGTAAAATTAAAGAGTGCCCGTGGGATAGTTAAAAATTTCTTCGGAAAAGTCGGAAAACAACGCGGGCGTAGCCGCGGACAGACAGCTAGTTTTATAATAAACCGCGCAATGAACCGTTAACGGTATCAACCTGCCTATAAGCTCCCGCAGATTTCCAATTTCAAATTAGCCAACTAATTTGCACTGTATACCAATAGACCAGTAACTTAATGATATTGCGCACATTTTATCCAAATTAATAATTGGACACCGTTCGTGTCAAAACCGAGATTCCCTGCCTATTACGCCTAATTAAAGCACTGTCACCCGCTTAAATTGCATGTTGCCCGATTAAATTGTAAAAGTACGCAACTAATTGTTCTATATGCGGCCAACTTAAAATTGGAAATCTACGGGAGCTCTAAAGATAGGAACGTAGCACTTCGTAGCACCACGCGTAGCCGCCCGCTACGCTTGCTAATCAGTTGCTACGCTTTGTAGCCAAAATCTACGTTCGTGGTAGAGATCAAAATGAAGAGACTGTTTGTTAGAAATTTTTTTTTTTTTAATGATACATTTTTCTTTGCACATCCATTTCCCTCACATTGAAATGCATTGTATTGTATGCATGCATAGTCGACATAAAAGTGTTTTATTTACATTTCTTAGTCGAATATACCTTTTACTATAGTTAAACACAAATACTAGAATCGGGTTCGATATTTGTTTAGCGCAGTTTCTTAGAACATAAATTCAACAATTTTATGTTCTAACCTTGTTAATAAGCCCTAAACACGCCCTAGCAAGTATACTTCATACCAGATAGCCCTATTACAGCTATTATCACAGTACTTGCTATGTTAATACTAAGTACGAGTTGCATGATAATAAGCTGACAACATTCTTGTTGAAATTTAAATGGGATAATTTATGTGGGATAAATGGTAAGTGGTTGAGATACATGTAAGTTATGATTCAGCAATAGTGATGTGACAATTTATTAAGATAAATATTCGACTTTGGTGAAAAAATATGAAAAAAAGCTGGTTGAGTATCAATACATTAACTATAGATTTAGTTCTTTCAAGATTTTTTAATGTAAAAATGTTCAAAATTTTCTATGTATAAATTAATGTTTTCTAAAGACATTTTACAATGTTTTAAAATCCAAATCTCTCGAATTTGTTTTATTTTTGTTGTTCATTGCGTATCTTTAATTCAATAAAATATGAATAATTCAACAAAATATGAATACTTATCAAGGTTTCCATATTACTTTGAACTCAGTCGCTAGTTGCAACACAACCTCAATATATCGATATAAATGTCGAGTATCGATAATATAGAGTTCAAGTGGCGATATTGCAAAGATAATGCAATCGGTGTGCTGTCGACTTAAATGCAGATATAAGATAAATTTATCTCGCCACTATGATTCATAAAATGTTTAAAATACTCTGCATAAAAACATAAATGATCTTATTTTTACTTGCTATTTATTAATCAGTGTCCACGGGAGACTAGAACCCCAGATCTAGTCTTTTAATTACCAAGCCAAACACAATAAAATTTATTCATGACAAAACATTTGATGACGTCAGAAGTTCGAAGCGAAAAATGAAAATCACGCTAATCAACACGCTAACAAACGACATCTGTTGAAAAAGTAAAAAGATTTACTCAAACCTAGGCAAGCGCTCGTCTCATATAAATTTACAGGCTTCATCTTAAACAACATAACATAAATAATTTAACAATTAAAACAGTTCATACACCCACACACACAGAGAGAGAGAGAGAGAGATTTACGGACCAAAATCACGTGATCGATTGCCGACCCCTAAGTCATATGAACACATATTATTATATTTATGCCGGTTTTGAGCGTCAGTGGCCTAGTTGCAAGAGCCGTTGTATTTCAATCGGGAGGTGCTAGTTTGACCTTAGGCATATTTAGATTTTTGAATTATATACGTTATTTCAACGCTCTTACGGTGAAGGAAAACGTCGTGAGGAAACTTACGATGAAATTCAAGGGTTTTGTGTTGAGTTGACCAACCCGCACTAAATTAGCGTAGTCGAATAAACTCCATTCGCCCTGTTTCAGGGTAGCCTTCAGCTCCTCTATATACGATAAATACAAAATGCAGCCAATAAAATAATTAATCATTTAAAAAACTGTAGAAAAACACGCTTAAGATGCTTACTTGAAGAGTTTCACTATCTAACTTTGGGAACCTTCATCAGACTCTGGTTAAGTGGTCACCTCACCTCGCCAATATAAAGGTCTTATTTAGACAAATCAAATGAGCCCGAATTCGGGAGGTTTACTAGTAGCCGTTGAAGAGTTCCCCTATCCACCTTCCGGCTTCAGCATCAGATCAGCTTGTTTGTGTCAAATTATTGTGTTGTCATCGGAATTACGTATGCATTCAAAATTTCACTACGCTACGACCCTTGGAAAATGGTTAAATTAGTTACCTTAGATTCCTTTACATACTTAGTTACATACAAGTGGACCTAATATAATACTAATAACCTCTATGCTTTCGCCAACTACTCGACAGCGTCTCGGTCTTATCACGTCAATGTCATCGAACCAGTTCGATTATCGATCATAGAGTATTAAATCATTGCCAACTAAAATAATCTGCTCTAAACGTGACTAGACGAACCTTTCATTATCAATAAAAAATAACGCTTGACTGATGTTTAGACGTGTTTCTCTCATTAGCATAAAGGGAAGTTACTTAACTGATTTAGGCAAAGAAACCTATATTAATATTTATAAATATAAATAAATAAATAAAGTAAGTAAGTAAGTAATACTTTATTGCTTATACACATAAAAATATTTTTACAAAGTAACTTATAAATAAAATGTGCGCAAAGGCGGTCTTATCGCTATTTAGCGATCTCTTCCAGACAACCTTAGAGTATAGGAAAACAATTAAGGAGCATGGAGTAGTGCTAATCAAAGAGGATACACGATTAACAAACGTTACCTAACTAATATACTACATAACAATACAGAATATATCATATAAACTACATATATTAAACTACATAAATATATACCACAAACATACAAAAATGTGAGGAGGAGTAAATATAAATATGTGAGGACATCTCGCACACGGCCATCTGACACCAAACTAGGCAGAGTCTATGGGTGTCAGACAGCTGATACAGATACATAAATATATAAATATACAACCTCCAAGGCAAAAACAAGTACTCATCACACGAATGTTTACCCTGGGCGGGATTCAAACCCACGACCCTGTGCTTTGAAGGCAGACGTACTACAAACTAGGGTAAAATTATAGAAAGGTTATGTATTTTTCAAGAACTGGTCATATCATCTAGAAGGTAACATATCGTATGAAGAACGAAACAGATATTGACGTAAAGTGATCTATAATTTATGACTACTATTTTTAATCTTTTGAATTTGTATTACTTACTACCCTCTCGAACTTCGTTAGCAGCTCATAATATATATATATGTCCCCACCGAGGGGCTCGAGCCTACCCTGATATCAGGTTGAATAGGCCTTAAATAACCACGCGGGCCCAGTGCGGATTGGTCAACTTCACACACAACCTTTAAATTACGTCGCAGGTGTGTGCAGGTTTCCTCACAATGTTTTTCTTCACCGTAAGAGCGTCGAATAAACGCATATATGAATTCGAAAATCGAAAACACATTGGTACGTGCCGAGGCATGAACCCGCGAACTTCTAAATGGAAGTCAACGGTCCTAGCCACTCGGCCACCGACGCTACATAGATAGATCTCGAACTTATTATACTGTAATTTATTTTTGTTAATTAAAATATATCTACAGTTACCATTTTGGTACTGTCATTGTGTTGTGATATGATAGTAACCATAACCACAATACATGATCGTTGTGAGATATTGTCCGGCCCACGCGTGCATTCATCTGCATTCTTACCCGTCAAACGATATCTGTCAGCGCACAATAATGCTTAATGAATGACACTGTCGCTGTCAGAGAAATGACTTTGACCTGACCTGTCAGGTGTTGGCAAGGTTGATCGATATTTGACTGGCTATTTTGGAAAAAAATGTTTCTGATCTCTGCTTCTGCAGCATCGAATGTCATCTTTTGTTTCAAAAACATGTTAATGAAGGAAATCATATTGGAATCTTGCCTGATAGAGATCGTTACCTTAGCAATAAGGCTGTCTGATGAGATGACTTAACATCGTTTATATACAATAGCCAGCATATGCGGCTGGACATGCGGCCGCCAATCAACTCTCAACCTTATTCTCAAGAGAGTTGATTGCCGCGGCCGCCGATTCCAGCGTTGCGGCGCCGCAACGCGGTTATGTGTTTCGGCCCTAAGAGCGCCCGTATTCCATAGCGTAGGGGTGAATTTCGTAGTGCGAATGTCCAACAGCATGTGCTGGCTTCTGTACATAAAGTAAAATTTTACAAACTTGTTTTAGCATTTCATAAATTACGTGTCGAGAGTTTCAACCAGAAACCTTTTATTTAAATGCCAGCCTCTCTACCACAGAAGTATCAACTAGACTGAACTAGGCATCAATGTGATCTTACAATTTCACTTTCCCCAAGACAATGACAAGTCGTAAACTTGCATCAAAGGTATAAAAGCTATGCCTACTTTCATTGCAAATAAATTTATTCTGTTTGTTTAATTTATTCTATTCTATTATATCCATTGTCTACTCTTCTTTGAAACTGAATCGATCAAGTGCGCTAGCTCCGGCCTAGTGGGCGAGTGACTGGAGCGAGCACTGTCGTACAATTAATACAATAATAACGCACTGGCGCAATCTTTATTACGACATGAAAGCTAGGAGACAGCCAAATATTACGTCAACAAATGGGGTGCAGAAATTAAAGATAAAAAGATAAATGAAATAGTCAGTTGTATGTCTCTTTTTTTAGATTTTTTTAAGCTGACATATACAACCGCAGTTGCCTTAGTTAAAACATGTTTCTTATCAGTGTTGTTGATAGGTTTATAAAATTCGATAAACACCACTGAACAAATAAAATAACGTGTAAAGGTACAGTCAAGATCATAAGTGCTATCATATCACGTGTTTTACTTCAAATGCTATGTCCTAATAGGTTTTTGAAAAAGAGATAATTTAAATTATAGATGCACGTGATATGACTGGACATATGGACTTGACTGTAACTCTCTTCTGAGGAAGAGCCAAAATGGCAGCTCGATAGTAAAATATTTACAAAATTAATACAATATTTTTAATGACGTGGTGACCAATAAGTTATTATTTATTTATTGTAATATGCAGTAATTGGTCTTAAGGTTAACAACGTTACTAATATAATATCGTAAAGTCAATAAACAGTCTAAACGTAGTATTTAGATGTCCCCTTGCTAGTCGGTGTAGGTCGAGTTTGGTTTAGTCGAGTGATTTGAACGATTGTATGAACGTCTTCATCGGGACAGGTGCTTCAGTCAGGTGTATTCACGAGAAACTACCGAGATTTTGAAATTGTTATTGGAGATTATTTAGAATATAACACTAAATTTGTTGTGTTGCGGGCAGCGCAGGACCGACCGTGTCGTGGAGATCTTTGGGGGAGGCCTTTGTCCAGCAGTGGACGTCTTTCGGCTGAAATGATGATGACACTAAAGAAAAATAAATAAATTAAAAAATTTAACAACCCTCGACACAAAACCGTAACATGATCCTTTCAACAACTAGAAAAGAGCTGATAATCTTCAAATGGCTGAAGATATTTTCTTGGATCATAGCTAAGAACACTTGTTTGTAGAACCAAAGAAATCAGCCTGCTTCGCTTTGTAGATCGAAATTCAAATTCAACTAGGTATATTTTTAAAACCCGTCTATTTTTACCACCAGACAGACAACTACTGATTGCATAATAACTTTAATTACTGACACATAAGGTGCAAGCAAGGTGCATTAAGGAGGCCTTGCCTGTTTCCGCCACATGTCAGGCGTGTTCAAAAACATAGCACGCTTAATTAGCCGGCCCCGAAACTGTGACAGACACAGAGCTTTTAAACCAGGTCCTGTTTCAAGGCCAAACTGCTCCGAGTCATAAATTCAGCTGCGTTTTGTGTGCGCTTATGTAATAGTAGGTTTCTACCCCGCAACTTTGCGAACTAATTCTTTTTTCCGTAAGAATGAAGCAATAATAAAACACAGTTAATAGTAGCCTACTATTTAAAAGTAGTCTACATTTTTTTTTCCTATTTTTTTCGCAATTCGTTAGGTGCAGAATGTCCAAGTTGCAAAATGTCCAGCGGGTGCAAAATGTCCAGGTCGCAAAATAACCAGGTCGCAAAAGGTCCAGATCGCAAAAGGTCTAGGTTGCAAAAGGTCCAGGTTGCAATATATTTGAATTACAACAAATGAAATAGATGAGAAAATCTAATCTGGCTTCCCATAGCACAGGGTGACCTAGTTTGGGGGCCAAGCACAATATTATTGTAACTGCTGTTATCTATAATATAAAAATGAATCGCAAAATGTGTTGGTAAGCGAGTTATAACTCAGCAACGCCTGGATCAATTTAAACAACTCTTTTTTTTAATGTTCGTTGAATTCCAAGGATGGTTTTTACAAAGAGAAATAAAAAAAACTCATTCCTACGGGAAAAATGTTTAAAATAAATGCGGGGTGGAAAGCTAGTTTTAAATAAAGATTATTATTATTATCATCTAGGTACAACAGCGAGCACATACAACTGGACTTGTTGACCTTACGAGCACCCGTATTCCGTAGCGGAAGGGGTAGCGGTGTAGTCCGAATGTCCAATCGAATGTGCTGGCTTCTGTACATTCATTTGCGCTATTTTCATACAAATTACTAAAAGTTAGCCTGGTAGAGCTACCTTCGCCATATTATTTATTTGTGCCTTAGCAGTAAAGTAAAGCAAACTTTAGACATTTCTGTTTCATTTAATGTATTAGGTAGTGGTAGTGTGCAGTTGTACTATATTGTAGTGCATTTAATCCTATTATATATGACCTAACTAACATAGTTACCTTAACTGGTGACCATTCATAGCCATTATTGTACGTATATTTATTGATTTATTTATAGCTTTGTTCTAGGGTAAAAATATATATAAATTCATTTTCTTCACTTATTTCTCCCCTAGCTTGTCTTTACAAAAGTCTCCTCCAGATATTTCCATCTCTCTCTGTCCTTTGCCTCTCTTATCCACATCTTTCCAGCTATCTCCTTTACGTCGTCTTCCCATCTTCTAAACTGTCTTCCTCTTTTTCTTTTTCCCTCTCTCAGGTACCAAGGTGTTATTCTTTCAGTCCATTTATCTTTACCTTCCCTAATCATACGATTATGTCCTATCCATTTTCATTTCAATTTCTTTACTGTATTTGTGGTGCTACGTATATATAGACCATTTAATACCGGTATGAAGTACCGAGATCTATAAAGCTCCTTAAACAGCGTCCAGAGCGGTGCGCTTACGCAAGGTCGCGTGGGAAACTCAGCCTATGACGTCACAACACAAGTCGCAATGGAATGGTATCGACAGATGCAGTCTGCTTCGTTCTTGACAAGATATTGGCCTCTATTCTTTAAAAACCTCTCCTCGAATTTAAATGGAACTAATTTATAATGGTAATTGCCATAAACATAAAAATATACGTACATATGGCGTCCCGAGAGCAGGTTATTTTTATTTTTCTGGTCAGGTTTTTACCAAGTTACACTGTAATGGAAAATTCAAGTCCGCGGTCTTTCTCGTTCATATGGGAATCGAAAAGGATGGGAGATAAATTAAACTAATTTTGAATGATTTATATTTAAAATAAGAGTGCAGAGTGCAGCTGTCAAAATTGTCAAAAACAGCTTTTCTTAAATTGACCTACGCCACCCTATAGTACGGCTTGTTAACCTGAATTACGGTCCCATCTGGCAGAAAGCATGAAACTTAGCATACATGTAGCTTTTATATATGTGCTTCAATGTTGATATGGAAACACGCTGAGAAATGATTACTAAAAGTAAACTCCTCAGACGTACTGTTTTAGTATAAAATTCAAAAAACCAGAATGAGGGAGATAAAAGGGGGGGGAAAGGGGGGAAACAATAATTTATCGAAGTGTTTCCATATCGATATTGAAGCACATATATGACAGCTACATTCATGCCAAGTTTCGTACTTTCTGCCAGATGGGACCGATATCCTTATATTTTTTAGCTAGCAAGCCGTACTACTACGCTTGATTTTGATTTTTAATTTTGAGCGTGGATTTGTAGGTACTATATTTGATCGAAGGACCTACGCTTGTGTCGTAAAAGTTTCGACTTATTAAACTTCGTGAGATGTTTTGGCATGCTCTCTAAGCTAGTGCAATCGATGCAATAAATAGTTTTTTGACGTCTCTTTCAAATAACAATCACCTGTCCCTTTTTGTCCTTAATAGCGTGAAAAGGACCTTAAAGTTTTTAAAATTTAAGTTAAAGCGTAGTAAGTAACTAGAATCGGGGCCATTGTTACAGTTTGACATATTTGCACTTCATTGATTTGTTAAAGCTATTATTTTGTATTAGTAGCTTACTGATTTATTAAAAGCAGCATTCGTGCATGAAATTTTAGTTAACGATACTGCTTTGTTTGTTAGTTAGTGAATAAATACTACTCTAATAAAATATAATTAACTGCACGCTAGGAATAGATATACCTTTTTTCCGGAAGCCAATATGTAAAATATTTCCCTGTAAAACTCCCTGTTCTTTAAACAATCTTTCTTAGCTTTGAAATAGAGGTTTTTCTATAATTCCCATGAGTAACTAACGGGTTACCCAGGTAATCGTGGAAATGCGTTTCTATGATACAATACAATACAATATAGACACCAAAACACACAGTACCTATGCAAGAAAAAACATACAAA
Organism: Teleiodes luculella; assembly: GCA_948473455.1. Classification (NCBI taxonomy): domain Eukaryota; kingdom Metazoa; phylum Arthropoda; class Insecta; order Lepidoptera; family Gelechiidae; genus Teleiodes; species Teleiodes luculella. The sequence goes on along the minus strand of OX419595.1, from coordinate 3,496,865 downwards.
AACACATTACAGAGTTAAAAGTGGCCTTATTGTTAAGGTTACAATCTGTACCGGGCAACCTTAGGATAGAAAAATAGCTCACAAAAAGAAATGGAGTGGGTTGAGGGGGTTACTACAATTATTTTTTTATTGTGAAATTGCAATTGCGATACGATTTAACACGATTTCGGGTTATTTTGTCTGAAGCCAAATGTTACGTAGTACAAAAAACTTTTTAGAGATGACAATAATTCCATCATAATACATAAAGCTTTACAATAACAAACGACACTATGTTTTTTTTCTCACAGATACGGATGTGGACCGTGGTCGGTACTCATTGGCCGTTGTAACAGTTTTTTGTGTTAAAGACGAGATCTTATCGTATTACCAACAAGATATAATGGCACTTAGTTATTTATTAGTGGTATTTTGTGCAATTCGCTTTAATAAAGTTACGGTGAAAATTAGTTAAGTAACATAATTGGAACTGTTATTTGAGCTTTCGTAACAACGATGTGTACTTGGTATTAGTTTTATTATTATTATATAATTTATTTCGGATTTACACCCATAATAATATTAGTGGTCATAATTTAGATATATCGTCGTGGTTTTGATACTATACAAAATACAAAATACAAATATTCTTTATTGACACCACAAATACTATTATATTATTTATGTAAATATTTTTAATTTGAATTGAATTGGATAGTTTTTGAATGACTTATAAAATTTCCAAGAAGGAATCAACTTAAAATGTTTGTGTAAACATCCACTTTCTCATATATGTATATAGTTTACTAGGAATATTTATAACAATGTAGAAATTACAATTTGTCTACCAATATTTCTTATATTTTGCTATTTTCTGTCTGTGTATTTTATTTTAGGAACGTAGGTACTTACAGAATCATAACCGTAATAAAAAAGGGGTAGTTTGGGTTTCTTGTTAGCTTATTATAGCTCAGCTTACCCCCCTATATCTACCATGTATATGTTATCAATATGATAATAAGAATGAAGTTTAAAATCAATTGAACTAAAAATTCTTACCACAGTCACGTTCCCGTGCCATAAAATTGACTATTCTTAATCACAACTGTAAGTTACATAAGAAAAAACTTATCAAGCTTTCACTAGTTTTCCTTTAAATCCTAAACCAATTCCTATGTAATCTCACGCATTCTGTTAACCGCCAGTTTAGTTACCTTTCCCTTGCCTAATGCCAGTTATACACCAGCTACACGAGTGTGTCAGCGATTAGCATGTCAACAGTGAAACAAAGGAGCCAATTAGCGGTGCGCCTGCAATGTGTGTACTTTCCTTACAAGGTTCTGTAGTTTTTTGTTCTGTAGGATTTTGGTTTCATTTATTTCTCCTCTATTATTTTGAAATAGTTCAAAAATATAGTAGTGAAGTAAATGGATCTGGGTGCCGAGTGCGAGTTTTGCAACCAAAGTAAACGCGCTCGATAGCGAGAGCGTAAACGCGATTTTGTATGGAATTGAAACTACGCCATCTGTAGACAGTTCGCTGAACTAAAATTTCTCCATACTAAATGCTCGTTTACGTTGTAGTTATCGAGCGCGTTTCGTGAGTAAAAAACTCGCACTCGGCACTCTGAAATAAGCTGTACATTTCGATTTTAAGCTGAAGTTAAAATCTAAATGTACAACTTATTTCAGAAAAAAATATTAATATTTATACCTACAGAAAATCGACTCTTTAAGTGTAAATTCATATTTTTTGCACTTTATAAATTTTGTCTCATATTTATTTATACATCCACACGAATCATAATGAAAAATGTTTCTTTATTAGATTCTTTTTTGTCATCTCTTTATGTTAATAACATTTTCTCTTTCTATTTTTAGTTTTCAAGTATCAAGCTTAAATATAGCTTTCAGAATCTTAACACTTGTGTGATAGATAAAAACAGGTCAAGTGCGAGCTGAACTCGCCCGGAGGAGGTAGGCGCTGACAGACGGACGGACAGACACCCGAGTGATCCTATAAGGGTTTCTTTTTTAAGGTACGGAACCCTCAAAATCGACAAAGGCAACACATTTGTTACAAATAACATACCATACCAGACTTATTTTCAGCACCTTGACTTAAAATTTCATTGATATCTCACATTTTGGAGTTTTGTTTTCCTTTTCTTACAACCTCATTGTCATGGGCAGCGGAACGGAAGTGCGTTGTTCACTAATTAGTCTCAATGGGTCCCCCTAGCGATAGGGTGACCATACGTTAGGATTGGTTCTGAGATCTCAGCATTTTCAAGCCCTTCTGAGGATTTTGGAAAAATAAAGAAACATTTTTGAAATGTCAGTAAAATCCAATACAGACAATCACAAATAAATAAATAATAATTTTGGTCAGTTTTCAAAAAGCCCACCCATCTTCGTGCCCGGAGCAAAGGTGCCCATGAAGTCAGTAAAATATGTAGAGTACATTTTTTAGTTCAAAATATTTTTGGAATTAAATGGAATACTAAAGTTTTATCATATATCACACTTAGTCAAAAGTTTTATCAATATAGATTGCGAAGAAACTGTAATATTTTTTCTTATATCATTGTTTTATAAAATTCAACGCATGTTCAGCTCGGGTTGAAGATTTCCTTCATTTATTTGACCAATGAGCACTCCTGATAATGTCACATGAAAAAAAAAGATTTCCGAGAAAAAATAAAAAATAGCAACAAAATCTTAGGACTTTACAATCCGGTCTTTTTTACAAGACTATGTTTAAACTGGTTACCCTACCTACCAACCCACATAACATGGGCCATTGTGCAACAGTCCCACAAAGACAGCACTGGTCCAGGACAAATGTGTCAATACACTGGCTTGTGTTACTCGGAGTTTCCAAGTCTGTTACCAAGTATAGGAGACCATTGGTCATTGTTATAAGGTCAAGCGTGGCGCTGTTTTTTTTATAGTGCGCTACCTCGATCCCGTTAATTTTTCGGGAGATTAACAAAAATTTTAAACGTGTAAGTGTCAAAAGAAACTTAAGATAGACTTTAAGTAAAATTTACCAAGGGATTCTAATGTTCAGAGTAAAAGAGAAAACCGTGTATTTATGTATTGTATACATTTTATATGTATTTTGTTTATGTATATTAATTAACCCAAGAAAGTTTAATAAATAAATAATAATAAAATTATTCGTTCAATACAAAAGACATCAACGCGTTCTGTTTAACGTAATATCGTTTATCCAAATTGTCACTTAACTCTAACCTTTTGTCTTAATTTATAACTTTAATTATAACTTTTTATCTCCGAAATTCCCATATGTAATATCAACGACAACTGCGAACCCCAACCCGCCTGTCAAGTGTCCTGCCATTACAGTGAGAGGGCTTAGGTAACTATAACTACAAACGATGCTATATGATACTACCATCAATTACAGTAAACTAATTGAACAAGAACACTTGATCTTACTAATATTACATGTTCTTAACAATATCGTATCACGCATGAACGAATTGTTATACAGCTTGACAGTAATAGATAGGATAAATATAGGCTACTTTTTATAGTAGGAAAATATCTCGCGGAATTTTTTTAATTAAAGATTCTATATATTTTATTCGAAAAGAAAAATGAATGTGAATGAATTTCATTTTTCGCTTCGAATAAAAGATATATACGCTAACAGACGACATCTGTTGAAAAAGCAATAAACTTTCAAAAGTTTGTTAAAATCACTACATACCTTATCAGCCTCTCCGACCCTTAGAATGATCTTCAGCCGCTGGTTGTTCTTCTTATACTCCTTCAACAGGGCATCCAGTTTATCTCCCCTCGCGTCCCCCGAGTACACCAGGTGAGTACATTCCGAGTACTCAGTCCTTCCACCGTCCGAGTAGCAAACCAATCGAGCGGCGCCCGCGCCGGCACCTGATACATCGGTAAACACCGCCGATAACACGACGGACAGTAACCAAATCCACATTTTTTGTTTTTTATTTCATTCCGAATTTGAAATTGAAGTTTTTTTTTGGCACTAGTTATATTCTTTGTGCCAGTGTCGCATTAACATCTGACGTTCGATTGGGAATTAGCGTTCGGTTTTCGAAGTTCGTTTCGTAGCGCGCTGTGTGCGTGGTGGGTTGCGCACGAGTGGCCAGGCGCGGCGGCTGGCTGCGGTCTTAGCGCCCCCGCCCTGTGGCTGCAAGGTCGCGCGCTCACTGCTTGGAGCTTCCACTTGGTGACGCTTTTGTTCTATTTTTTTTAACTGACCTAGTAGCTAGATAGATGTCTGATTATATGCCAGTTTGGAGAACCTACGGTTTACAATCGCCTCGTCGAATCCACTCCATATACAAACTGAATAAACTACCTAACAGATTTTTTTACGGGTTATCTCTGCGATAATTTATTTTTTTTTCCAGTAACTGTTAGTATATTTAACAAAAGGGAAAATTTAATGTAATCTTTGCGCATTTTAAACATAATGTGGTATTGATTCCTTTCACTCTTTATATAACTTTAAAATTTAAAAAACTTTTTTTAAGTAGGTATATAAAATACTGAACTAAAAAGTATATACTTACGAATTTTTATTTTTATTATTATTATTTAATTTATTACACTACGTACGTATTGAATTCGTGGTGGTGGATATAGACCGGCTGAAGAACTTTTTTAGTTTTCGGTAGGCCATAAATATGCTGACAACATATTTAGATCATGTAAATTTACATTAAGTAGGTACAGACAGCTTAAATAGTTGGATCTGGACATGACATAGAAGCAACAATAAAATAAATGACTTTTCTTTATTTCTTTGTCTTTCAACATTCTTTAAAAAAAATCTTCAAGCGTATAAAATTGTAATTACATTAGTAAAGTAACCCTCACAATAGGTATGGCAACGTCCTCAATGTGAGATTATGATATAACTCTATGTCATTTCATTATCTATTTCGCGCGATAACTGACACTGTGTCATAAATGTCATAATTCGTCTACTGGACTACGCAATGGGTGTTGCAGAATTATTTAGATGACCGATCGGTTGTCTTTTCGAAGAAAGTGAAAGTATACGGTGTCTTTGTCTTGTGAGATGTATGGTATATGCTTGCGGAATAGGGAATATGCACCTTCAAAATGAACGAAATATATATTTTTTTACCTTTATTGTTACACGAAAATAACCATACGATTATTTTTAAAATTAAACATTTAATAGAAAATTTAAAATTGCCTCTCAAATTTCCAAAACGAATTCTATTTGTGGTTAAACAAAACGGGACGTCAATGCTCTTTCGACGTACTATTTTAAAAAAAATTATATTATAGATGTGTCATTTTTTTTCGTAATGTATTAACTCGTAGAAACGTTTAAAACAATGAAAAAAATACGTGCTATTCCCTAAATATAGTATTATTGTCGTATTTTTGGAACACGTCCTGTCTTTGCAACTCAGGGTCGCTCATTACTGTAACAAACCAAAAGAATACAGGTTTCAACTTGCTGAGTTCAATGTGTAGATTTTCATAATATTTTCAAATTATAATAATAATAATAAAATAAATAATTAGTATAATATAAGTTTAGTGAATAAGAGGCAAAAAAAGTGACTAGATTTATTGAACCAAAATTTTATGAGTGTATTTTTTACTTTTACTGGTATTCTGTATTTTTGAAAAGTTAACAAACATAAAAAATATAATTTTACTAAATTATATTTAAAAAAAATATTTACTGTCATAAATTTAAGTACGCTATCAATTTACACTTATCTGTAATATTAGTGCAAGTCACACCTATAAACAACTGTTATCAACAAATACATGGGAATCACTAAATCTTATCATTTGAAGTATGTACTGCATTTATCTCTTGATCACTTACGTGTTTTACCAAATTTGTCATATTGACGCGCGAATTTAGTGCAAATACGTGGTGGTGCCAAAACATTGTGTTTGTATATAGTTTTTTGTGTAAAGGTTAAAATAAAATTATGTCGTTCTTAGGTAAACGGTTCAAAAGAGTGTCTAGTGAACATTTGGAGGAGCTGATTGAAGCTTTGAGTGAGTACCTATGTCTAATACTTCAATATACTACCGTCATATATAAGAAAAAAGGCGCATCTGAATTTTTTTCAAAATTTTCTGAAAATACCTTTGTTTACTGAGAAAACGATTCTGAGTAGGTACAACGGGGATATTAACTAATTAAAAAAATGACAGTTGCGTCCTTTTGAAGCAATTTTGAAGGCTTTCACGTTTTTTTACTTATGTAATTATTTGGAAAAATCGCGGTAAATATCCCGTCATAATACGTAGCTATTACTTCAGTTATATTTGGCAAAGAATTTAGTGAGATTTTTATTTTAAAGAGCTGTCGATGAAAAGAGCGCTAAATAAAAATTATGCACAAAAAGTTAGGTTGGTCTAATTTTAAGCTAGACCACAGAATATCAAATAGTAGTCCCTACAGAAGGTTCACTTAGCGATATAATTCAAATAAATAGCAACCCTAGCTCCGTTACAATAAGTCTGTGGTTACAATAAAGTGCAATTCAGATCGCACGGCATTATCTAAAAACACGTAGCAGCCGCCTTCCTTTCCATAGCATATCACGCCGATTTGCGCCTTTCTACTAACACAAAGTTCCCTATCTAAAACCTCTCGTGGCATTTTCTTCTGGTTAGGTGAGATAGTAATCTATGTGTAGCACTAAATATAAGATAATAGATTATCAAAAAAAAAAAGTAATTATACCTCGGATTCTTTCATTGGCGTGTTTGTCCACACTACACCTTGTTGTGTATTATGTCTCATCGATAAAAGAACATTCTTCTTACCGAATCAGAGATCCCAGACAAAGCCGGGTTCCTGCTGCGTACCACAGCCACATTCTGCTTTTCCCGGGTGGATGACACCACGTACTCCTTCGAGCTGCAGACGCCTGAGCGAACTGTCAACAGCACCTTCAAACTTGGAGAAGAAGCTGACGTGGAGAGACGGGATGGCAGCAAGGTATTAATCAGAGACGAAACCCCTCAAGCGTCGTCTCCTTTACGATGTTTTTCCGTATCAACGCGCTAGGCCTAGGTCTGAGGCTCGAGGGAGTCATGTACCAACCAACATGACTACTTTGGGGTAGAGTCTTCCGCTCCCCCGAAATTCCGGTGAAGCTTGATTCGTCGTACTTTTTCGATACAAGCAAGCATTTAAAAAAAAAGGCAGCAAGGTACTGATCAAAACTTTTTTTATCAGTCCATTAATCTAGCCTCTCTCTTCGATTTCTATATAGGCGATTTTAGCCGGGCCGCATACGTCAGGTTTATTTCCGAACGGGATGCAGATTTGTCGCATTCCTGAACGTGTGCGCCCAGGGTAAAGATCGCAATTGTTATCATATTAATATTATAAAGAGGTGGATTTGTATTTTTGTGTATGTGTATGTTTGTAATAAATGAACTAAAAACTACTAAACCGATTTCAAAAATTCTTTCACCATTAGAAAGCTACATTCACTCTGAGTAACATAGGCTACCTTTTACCGCGGAAAAATTCCTCTCCCACGGAAAAAGCTTAACGCGGGCGGAGCCGCCGGCCGGAAAGATAGTGATTTATAATTTGGTTTTCAGGTGAAAGTGACGTACACTTTGGAGAGTGATAACGTGCTGACTCAGAAGATCAAGCCTTTCGCCGGCGCCAGCGCAATCACCCACTTCAAGAGGGTGTTCAGTGATAAGGGATGCGAAATGGTGAGCAGGGTTTCACTGTACAAATACCTGAAACGGCAAATAAGAAATGTTCATTCTTCTTCTTCATTAACAACCTGTATTATGTCTCCGCCGAGGGTCTCGAGTCTACCCTAAAATCAGGATGAATAGACCTTAGTCGACTACACTGGCCCAGTGCGGGTTGGTCAACTTCACGCAAAACCTGAGAACCTAAGAATTAAGTCGCAGGCGTGTGCGTATTTCCTCACGATGTTTTCTTAATTACGCACGAGAAAGCACAAATAGGCAATTTCTTTATACCGCTCAAAAAAAAAACGTTCCCACGGGAATTTTATCCCCAATACGGGTGGTTTTCTCGACCATGTGAATTTTTTTATCGTAAATGAAAAATATGTATTTAAGTCTATTTAATTAACAAATTCTTTGGGGCATAATAATAATTGTTTGTAAAATAACACTAAATTCTCCCATTTCAGACCATAACGGTGGACGGATGCGACATAGTGGCCAAATTACGTTATGAGGTGGTAGATTAACTTAGTCACTATCACTACATAGTATAAAATAAAGTCGCTCTCTCCGTCCCTATGTCCCTATGTCCCTATGTCCCTATGTCCCTTTGTACGCTTAAATCTTTAAAACTACGCAACGGATTTTGATGCGGTTTTTTTTAATAGATAGAGTGATTCAAGAGGAAGGTTTATATGTATAATACATGCATAATATACTGAAGGATAACCCACAATAACCATTTTCCCGTGCGGAGCCGGGGCGGGTCGCTAGTAATTAATAAATTGTAATGTTAAAATATATTTTATAATAGTCAGTTATAAATAAATGTTATACCAATTAAAATTATCTTATTATTTCCATTTCACGCATTTAAAAATTTCAGCAATAAATAAATACGTATTAATTTAAGGACCTACGTTTTTTGAACTTCCGAAGGTTGAAATTCAATGTTGAGCCAACTCTAAAACTATGGTGATCATTTCCTACCTCGTTACTTTTCTTAAAAGAAAAAAAGTACCGGCAATCTTCAAATTAGTATATTAACGCGCTAAAATAAAAAAAAAACTCAAAGCCCAAACTCTATCCTGCAAGGTGATGTTTTAAGCCGTTGGATTAATCACATAAAATAAAGTGATCGTAATTACAATGTTAGGCATCATATTACCCAATATTGATGGTCTTTTAAAGACGGTTCATGACAAATGTATTTAAGTATCGCCATAAACATTAAACAATAGCATATCGCTCACCCGACTTAATCTTATTCTCAAAATTAGCATAACTACTTCATCGCGGCGCACATAAAATTAAATGTTGCCATAGATTAAGTTTAACAACGACGATCTAATTTATAGAGATTAAAGGGATATAAGACTTTGCCTTGACTTTGCATTTGAAAAAGGTCAACTGAACTTGAAATCACAGTAGCCAATAGCCATAGATGTTATAGTATACTACCGAGTACTTATTTTAACATCCTTGGATATTACGAGACGGGATAGTGTCGATAAAAAATATGTCCCCTTTTTGACGTCGTACATTTTTAGTTTTTCACGTTTTGTATTTAATATCAATATTCTGTTTCTCAGATAAAACCCAAAGCGTTCCCTCAGATAGAAGCAGCAGATTTAGAAAAAATTAAGGTTACGTTCCATTAATTAATTAGGGGTCGAGAACATTGAGAACGACCTTGTATCGAAAAAAGAACGAGACGACAAATAAAAAATGTAGGTATATGATTATTAAATTAATTGTACTGTTAATTATAGATCAAAGCTTAAAGCTTCTGTTTGCCACTTCTATGCGCGTGTAGTATTCTGTTAAAAGTTTATTATAATATGGCTCGCCTATTTAACATACGGTCCACCCTCCATTGTCTTAATATACAGTCTATGCTCAGGTGCTCATTGAAGGACATAAATAAAACTAATCAAAGAAAAAGAGTGACTATTCAAATTTTAATGGTCTAGTCTAGAATGAGTTAGTATCTTTTAATTAAGCGATATACTTATGTAAATATTTTAAGTACAATGTTGTGACAGATCTACTAGTATAATGTTGCATTGAAATTTCTGATATACCTGTATTTATGTGTAATTGGTAAATAAAGCTCTTTATTATTATTATTCTTGCCTAGCCTAAGGCTAGACAGACGGGCGCTCCGATTACTAAACGGCGGCCGTTATACTGAACCAACCAAAAAGAACTGCAGTCCAAATAAAGTTGGTGTGCTGTTGCTTAATTCTTCTCCTTTTACAGCCTAGTTTGGCAATTGGTTATCAACTTATATACATCCCCACCAAGGGGTTCGAGACTATATTTTATTCAGCAGGCCTGAGACAACCACGCTGACTCAGAGCGGGTTGGTGAACTTAACACTCAACCTTTGAATTTCTTGGCACGTGTGTGTTGCCTCCTCACAAGGTTTTCCTTCACTTTAGGTAATAAATCTACTTATTTATCTGAAACTAAATAATAAATGCAGGCCTCGCCTAGTTTGGGGACCTCTGTTAATTTATGTTATCATTGGACTTAGAAGATTTATTTTACTTTTTCTTATTAACAGTGTATTTTTACTATCCAAGTTGACTTATTCTGATACTTTAACAAACGTTTTTCTCAATAACACATGGAATCCCATATAAATTTGGATTTGAAAGTTCTTCTCCAGACGGGCAGAACGATCCTAACCTCTTCCTCACATCACTATCACTTTCAGACAGATAGCAGTCGGCATGCAGTTGAGAAGTTGTCCGTCTGTCTAACCTCACTGTCACTCCAAACGACTCACGTCCGCTAAGTATCTGCACTCGCTCACGCGAATATGCAAATCCGTGCGTTTCGAAACACGCAACCAGTTTCAAATCCAGAACACATACATGTTACAAATTAATATAACGCACCTTAGTTTTCTATAGTAGTTTATTCGAATAACCTCATTCCATTCACTTAGGTAGGTATGTAGATAGCAATCAATGTAGACCTACTACATGTCATATGAAAATTCGAAGGATAATATTGAATTTCGAATGATGAATGGTTTTTGCGAAACGTACATTTGAAAGTATTCTAAACATCTAAAGTGATCAATTACTGCTTAGTGTCACATAAGATTGATATAATTAAGTGCACTTTAATTGGTAATCGCATTTTACATAGTAGTTAATATAAACAGCTAGTTTCAACACTGACTTTCAATTAAGAATAAAAAAAGTTGTTTTAATTTTTCAACAGATGTCTGTTAGCGTATACTTATTGAATATCTATAATAGAAGTAGTGCGCCTGTATGGCCGGGATAGCCCAGGAGAAGCGGGTTCAAGTCCCTGCCCAAGCTCAATGATTTTCATTTTTCGCTTCGATTTATACTCGTAGATAGTAAAAATTAGAGATTTGATAATCAACAAAAACATATTCAAAGGAAGAACATATTGATCCAGATTAAATAATTACAGTTTTGACCAATTACATTTCTCGCATTGCATCAATGCAATGAACCTTTAAGTTGATGCAACGCCTGTGGAGTTTCTCCCGGCGAGTTCTTCTCCACAGAAGACAGCCAAATTATGAACTCGCCTCGGCATCGAAAAGTGATTTGTAAAATCTTACTTCGAATAAAAAAACTTTGACTTATGACTTTCTTTACGTTTAAAGCATTACTCATGTAGAGGTCAGATGCATACAAAAAGTCAATAACGGTGACATTGCTCCAAATAAGAGCCGGAATAGCAGGCCTATAACATTTAACGTCGCTCGCGTGCATTTAAGTAAGTTCAAGTTTGTTACATAACTTTTTAACTTGACGCATAAAAAGTAGATACTGAAGAAGCTCATTAAATATGTGGGGACAGACAGTTGATGTAGATATACATATATAAATATAGGTACAACATACAGACACAAGGCAAATACAAGTGCTCATCACACGAATGTTTCCCTGGGCGGGATTCGGCACTTGCGCAGGCGACTTTACCTATTATCTCAAATGTACATAAAGTCCACAAATGTACTTTATTTTCATTCATGTACAGATTTTCGACCTCTACAGTTTTATCATACTTTTATTTAAAAATAAAAGCCTGTAGTTCCCTTGTAAATTAGATAAAATGGCCAAGGTTTTTATAAAAATGTAATTAAGCCTCTAAAACATCGTATATGTATATCCATTCTCTTTACTTCTCTTCCTGTCTCAATGTTGATGACATTTAAGATGCTATTGCATTCCTTTCATATTTTTTCCCGTTTTTCATACACTAACAGGTTTATAGTATTTGTTATCCACAATACCCTTCTCTTCCTGTATAAGCTGATGGCATTTATACGAGTCTGATTTTTACACTTTCATCTTTTTTCATCAATACCAAGTACAAAAGTGCAGTGTCAAACTAAATAACCAGTTTAAAAACTTTATCAAAATTGTCTAAAGAGTAAATTATTGTTATATTAGTAAATTTTGGTTTATAAATACAAAATATAAATATGAGGGACATCTCACACACGGCCACCTGACCCCAAACTAGGCAGAGCCTGTAATGGGTGCCAGAAAGGCTGATATACCTACCTACATACATATAATACAACATCCAGGCACAACGCAAATACAAGTGCTCTTCACACGTACATATGTTTGTCCTGAGCGGGATTCGTACCCGCAACCTTATGCTTCGAAGGCAAACAGACGTACTACCAACTAGACTACGGGGCCGTCAATGTTGAAAAAAAGGTTAAATAAACCCTTTTGATCCTTTACTGTATTAAAACTACGTACCTAAATGGTTTTTGTTTTGTAGTTATTACAAAATATCCCTGCTAATCTTATATATAAAATTCTCGTGTCACAGTGTTCGTTCCCATACTCCTCCGAAACGGCTAGACCGATTCTCATGAAATTTTGTGAGCGTATTCAGTAGGTCTGAGAATCGGCCAACATCTACTTTTCATAGCCTTGAGAGCGGGCGGAGCCGCGGGGCGAACAGCTAGTAAAATTATAAATGCGAAAGTAACTCTGTCTATTGGCACACTGTCACTCCAAAACCACTGAACCGATATGATGAGACTTGGTATAGAGCTAAAATAGATTTTGGGGCCTTCATAGGCTACCTTTTACCGCGAGAAAATACCAGGGAAAATTGACAACGCGGGTGCAGCCTCGGGGCGGAAACCTAGAGTTTAATAATAGTAAGTAGGTAAGTAAGTAATAATAACTTCATGTCTGCAATTTTTCGGCCATGCCCTTAGTCAATATCATGTCCTACCTGACGACCTTTCAACTGCGGGTCTTGCGGTCGCGTAACGTGCACCGACCACATTGTCTGAAGTCGACCTTATGTTTTAACGAGGAATCTGGATGGACTACTTTCGAACGACCCAAATTCAGACAGCTTAAAGCCTTAAATCAATGCTAAAGCCAGACAGATGCATATGAAATTTATATAATACGGTGTGATAGCGCATAAAACGCTCATATGATAAATCATAAACATGAGCGAAAAAAGTAAATAGAAATATAAATATTGACTTACTAATAGTGTGCCAAAGGACAGTATTTTTCAGCTTTAGCCCAGAAAGTACAGTTTCTGCTTGGCTTACTTAATATTGTGTTTTGTACGCTTGTAATTGGCGCACATATCAGGTTATAATTTTTTTAACTTATAATAACTACACCAAAACATAATAATATTATTATGCGTGGTGTTGGCGTTCCTAATTAAATAAATAAAACAATTTTATTTCAATTAAATTTCTTTTTTTTTTTTACTATCACGAAGTTTGAATTAATTATAGATTACATATTTACTGAAATTATATATAAATTCATAAAAAATTTGTTTTAACGTACTTTGTTTGTACATACCTACATTACGAAGTCAAATTATGATGTCAAATTAAAAAATATTTCGTTCTACGCGATGAACGTCAGAACTTTAATTGCAAATTTTGAAATTGTAAATTTTAAAAACCCGGCCGAACGTCGTATGACTTGAACAAGTACAATTACGATACTAGGTATTGGGAGGTATTGGGCCACCGAAATATTATCTCGTTACAGGTTACGGCACTTCGGAAGCAACGGCCACCTGGCGCGGCGCAAACTTCAATAGCAAAGATTTATGCAAGAATACTGTAATGAGAATACTGAAAGTGGTTTTCGATATACGTCAACCTGACCTGTAAGAGTTGTAGGTGTTATTTACGCCTTAAAGCGTTTGCCGGTGAAATAAGTTATTGTATGGACATTGGACAAGGATCAAATAATTAACAACTTGATGTTCTTCGTTGATGTACCAACCTCGTCCATTTATTTAGATTTTAGATTGTGTCGATAATTCCCATTCATTAACTTGCCTCATTGATGGGGATTTTGGAGAAAAAATCCAGTTATCTTCATCTTTGAGACTCGACTCGGCTAGATTAAATTTATGAGGACCAGTACTCCGCCACACCTTCAACGGTTTTCGGTAACCCTCACTAAATCATTGTTCAATGATCATCCAAAGCCTAAATTTTACTTAAAAACGCGAAGATCTTAAAACAAATCACTGAGACCCAATGCGATGATGTAGTCGATCGAAATGAACCCATACTTATGAATCACTATTTTGTAACGATTTGTCATCTCGTGTTCTCATTAAGATATTATTATGAAGGTTAAATAAGGAAATGTCTTTAGGTCATAATAATACGTTGGTGTACAAAAAAGTGCTGTGTGGTTCCGGGCTTTTTGGCCAGCTTAACTCTTGGGTTCCGTCGTACGAAGCGATTATTGGAATACCTAAGTATGAGTAATAAAGTAGGCTTTAAGGATCACCTAAATACCTAACACAATGTAATAATAACCCGCCTGCCATGCAAGTACGTAAGTTGTAAGAAATCTAGATTTACTGTGGCTGATTGGTCATATAGTGTGCGTTGAGGGCGGCACAAGTTGGATTTAATTATGTCAGAAGATACATTTTGAAGATGTTATAGGTAAAACTACAAAGTCGAAGATGGGCCCTCATACGAAACGATCTGAATTTCAAATTACAGAGTAAAGTTACTCTTTGAATAATACCTACATACGTATTGACAAAAAAGTTAATATAGTTCAAAGATAAGATAACAAATAGTAATAGTAATTAATCAGTCCAGTCCGTAGCGGGTCACGGTTATCAGATAAGCGAAACAATAATCTGCTCTACCGCCGCCATTTGTCAAAATCGACGCGAGTGCATTGTCGTGGTTGTCGCACGCTCTTTAACTGTCCATCGTTTTAATTGTATAAGTATAGGGGTGGCATGAGATTCCCGATTTAAAATTCTACTAAAACAAAATATCATCTTGTGGTTGTATCACCCAGGATGGCCGAAGCAAAGATAACATGTTCTGGTGGGACTCTCTAATGATCCAAACTTGGAGTGTATGTGCGGAGCAGCAGTTCAGTCCATGGCCCACTTGGTGTCCTGTCCTGCCTGTCCTGTCACTTTCTCAGCAGGACCTGATGGACGCCACGGACGGTGCAGTACAGATGGCTAGATTCTGGGCCGCAAACATATAGTTCGATTTGTCATCGATTCGCAAAGAAGATTTTGTGGTTGGGGTCGTACGTGCGTCATCACCGTGAGGAACCAACACACCATAAAATATTAGTTTGTGCGACACGTCATCGCCAGAGTCCGGACGCCAAACTTTATAGCAAAAATGGCCATGCTTCTGCGCGTGCGATTGTCTAAGCTGTCAATGCTGTCACATGGATCAGCGATTGATCTAATCGCGTGCTTTGCTTATCAAGCGAGGTCGTGCGAGTAGGCATTGTTTCGGGGTCGACACGACATGAGTGGGTGGATAACTTGTGAAAATACTTATATAAGTCTTCCATGCAACTTTATTCAGGATTCTTGAAAATGTTTCTTTTTTTAACATAATTACGAAAAGAAGCTCCTTACGAATGATAGGTAGTTCTAACTTACTACGTCTGTAACACTTAACAGTCCACTACCGATCTTGGTTTGGCATAATAGGATTAATAGGTGTAATATATACTACAATATTGTAGGTGTAGTGTTGATCTTTCACGCAAGTTGTAAGGACGACGCTGCGACCGACCTCATAATCCCCCACGTAGTTATGAATTACGGTTTGGCTCCATAGGTGAATATAGCGGCCGTTTCCCTAGTTTTAGTTCGCGACTGCTTCGTACGATGCTTACTGCAAGAACAGCGCCAAGGAATAGCGTTTTTCGTTATTCATTCAGTTATAATTATTAGTGATTGAATTTGAAAATCATAACGTCAATCCTTGGTGGGATCGAACTGTAACGACTTTTGGACTGAAAAAAAAACTCTACTTTAGCCACTACAAGCTTTTAATGCTCATGAAATTTAATAAAATTGGAATATTTATTAATTTTGCAAGCGTGGAAAGCAATCCGGACATTGTCAAAAATTGTTTAGTATTACATTTCGACTATTAATTTACTAGTCAATCATAGTCATTTTTGACTTACCTTGCTCTAATTTTCTCATAGCTACGTCATCACGGAACTAACAGGCCATGAAAGTCAAACACATTCTAGTCAGTATTCAGCGGTAGAAATACTTAGTCATCTACTCAGAACACAGGTTCTCAAAGTTTGGAATCTATGCTTGCTTATCGTGTGGGTTTCGAGGTTAACCTACCTCACAAACCCTGGTGTCGGAATTATAGAACCACCTTAAGCTACATTCATTTTACAAGTCACGTGTGTCCTGAAATGAAACCTTGGCTCCGTGTGTAACTAGTATTATATTATCTGTGGCTCCGTCATTGAGCATTCGGCAAATTAACGATTTTTTTTTCAGCCAGAAAAACATAAGTACTCTAAAATTAATGTACAGTAGCCAGCACATACAGCTGGACATTTGCATGTAGTGAGAATGTCTAACTGCATGTGCTGGCTTCTGTACCTAGTATTTAGGAAACGCTGCTACTGCTAGTCGAACACATTCGAAATTCGCACTTAGTTTAGTCATTGTATCGTACTAAGAGAACAATGGGCTCAATTCTGCCGTGGCCGCTAAAGTCTCTAATTTAAGTTGTTGGTCTCTTTCATTCATATGGGAATCGAAAAGGATGGGAGATGAATGAATTGAATTTTGAATGAATGATATTTATAATAAAAATCGACAAATTCAGTTTAATTTAGTCGGGATGTTTTTAAATGCCTGCTAAACTACGCGTAAAAACGTTGTTTGACGTCCCTTTTCGTTCTTAAGAACGTCAAAGGGACATAATGATTTTTAAATTTAAGTTTGAGCGTAATATGTAGATTCGCGCCCAATGTCTTCAAAATATTTCGCTCAAGGTCCGCAGGTGTGACGACGTGGCCGCCTACGCCTCGTAGGACCGTGGGAATACGATACACATATCCATATTCTATTGTTTATTGTTAACGATACAATAACATATCGATTTAAGGAGATAGCACTTGAGATTCGCCTACTCTTTTATTCGGATTGCAACGAAATTGAAACTCAAAATTTTAGCTCAATCAGTTGAAGATATCTACTTCAAAATTGAGTTCAAAGATTCCACCCGAACAAACATACATACATACATTGCAAGTTAAATAAAAGCTTTTAAAATGGTCATCGTTCGTTAACAGCTCATATACGTCCCCACCTAGGAGCTAGAGCCTAACCTGAAATCAGGGTGAATAGGCCTTAGTCGAGAACGGCGTACAACTGCATGATCTCAGCGCTGTCACAGAGAGATGGCGAAAATACTGTGAAGACCTTTACAAAAATCCACAAGGCAATACACAACCCCAGACTTTATTGGAATGGGATAAGTTGTCACCTTGTCACCACCACATTAATTCGGACATTTATTATTTAATTGACATAGAATTGACATTATAGAATTGAGATCTGTTCCATAATTTATTATTATTTTGTTGTTATATTTGGATTAATTGAATTTATTGTGATGTTATTATTATTAGTTATTTTGATTGTTTGTATTTTTTTTTAATGGAATTGTGTTTTAGTTGAATTTATTAATATTACTTGTAATTAATTAGTATTGTAAAATAATATTCGCACACAGTATGTACTGTTTTGGAATAAAAATAAATGAAATGAAACCTGAACCTCCCATCCTGCGTTCTGAGATCATAGCTGCTATAAACTCCTTAAAAACAAAGAAAGCTCCTGGCCCAGATCAGGTGACAGCGGAGTTTTTAAGGGCAATGGGATCGGCAGGGGTTGATGCGTTGCACAAAATCTGCAATCATGTTTGGTGCACAGGCGAATGGCCGGAAGATTGGTCCCAATCGGTAATACTTCCATTACACAAGAAAGGCTCTACCACTAAATGTGATAACTATAGAACCCTAGCTTTGATATCACACGCTAGCAAGGTGTTGCTGTATATAATTAATAACAGAATCCGTAACTTTCTGGACTGGCAGATTCCACAAGAACAAGCAGGCTTCGTGAAAGGAAGGGGAACACGTGAGCAGATTTTCAATGTCCGGCAGCTGATAGAAAAAAGTTACGAATTCAATACGCCCCTAATAATGTGCTTCATTGATTACAGCAAAGCTTTTGACTGCGTTGATTGGTCACAGTTGTGGAAAATACTCTTAGAGCTTGGAGTACCCAAACACCTTGTAGCTCTGATTCAGTCATTATACCGTTGCAATCGGGGTATTGTGAAAATTGAAAAGTCATTTTCGGATCCTTTCGTGTTTGGCAAAGGTGTCAGACAGGGCTGTATTCTCTCCCCCATTCTATTCAACGCCTATGGAGAATATATTGTCAGGAGAACATGTGAAAACTGGGACGGAGGCGTCACAATAGGTGGCACGAAGATAACGAATCTACGTTATGCCGATGACACCACACTTCTGGCTGCCACAGAGGCTGACATGAAATCTCTTCTTGACAGAATGGAACGGATCAGCCTGGAACTTGGGCTAAGAATCAATCATGCCAAAACCAAGCTCATGATAGTGGACCGTGCAAACAGTCTAGAACTATCGGGTGCTCTCAAGCTGGAAGTGGTAAACGACTTCATCTACTTGGGGTCAAACATCTCTAACTCGGGATCTTGTGAGAAAGAAATCAGACGGCGAATTGGGATGGCCAAGGCTGCAATGTCACAGCTGCACAAGATCTGGAGAGACCGAAACATTTCGCGGAGAACTAAAGTGAGATTAGTGAACACCCTGGTTTTCTCCATATTCACCTACGGGGCAGAAACATGGACTCTCAAAAAAGGTGACCGTGATCGCATTGATGCTTTCGAGATGTGGTGCTGGAGGAAAGTGTTGCAAATCCCTTGGACGGCTTTTCGCACCAATGTTTCGATTCTGCGTGAACTCAATATCCAGACCAGACTATCAACTGTCTGCCGCCGTAGAGTCCTTGAATATTTTGGTCATATAGCCAGGAAAGATGGTCACAGCTTGGAGCAGCTGATGGTTACGGGGAAGGTAGCCGGTAAACGTCCTAGAGGTCGCAGCCCGTTAAGATGGTCAGATGAGATCAGATCAACCCTCGACGTAAAGGTTCATGAGGCACTCCACATCGCCAAAGACAGGCACAGATGGCGGAACATTGTCCGCGACAAATTGATTCCTCGGGGGGATCACGACCCTCAGTAATGAGGATATCGACGCGAGGAGGAGGCCTTAGTCGACCACGCTGGCCCAGTGCGGGTTGGTCAACTTCACACACAAACTTTGAATTTCTTCGCAGGTGTGTGCAGGTTTCCTCACGAAAATGGTCATTCTAAGTATGTTAAAATACAACTAAACCTATTTTTACCGTGTGAGTTGAAAGGTTATTAACTAACCTCATTAGCCCCCTAATATCAAACTTATTGACTCGTCTAATCTAATGACTTCTCACGTGATTCGAGTAAGGACGTAGTTTATATAGATGAAATAAAAAATATGTCCTAACCGTACCACAACCGTACCTACTAGGAAAAAGTGATGAAAGTGATGTTTTTTCAACAATTCCCGAGCGATCGTTACAGCTACGGGGGCTTCTCTATTTTTGCTTTTTGTAAGACATGTTTAAATAAGACAGGAATAATATCTTCTCCTTAAATACCTACGTAACTTGAGAATGTATTATCAAGAGCAAGACCAGTAGTCGATAGTAGTAGTATCAGTAGTATATCGGAGTTAAATGGATGATGTTATTTCCTTCCGGATTCCTATTTGCGAGTTTTTTTAAGTGTGGGAATATGTCTATTGTTAGACTATATAAGGTTTGAGCAAAACTTAGTAACTTAATTAAAGTGTGACGTCGAAAATTGATTTGTGTAATCTTATTTCGAACGAGCTGTCTGCCCAGGGCTACGTCCGCGTTGTTTTCCGACTTTTCCGTAGTAATTTATTTAAAATTTCACTCAAATCGGTTCAACAGTTTCGGAGATTAGCCCGTAGGTACAAACAGATAAACAGACAAAGAGAAACAAAAAACAATTGAGAAAAATCTAGATATGTTCAGCAATTTTTTTTTCTATTACAGTTCGACCTCTATATTTGTATATAGAACATTTTGACTTTGAGTAGGTGGTATTAACTTAATAACATCGATCGTAATAATGGAAAAGTTTTTTTACCTACAGGTACTATAATTATTCTGTGCTTCTGCCGGAAACAATATCGTTATTTTTTTACCCTTAGCATGAACGCGATCGTGGAATCTGTTTCATTATTTTGAAGGTAGAGAAATGTATGGCTCCGAATACGTGCCTGTTTATAGAGCTAAATGATTTTGACACGGATTCAGCCAAAATCTGCCAACCAGTTTGATGTAGGCGTCTGCCTACCACGTTATTACTGGATATATTTGAAGTAGTGCGATTCCTTAGCGGGCGAAGGTCGGTTCACTTATATCAATTTCATTGAGACACTTACCTCAGAGCCACCTACAGATTAATTTAGAGGCCAGTCTATTCGTATTGATTGGATATTTGACCTGCTTATTTATCTTTGGTTATCTTATTTGTCGCTTGGTTCTAAAGCCCGACTAGAGAAATAAAAAATCTTGCCATATTGCGGAATTTCAATGAATTTCACGGAATTATAATAAAACATCGCGATCACTGAAAATATAATCAAGTCAAATAAATTAATATTCATAATAAAATTGGACACTCGGTAGAATGCCCTTCAGTAACAACTTCCATCGCGACCTTTCCCTTGAAACGTCATTCATTAGTTTAAGTTTTACGATCAAAAAGTAACACGTAACAAACTACTTTTTACCCTTAAAAATAACTCATGCCCGCAGGAAAAATAATAAAGCAAATTCGTGGACATTCTAGAAATTAAAACAAAATCACAGGAACAACTGCTACTTGGTAAACTCTATAGGTAAACTTTTTGTACAGGTAAATTAAACGAATTACATAAATAAATCAACGATCTTTATTAGATACAGCATTATAATTAAATAAATTATTGATAATAACGAATCATGATACAATAATATTATGAAATCAAATTGACTTAACTAGCAACTATAAATGCATTCTATCACTACAGTATGATGAGATTATATTTTAAAGTATTAATAAATTAAACAAGTTATGAATGATATCTTTTATCTTATTATTTTGTTATTAAACCATAAATACTTTCAAAGTAAATAATATCCATAATATTTTATTTTATTTACGAAGAAACAACGAATTTTAGTAGGTACCATTTTATACAATGTGTTAATCAAATAACACAAAACCTCTCGGGTTAACTCAGTTCATGAAACTGAACAACATTTGTTCTGCATTTTTTAATTGCATTGCTTTTTTTGCTTTTCATGTTGTTTTTTTTTTGCTAAATATTGCAAAACAAATGTTGTTCAGTTACATTAGCTGAGTTATCTATCACCCGTGAAGGTTGGCGTTATTAAATTAATACATACTTGCGATTGTTGGCGCTTGGTGAAAATCCATTACATTTTAATAAAATGATTTTATATTTGCTGTTTTAAAAACAATTTTAACAATTTATACGAAAAAAAGGTGGGCTCTAAAGTTACGTAAATATTACCGCGGTAAAAACCATATTCCCGCGGAAACATTTAAAAACAAACGCGGGGAAGGCGGATGTCTAATTAAATTAATTTGTAATTAATGTTAATAATCATCAAAATATAAAGTAATACATTAAAAACTTACGATATTTTACACCATAATACTTTTTCAAATGTCTTTTTAGCACCATCGTTCGTGGGTCTCTTTTTTCTCAGTTATTCTCTTACAATAATACATTAATGTAAAACTCGGTCAAACTCAATGTGGTGTAAACCAAGGTATTACTGACCACTTGTTAGTTTAATGCTTCGAAATAAGATTATAACATTATAATCTTTAGTACGAGTATATTCTTCTATTATGAGATTATAACGTTTCCATTCCCTATAATGTAAACATGCTCACCAAAAGAAATCTTTTAGTTATTTCTCTGGTTTCACATCATTATTAAGTTCATTGAATTCACTAAAGTCAGTTTGAGATGACTAATACCACAGAATACCAAACATTAGTCCCTACAGAAGATTCACTTAGAGCGACATAATTCAAATAAATAGCAACCGTAGCTCTATTACAATAAAGTGCATATCGCGCTTCTCTACTAACACGTTGATTTAAAACCTCCCGGGGGCACATATTAGTCGATCATACCTAAACTGCGGAGTGACACACGCCCGTAAAATACTTAGACAATACTTCACAATACCCATCACAAGATTTTGGTCGTAACGACTCCCATCACATTTATGTCATTATAGGGACTTCCCACAAGGTGGACCGACGATCAGTCCCTCTAACATGCCCGGTCCACGCGTGACAGACATAATTTTGTCGTGCGTATTCTCTTATCCTATTGGAGGATATTTCAATATGGCTGATTTCTCGCGCGACAAACTTTTGTCATAGCACGGTATGTTACGGGGGCTGGTGAGGGTCGCGGGAAGCCGCTGGATGCGGGCAGCGCAGGACCGATCGTCGTGGAGATCTTTGGGGGAGGCCTTTGTCCAGCAGTGGACGTCTACAGGCTGAAATGATGATGATGATGATGATGATGTGATGATGATAGGGACTCCGTTGAATTAAAAGACAGAAGATATGCTTGCTTGCTTGTTTGCTTGTGTTTGTATCTACATCTACTTATCATCCTGATTTTGCAGCTGCTTCAACTGTTTCAACACTGTATCAAGTAACTTCCTTCTGTCTCTCTCATTCTTCTTCAGGACGGAGAAGACGGAAGCCTTCTGCTCAGCTTCTTTGAGTTTCTCGAGTAGCGTGGCGGCGTCTTTGGGCGTGACCAGAGCGTATTTACCTCCTTCAATGCCGATGTCGTGTAGGTAGGATGACCAGTCCCAACCAGTGATCAGATCCAGGAGTTGTCTGAAGGAGAAAGATAGGTAAAAGAAAGTTCTTCTCCACAGCCGTATCCATAGTAAGCCTGAGTAACGTACCAAGTTCTTTTGTAACTGGTATCGCGTCATCTGTTATTTATTTTTTGCCATACTAAGCGTGAGTAACGTACCAAGTTCTTTTGTAACTGGTATCGCGTCATCTGTTATTTATTTTTTGCCATACTAAGCGTGAGTAACGTACCAAGTTCTTTTGTAACTGGTATCGCGTCACCTGTTATTTTTTTTTGCCATACTAAGCGTGAGTAACGTACCAAGTTCTTTTGTAACTGGTATCGCGTCATCTGTTATTTATTTTTTGCCTTGTTTATTTTCTTTATGATTTGCTCAAACTAAGGTTAGCTCTCATTTTAAACGCAAGAACTTATCTGAACTAAAATAAAAGTAAGGCAACAATGTGATATTCGATTTGATTAAAATTGTAATAGAATAGAAAGAAGAGAGGTGACATTTTCGTTGAATTCAAAGCCAAACTATGATTCGATAAATATCACTCTAGATTTGTTTAACGATAGGCACAAGTAAGCAGGTTCTATCTAGCTAAATAAATCTAGCTAGACTAGAGATAAAGTTTTAAAAAGTTTGTTAGCAATTTGAATTAGACCTTACGAAAACATGACAAATGTCATCTTCTATCACATTCAAATCCAACGCTTGGTACAACGCTTCTATTTCTTCCTTCTTCTTAAAACAAGCAAGAACTAATTTCGGCGCTGCCACTATGCCCTCCATGGTGTAGTTGGTAGCACGTTGGCTGCATATAGGCCGAAGGTCGTGGGTTCAAGTCCCGCCGGAAAGTTTACGTTTTTAGTTGTTTTCTAATCTAAAAATATTTAAAAATGAGTACCTTAAACTAGCAAAATGCTCCAGCAGTTCTCCCTCCCTTAGACCTGGGACGGGCTCAGCTGCGGCGAACTGCTCGCACTGTATAACGTCCAGGTCCAGCTGGTACAGAGCCCCCGAGGAGATCTGTTTAACAGCTGGATCCAGCAGTAAGTTGCGCAGACGGGTTGCGATGCGGTTGGTAGCCGCACGAACTGCTGCTACCCTGGTCATTGATGAAATAAATACTAAATTAATTCAGTGACTGTTTTGCGTTATTCTACCACCAGTGCCACAGAATATATAATAGTACTAGGTACAGAAGGCGCACTCTTTGATAGCAAACGTGCGAATTTAATTCAAGCTACCACGCCACTAACGTTCAAATTACATTGAACGCGTCGAACGTGACCCTGGCTATAATAGCCTACCGTTTGCCGTTGCGCTCGTATTAAAACAAAATGCACCTTACGACCGCGTTGCGAGAGTCCGTATTACCACAGACTAAATAATAGCGTCGTCACAAGCGCGCGCGTTTTTCCTACTAACTGGCCCTATATATGAAGCCGCCCGGCGTAGGTACATTTTGGAGCTCTAGCGCGGAGTGCGCCGGGCCTGCCATTGCGTAAATCTTCAAACCCGCTTCTGCTGATTTGCCAAGGAGCGTGGTGAGCCGCGGACGTGACAAATCAATGGCTGTAAAGGATTTTTGACAGTAGTTAGGCAGGTATTTCACGACAAAAGACGAAAGGAACGCAGTTATGCGCAAGAGTGAGCGCGGTGTATTTGTATTTCATTCTAACGCATAACTGCGTCCCTTTCGTCTTTTGTCTTTGTCGCCAGTGAAATGGGTGCCTTACCTCCGTGGTAGAGTGGTCAAAAGCTCGTTACAGAGGTTCCGGGTTCGAAACCCGGTGGGGGATCCGTCGAATACATATCACTTTGTGAGAGTTCTTTCCCCAGTTTGTTTAGGACATTGCAGGCTGAATCACCTGATTGTCCGAAAAGAAAGATGATTCCGTGCTTCGGAAGGCACATAAAGCCGTTGGTCCCGGCTACTATCTATGGATGTAGTCGTTATAGGAACCATGTTGCGGCTCAACAAAACCAGGGCACAGAAGAAAATAATAGTACTAACCCATACAGAAAGGACACTCACCCCCCCGCGCCAAAATGAGTTCCCCGCCCGATATAGCGCCCCACGCCCCGCACCCCGCAGGCACCGCGGGACTCCGCCGGTGGTGTTGGGGGTGTTTTACATAGCGCCTAGCGCCATTGACTTGTAGTTGATATTCAGTTGTTATTCAAAAAGAAGTAGGTTGTCAAAATGCGTTTTCTGTATGGAGTCTTCTTCTTCTTCTTTTCGAGTCGACAGCAAACTCAGACAGTCTCGGCCCAAAAACCAGCCACACGAATAGCGTCGTCAGTAGCCTTCATCAAGTCCTCTCGCGTGCAGGCGACAGGACAAGATGGGCACTTAATGAGATGGTCCATTTTCAGTGACCGCCCAGTGACCAGGGTTTGAGTTAGGTTTGTTACGCCCGCGGCTCGCCTTGCTCTAGGGCGAGCCTGCGGCGTGAACTCTTAAGGTAGTAGACGGATACGCGTCGATTAAAAGAAACTGAAGTCACATAGATTTAAGGTTTATTTGCAATTTCACGGTAACACTTTAACAATTACACTCACAGTAACAATTTAGAGAATAATTAATTAATTTAGGTACATTTTAGGAAAATGACCTCGTAGTTCGTGGCCAGCGGGGCTAACACGCCAGTTGTGACAAACTCTAAATCCCTTACGGAGCTGTCAAAATGTCACGAAAACGCCGCCATTTTGAAATTTTGTCAATTTAGCGAATATGGATGCACGTTGTGACGTCAGTGTTTTATCAAACTCCATGTGGGTTGACAATTTTTTTTTTTTTTTTGTTTTTCTCAGAATTGCGAACATACCACCACTTTTTACGACTCATTTGTCGCAAAATGACAGTTTCATAAGGCTAATTTGTCAATATTTATCAACCTCAAATACGGAGCGTGAGATTCTTTGTGGGTTTTATGGGACTGTAATATTGGCTGAAAAATCGTATTTTCTTCATTGTTTGCCTATAAGGATGTTTGTACACACTAAACTAAAGTAATTGAAAGATGTTCTCTTCCGTTAGCTTTTGCTATTTTACTAGGTTTCCGCCCGCGGCTCCGCTGGCGTTAACAGCTTTTCCCGTGGTAATGAGGATTATTTCCGCGGTAAAAGGTAGCCTATGTTCTTCCCCAAAGTCTATACTAGCTGTGTACCAAGTTTCATTAAAATCGGTTCAGTAGTTTTGGAGCCTATTCAATGCAAACAAACAAACAATAGATATGTTATAGTTGTAAGTAATTAATATTACACTATTCATAGATTCGAAACTTCTCACGAAGGCCCTCTGTACCACTGGGGTACCATAGGACAACAACAACAACAACATTCATAGATTGCAGACAAAGTAATAAAGAGTTTTAATCAGCATGCTTCTATTAAATTTAGAAAAAGAACAGCGATAGAAAGGAAGTGCTCATTCAAGAGATCTTTGTAAACTTCGTTTGTAAGGACTTTGTCGGAGACTTAAAAGTTTGGAACCGATCACAACCCAAGCTTAGTACTACTTACCTACGCTTAGTCCATGAAGTAAATAAGCTGACATACTTTTATTAACTTTCCTTCATCAATAATCTAGTAAAACCCAACGCTGGGCTAAGTCTCTAGTATGCCTTTGCCAATATGACTGGCTAAATCGAGTTTTTGCCCATAAAGTATCTTTGCCTCACTTCGGGGGTTAGAAAGAAATGCATGAGCCACATTCAGAGATTTAATTACTTCCCTGCGCATATAGTTATAGCATGGGTAAAGAATCTTTGTCCCTGGTTATAGGGAATTTAAAACTACAAGCGGTTCAATACTATATAATCTAACTAGATGTAAGTAAATAACTAAACAAGTCTACAAGTCTAGTTAGAAATCAATATCAATCCGATGAAATAAAATAATATTTTTTGATACATTATTTATTTATCAACTATTACTTCTATTCTAGTAAACAAATTAACATAGTCAACATTATTACAAAGTAAATTGTTTATTTATTATTTCAACAATGCATAATAAATGTGGTCTTACATAACTAAATAAATAAAAAATCATGTCACCTTTCCCTCTTTTTAAAACCTAAACACTAAATTTGTTGATTCAGTTACAACTGCAGCCGTTATAGTTACTAATTTAGCTTTCTTTTAACTATGAGGAACTAGCATACTAAGTATATAATGGTTATAAATATTTAACTACAATACATGAGTATTATAGTAGTCTGATAACATAATAAAAGTAAGAGTAAGAAGTAAGTATAGCACTCCTCATCTTCATTACACCTACCTTATCTTCGTTACACATAATTGTTAAAATTGTATCTTTTTGGTACCTACTACTAAATAATATTTATCCCAGTTTCCTCACTTCCAGAAAGCTAAGGCACATTGCACTATGCTTAACACTAATTTACTAACACAATTTAAGGATTTCTTACAGCAGTTTATTTGAGAAAGAACCACAAAACATAGTGTCTAAAGCCACTGTGCAAGAATCAGGCTTTTGACTAGGCACTTTGCATGTATGCATTATGTTGACTTTCTGACACGCAATTCTTCATCTTTTGCTTGGGTTTCGGTTGAGATCACGCCAAGTAGAACTCGGAGTTACATGGAGCGAAGCCAAGGCCACGGCGCAGGGCAGGGGGAACTGGAAGAATCTCTTGAAGGCCCTATGTATCCCCTGGGTACCTTAGGGTTCCAACAACAACAAGTAGAACTCGTTGAGTAGCGTTGCTTACACAAAGATTATTCGAAGCTTTTTCCACTGCTGCTACTTATTTTGCAGCTTTTCTCGAGGGCCATTTAAATCGGTCAGAGAGTCAACTTCAGGAAATCTTCCTATTGAAACGGGTAGAACAAGATTTTTGAATAATGGTTCAACACGCAGTATTTTCCTCTGAAACAAACAAAGTTAGATGAATATCATTGCATTTAACTAGTTAGATTACGGTAAATGTACCATGTGTGTGTACTTACTTATTGTTTTTAGCTGTTTTTTTGTTTAAACACGAATAAATCGTGCTAATGTATAAAATAAAATTTGATTTTGTTTGTTTACTTTTTTTGTAACTTTTTTTTTTATACGTCCGGTGTGATTAATAACTCACTAAATGAAAATAAACAGCAAATTTAGATAAAGACAACATCATCAACTTTTGTATAGCGCGATCCCTTTCTTTCGTAAAACAGTGTTATTTTAATATCTGTCAAAAGCACGGATCGGCTAGTATTGAATGAACGGTATTAGGTAACCATAGTATTTCATAGTATTTACTAGTTCCACGAGTAACTGTTGTAAAATGGCAACAATTGGAGTGACAAAAATTGACAAAATGATTTCACGATTATTGAGTTTCTCAAAACGCCCGGTATGTTCGCAACAAATGACAAAATCCCCCAAATGGACATTTTTTGTCTTTCATTTCTCAAGTCCCACGTAAACGCGTATGCTAGGCCCGCAGGAGTAAGTCAAGGAATGAATAATAAAAAATGGATGATTGACGGATGATTTTGAATGAATTCCAAAATTAAATATATTTGAATTTAGACGAAAATGGTAAATGAGATGAGAAATGAAGTAGAAAACGTGGCAACGAGGTAGCACGCAATGCACCTCGTTACAGGTTAACCTTGAAACCCACTGGATAAGCAATCAGGTTACCTGGCTCGCTCGGGCAGCTGCTCCAGCGAGGCGAGCACCCCGGACAGGTAGCTCAGCATGTCCGTCACGAACGACGACGCCTGCCCCACCGGCTCCACTGCACACATCAAATCGCATTAGATTACAGTATATCATGGTCTAAAAAACAAGGTCTAACACTCCGACCACGTGATTTACGCATTCGACAAGAATAAACAGCATGATGACGTAGGCTTGTGTCAAGTTTGACAGTCCGAGTAGAAGACCTTGATTTTTTAGATCATGCAGTATAGTACTGTTTTGCGCATGTCTAATAGTAATAATATAATGGATAGTCCTCCATGATTGAGTCTTTGGCCAGATAGTATAAAAAACTAAAAAAACATGCTTCCTGTCCGCCATCTTGGACGTCCGCCATATTGCATTTAAGTCACGTGACTATTTTTTTCGTATTTCTGACAGCAAACCCTTTCATTTGATACCCATATCATGGGGGTGGATTTCAAACAGCCAGTAGGCCGCCATATTGGATTTGTAATGACGTTTCTTAACTAGTCATGTATTATCATCAGAACTCAGAGCGTGTGCAAAATTTCATCCTAATCGAAGACCGGCAAGTGGGTCAAATTAAGATTCCAAGATTTTCTTACATACATAGTTACAACTGAAGCTAATAAAAGCGTGTTATTAAACATAGAGCACGCGCACCGCTCCGCTGCCTTTATGTCAAGCGTAAGCAGATGTTCTATGGGCTGTGAAATCAATTAAAAAAATCTGTCTGGGTTTGTTCCTCGAGTCAAGTTTGCATCTTATCACTGCACATTTCACAACGTTCTCCTATTAAATTACTTATTTTCACCGGGAAAAACAATCAGCTCCGTTAACCATTTCCTACTAAACGAACGCGCTGAAGATATTCGGACTGTGCATACCCGTGCTTACGGTGCATACTTGATAAGAACTGCTCTATGCCTACCACATTTTTTTATTTATACTCTACGAAAATCGCATTAAGTCCGCTGTATGTGAATTTTTCGTGCATTAAAGAACTTTTATTCATTCATTTCATTAATCACTCAAACTTGATATTACTTAGTAGGGAAAAATAAGCGTTTCTCTTTATTTGTATAACTCCATAACCGAAAAAAACATATAGGTTCAAGTAGGTATGCATCTCGAAAGATTTATCAAGTTAGTTACCTAAAAGCCAGTCATAATTCTCCAGGTCCAAAAACTCATCGACTTTCTTCTCAAGATTGTCGCAGATCTGCTTTTCGGCGTCATCGCGAGCTGACTGGAACATACTGCCAGCCGTCTGAAAATAATATCAATACATAAATGTAAAGAACATATATATAGATCAAAGGCACATTCAACTTTCTGGTCATAGCTATTATCTAGACTTGGTTCGGGGACTCACAAATATATATTTAAAATGTATTTTTTTACGAGCTTCCCGCCCGCGTTAACAGGTTTTCCCGTTGAAATGAGGCATTTTCCCGCGGTAAAAAGTGGCCTATGTGTTATGCACGATGTCACTGGGCGGTCACTACATACAGAAAACGCATTTTGACAACCTACTAACAACTGAACATCCGCTACAAGTCAATGGCGCTAGGCGCTATGTAAAACACCCCCTCCACCACCGGCGGAGTCCCGCGGCGCCTGCGGGGTGCGGGGCGTGGGGCGCTATATCGGGCGGGGAACTCATGCCGGCGCGGGGGGTGAGTGTCCTTTCTGTACGGGTTAGTACTATTATTTTCTTCTGTGACGGTGTCTAAAGCTAACTCAATACGAAATTTTATTAAAATCGCTCCAGCCGTTTAGACGTGAAGAAGTAACAAACAAACACACT
Organism: Teleiodes luculella; assembly: GCA_948473455.1. Classification (NCBI taxonomy): domain Eukaryota; kingdom Metazoa; phylum Arthropoda; class Insecta; order Lepidoptera; family Gelechiidae; genus Teleiodes; species Teleiodes luculella. The sequence continues at coordinate 3,466,283 of OX419595.1, read as the reverse complement.
GACAAACTTTCGCCTTTATAATATTAGTGTGATTTAGCTTACTAGGAATTAATACTAGAATATAATTTATTTGCAACACACACACAATACAATAACGTTGCATACATTATAGTCCATTGAATGAGTCCCTCCAAGGGGGGTCTAGAGTGCGTGAGTTAGTAACGTAAGATGTTTCTTCGGAAACATGTCAAGAGTCCCTAGGTAATAAACATACTAAAACCCCGGGACACTAGGAGGAGCCCCGGAGTGGGGGGAGGGGGGGAAAGGGTAAATTTTTTCATTTTTCGCTTAAATCTCAAAAACGGTACATGTTAGAGAAAAACTTTCAAGGAAAAGTTGAAAGGCCATAAAATTATCTACAAGTTGTACCTAAATCATTTTTTTCTATTCGCAGCCGTTTTCGAGTTACATCCCATGAAAGGTGAAAAATTCGAAATCTTTTTATTTTACCAACTTAGGGTGCCCGCAGACGACCGTTTTTTTCTCCGTTTTTGTTGTGGATTGTAAGAAATGACGATGATGATGATGATGATGATGATGACTACTTTTTCATCCTAGTACCGGTCAAAAGTTCCACTTTTGAGCTTTTTGGAAGAAAAATAAAATAAAAAGTTCAATTATCGTAACTACCCTAATAAAATTCAATTCCTCCTAAACGCCTCCATGGTGGAATTTGGTATTTTTATCAATGATAGACCTAATTATGAGCAATCTATCTGTACCGGTCACAAGTTGCACTTTTGAGTTTTTTGGAAGAAAAAAATAAAAAGATCAAGTTCAGTAACTCAAACTACCCTAATATAATATTTTGACAATCGATTCCTCCTAAAGGCTTCCACGGAGGAATGTGTTTTTTTTACCAATTATAGACCTAATTAAGAGCAATCTATCAGTACCGGTCACAAGTTGCACTTTTGAGCTTTTTGGAAGAAAAAAAATAAAAAGGTCAAGTTGCGTAACTACCCTAATATAATATTTTGACAATCAATTCCTCCTAAACGCTTCCATGGAGGAATGTGTTTTTTTTACCAATGATAGACCTAATTAAGAGCAATCTATCAGTACCGGTCACAAGTTGCACTTTTGAGCTTTTTGGAAGAAAAAAAATAAAAAGTTCAAGTATCGTAACTACCCTAAAAAAAATTCAATTCCCCGTAAACGCCTCAGTGGTGGAATCTGGTATTTTTATCAATGATAGACCGAATTATGAGCAATCTATCTGTACCGGTCACAAGTTGCACTTTAGAGTTTTTTTGGAAGAAAAAAATAAAAAGATCAAGTTCAGTAACTCAAACTACCCTAATATAATATTTTGACAGTCGATTCCTCCTAAACGCTTCCATGGAGGAATGTGTTTATTTTACCAATTATAGACCTAATTAAGAGCAATCTATCAGTACCGGTCACAAGTTGCACATTTGTGTTTTTTGGAAGAAAGAAATATTTTTTGATCGATTGATGTGATAAACATGGGTATGCAGTTTGGGGAAATTGTTTGAGCCAAAATCATTTTTTACTGCGTGTAACTCAGAAACGGTAGGATATAGGAAAAAATGATTGAGGTACTACTTGTAGATAATTTTATGGCCTTTCAACTTTTCCTTGAAAGTTTTTCTCTAACATGTACCGTTTTTGAGATTTAAGCGAAAAATGAAAAAATGGACCCTTTCCCCCCCTCCCCCCACTCCGGGGCTCCTCCTAGTGTCCCGGGGTTTTAGTATGTTTATTACCTAGGGACTCTTGACATGTTTCCGAAGAAACATCTTACGTTACTAACTCACGCACTCTAGAACTTTTTATTCAATGGACTATTATGTTATTAAGCTATAAAACCGAGTAAAAATGTGTTTATTTATACCTGGGTAGTGACCAGATCAGATCCAGTGATGTTGTTGATAAACTCGTACAGATAAACAGTCGCGTCTTCCAGGTACTTTGTGTCCACAATTATCTGTAATTAAAAAACAAACGTGGCTTATTGTTGGCTATATTTTGTATTGTATTGTAATAAAGTTTACGCTCATGAAAAATCGGGGTATTGCGAGAAAGGATTAAGACTCAATTTCAACGTGTATGGTAATGTATAAGATTGTATAATGTGTACGATGCTGCTGGGCTCAATTCTGCTGTGGCCGCTAAAATCTCTATATTTAAGTTTCTGCGTCTCTTTCATTCATATGTGAATCGAAAAGGATGGGGAGATGAATGAATTTAATTTTGAATTAATGATATTTAAAATAAGCTGCGCAGCTGTCATATTCAGCTTAATTTAGCCGGGATGTTTTTAAATTCCTGCTAAATTACGCGTAAAATCGAAGTTTGACGTGTCCAAATGTAGGTTGGCAATCACCTGTCCCTTTTCGTTCTTAAGAACGTGAAAGAGACATAAAAACTTAAATTTAGATATTTTAGCGGCCACGCAAAATTGAGCCCATTGAATGTTTATTTTTTATTTTTTAAGTTTATTTATCCCTTATGGAAAAGGCAAAGGGTTCAAAGCCCATACAGTCTAGTCTTTTGTAAGTTTCATTTCTTGTCACGGGATCATTGAAATGCAAGGGTGGATATTCCAATGACATCGGAGTTTGACGCGGGGTATCAAACCAGAAACAGCTAACCACTTATTATTTCTCACGTTCATTGAATAGTTCTTTGTTAAAAGCACATTATCGCACTAATTCCACCATATTAACACAACAATTACCATGAAAAACTAATTTTAAAAAGGACGAAACAATGAACCCGCCATTACTTCTCGATTCCCGCGCAAAACTCCCTATGAATGGTGTTGAGTGAGTGAATAGTGGTTTATCTATGTGTGTGTGTATGGTGTTGTATTGGGTGGTGTACAATGGTGTATGATGGCATATGATGGATGACGTATCGTAGTGTATGGTGGTGGAAGAGACTTCATGATCGACCATGTTAGTGTTTGGTGTTGTATAAGGGTATATTATGGTGTATGCCAGTATATGTGAAAAAATGAAATGAAAGTAATGAAAATATTCTTTATTGCACACAAACAGATACAAATAAAAAATACATAAATATGTACAATTTGCGGCCTTATTGCTTAGGTAACAATTTCTTCCAGGCAACCACTTAAACGGAGACTGACAACATGGATAGAATTGATGCGGGTCAGTGCGCCTAATCCAAACTTAGTCCTAATATTTGTATGTCAGTGTATAGTATTGTATGGTGAATGATGATGTATAATGGTAGGGTCACTGACCTGCACGAGTTGTTGCAGCGGCAGCGGGTGTGTGAAGAGTGCGGAGAGGCAGCCGGTGAACGAGCGAGACAGCAACAGCGACGCAGAGTGACGCGCCGCCGCCGCGCGCCTGCCGCCGCCTGCACACAGACACACCGCTCATATACACAATGCTCAAAACTAACTGTATGGCGCATGGCGTTTGGACACGACAGGTTAAAGTGAAACTGATGTTACAAACTTTCGTCATAAGCGCTCGTTTCATAAACCACACTCGTGTTAAATACCCCTCATTATGCAACAGTTGCATAAATAGCTATTATAACCACTAAGAAATGATAACTCAAGAAGTCTCAAGTTTGCATGTTTTGGTGCACAATTAGTATTTTAGGTGGAACAAGAGTATAATTTGGTGAAGATATTTAGGTGGAACAAGAGAATAATTTGAGGTACGGTTAAATACTATCCTTATAAAAATGAGTAAATACTACGTAAAAACATACCCAATCCCAGGCCGGCGGAATATTTGAGCCAGGCATAGATAAACTCCTTCACTTGCACGTACACGGCTGGCACGATTGTCGAGAATGGAAACCTGAAAAATATATATATTTTTAAATATAATACGAACACTATCAAGTTTCATTACTGCCAGTCGTTGCTCTTGCAGTTATGATTTACAGTCACAAGTGCAATACAAACACATCAATGTACTTTGAATCAGTGACTAAATGAAGAGGTGTTATAGGTCTATTAGTAACGTATTTACTCACTTCCTAGGAAATGGCTGGGTTTCCAATTCGTCGCCGTCGTAAGGAAACGTGTCCATTACGCTGTCGTATTGTTCTTGGTCTATTACCTGGAAACATCAAAGTCTGTAGTTAGCGTGTATAATATAAACAGACTGTTAGTTTGGAATCAGAACAGCTCTCGGATATGATAACTCGATTCAAAATGCCTTTTTTTTATTGACCTACGCTCTTATGGAAAAAGGTACGACCAATCAAGCTTCACCGAACTTGTATTCAAAATGGCGCATAAGTTCAAAACGCGTCTATTTACACAAATTTTACAAAGTGGAAAGATTTGTATTTTTGTGTGTGTGTATGTTTGAATGAATGAACTTAGAAACTACTAAACTGATCTTAATGGAACTAGGTACAAAGACAGAATAGACCACGGGGAGTAACAAAGGCTACCTTTTACCGCGGGAAAAAACCTCATTCCCACGAGAAAAAATGTTTCCGCGAGCGGAGTCGCGGCGGAAGGCTAGTTGTAGATAAATAGATAGATAGATAAAACGTTTATTGCATAAACTAACACACACACGAATACAAACAAGCACACATAGCAACAACAACATAATCAACAGGGAGAACAAACACAATCAAAGTTTCTAATTATGAAGAAGAATCCCTTTGTGTGGTGCAGTATGCAAAGACCCCGGGCTCAGTGCAATTCACCCAAAGAGGATTATATGATTCTAGCTTTCCGCTGCGGCTTCGCCTGCGTTACCAGTTTTTCCGTGGGAATGAGGCATTTTCCCGCGGTTAGAGGGTAGCTTATGTTACTCAGGGTGAATATAGCTTTCTAATGGTAAAATAATTTTTGAAATCGGTTCAGTAGTTTTTGAGTTTATTCATTACAAACATACACACACACAAAAATACAAATCTTTCTTCTTTATAATAATAGTATGATTGTGTCCAGGGTATAACAGGGCATCAGAAGTGGGATGCTTGCCGGAGGTAGAAAAACCGCGCTTCGCACGCTTGCTTATCGTGTGGGTTTCAAAGTTAGGTTTGAGAGGTAATAAAAATCCTGCTCTGGCGGCGCCACGTGTATATTTTTATATTAATGGCAACAATTTCCATTATAAAATTAGTTCCATTGAAATTTCACAATCAAATCTAAATATACTTTGGCCTTATCGCTGTAAGCGATTTCTTCCAGGCAACCATTGGGTGATAGCAGCAGGTGTTTAGGAAGAAATGGCGGGTGTGCAAAAACAGAAATAGCTTATAATATCCGGATTATCACTATCACTACATAGTATAAAACAAAGTCGCTTTCTCTGTCCCTATGTCCCTATGTCCCTATGTCCCTTTGTACGCTTAAATCTTTAAAACTACGCAACGGATTTTGATGCGGTTTTTTTTAATAGATAGAGGGATTCAAGAGGAGGGTTTATATGTATAATACATGCATAATATACTGAAGGATAACCCACAATAACCATTTTCCCGTGCGGAGCCGGGGCGGGTCGCTAGTATTATATAAATAGCTATAAATTATATGTGGCACAATATGGCGAAGTTTTTTATTTGTTTGATCAGGCTTTATAAGTAGGATTATTACCTCAATGGGTAAGAAGGAGGCGTTGTCGAGGATATCCCTGAAGACGACCACCCAGCGCTGCATGAGCACTTCAGTGTAGTGTTCCGCCATCTCCTGGAGCAGCGTGGGCAGGGGCTCCGTGGGCAGGCCGTAGCATCTGCAAATTAACATATTACCATGGACCAATATACTCGAGAGGACTGTCAATGCCCTAGAAAAAAACGTGTTTCGGATAAAGCACAAATCCCGTATTAAAACTAGATGGCGCCTAGCTCCTCACCCGACTACTAAAAATACACTAGTAAATGGCTATAATTGTTTTTTTTACATAAATAGGAACTAAAAGTTATTTATTTATTTTTTATCAGATCGAGAGAGACACCATATATTTTTTAATTCCACATAATTTCACAATGACAGTTAATTTGTGAATGGTAGTGACATCTATCTTTTTTAGTAGGTACATATTACAGGAACACGCATTGTAATAGTCCTCTCGAGTATATTGGTCCATGATATTACTCTCCTTCAAAATTATTGTTGACGTTCATCCTGATATAGTCTCTTGATAGTTTTCATGCCACATTTAGCAAATAGTCGCTGCGAGTGCCAATTCGCAGCGACTAATCGTTGTGTGTGACCGCGGCTTTACTCAAAATACCGACTTAGTGTCAATAAGAAGCAAAATACTCACTTGATGGTGTTAATGGTGAGCATGATCTGGTGTTTGATGGTGAGCATGAGGGTGGGGTCGGTGATGAGCGAGGTGTTGGTGCGCAGCGTGCCCGCCACCTTCGACACGGCCATGCCCCACGTGTCTACCAGCCACTCCTTCGTCACCAGGCCGGAGTCCGTGGTTAGCAGGTGCTCCTACAAACATATTGAAGTATTATTCTTTTAAAGTCATTTAAACGATCAACAACAAAATTTTAAAAAAATGGTAAATAGAAAAAGTCTTAAACTGACAAAAAATTCATTGTTAAACCGGGTCTCTTGCTCCGTATTTTCGTGTTTGCTAACATGTTTATGTTTGGTAGAAGTTGCTACATTAGCTGTTCGTCACATTTATTTCACATTTATTTTTTATTAGCAATTAGCAATTCGCACAGTAGCAATTCGAAAGGCCGCTAATATGCACACGTTTTTGTTGGTCTTGTAATTTATCATTGGTAAAGCCAACAAATTCTATTGTATTCTATTTTAGGGGCGTGACCCGATAAGAGAAAACCTATAGGTAAGTGTTTGAAAACATCGAGCAGCGGACCCGTTTTTAATATAAACATAACATAACCGACCCAACCTCATACATATTTTCTTTGTACATGTTTTCAAAGCAAATAAAGTTTATTATTATTATTATTATTATTATTATACGACCGAACATAAACAACATCAAAATTGTTAAATTTTGTGATCTCGCATACAAAATTTAAATAAATGGGAAAAAAATTAATTAAAATCACAACTCCTCTTAACTACTATCAAATAAAATGAAGAAAAATTAAATAAAAGAAGCGAAAAAAATAAAAGAAAGATTAAAAATAAAAAATACCTCGAGTATGAAGAAGCCCAAAACAGCATTGAGATAACTTTTGACACTTTGTATGTTGTCGTGTAGGTTGCCTGCCGGGATCAGGACTAAGCGCGCTTGCTGCTTTCGTTGGGCCCTGAAATTTAAAAAAACATATCACAAGTTGAAAATTGTTGCGGTCACATATGGCGACATCTTTGCCGCAAATATTGAGACCAAAGTTTATCATGAATTGTATTTTTTCAAATAAAGAAGCCAGCACATGCGGTTGGACATTTGCACTACGAAATTCACCCCTACAGCTACGGAATATGGGCGCTCTCAAGGCTGCCACACTAAAAGGTGTTGCAGACGCATTGCGTTGCGTCTGCATGCGACACGATCTGTAATCTAATAACCTGAAATACGAAGTACACATTGAAAGTCCGGTGAAGCTTGATTGGTCGTACCTTTTCGACACAAGCATAGGTCAATTCAAAAAAAAAAAAAAAATTGAAAGTGTCGCAGACGCAATGCAGCACGTGTGCGTGCATCAGACGCACGGCAGTACGCGAGACACAAACCGAAATGGCGCGCGCGGCAGCGGAACGGCAACGTTGCACGCGCGAAGGTGGACGTAACGTTGTATTACACGGGATCTCCTATTGACACTCACACCACGCCGCGGCATACGTCTGCGATACTGTGTGATCGGCCTTCTGTTGTGCGGTGCTGCAGACGTATCCGGTGTGTGGCAGCCTTCAAGGTCAACATGTTCAGCCGTATTGGCTACTCACTCTTGCGGTGGCGTATGGGCCGGGTCGTTGGGTTCCCTCTAATATGATTGAGCCCGGCGATGGTTGACCCATACGTCAAACCCGTGAACGTGGTGCTGCTTGGGGGGACTCGTCTACTCTAGTCGATTGCCGGTTGTTTTTTGGTTATATAATTTAGTTTTTCTATTTTGACTGGTTGCCTTCCTCTAATTGCATACTTCGTTTGCACTCTTTGTTATATGAATCAAATTGTATAAAATAATAATTTTTGTAAAATAGTTTGAAAAGATGCAACGCCTGTGGAGTTTCTTCAGGCGGGTTCTTCTCCACAGGAGACAGCCAAATTGTGAACCCGCCTCGACGTCGAAAAGTGATTGGTAAAATCTTACTTCGAATAAAACATAATATTTCATTTTCATTTTCATTACTGTACATTGCTCGCTCACCTGTAATACTGCACGAAGTCATTCTTGGCTCCCAGCACGGTGTGTATATGGAGGCAGCGGTGCAGAGGACTAAAGTCCACCAGCTCGTGAGGACACTGAGGACCACTCTCCAGCATCGCCGTTATACCCAGCACCGCCATGTCTGAAACATGAACGTGGAATGTACAACCCATGGTCTAAGAAAACAAGGTCTTGCATTCGGACCACGTGGATTGACACAAGCCTACGTCATCATGCTGTTCATCTTTCCGTCGAATGTGTTTTAATAGACAAGGATGAACAACATGATGACGTAGGCTTGTGTCAAGTTACGTGGTCCGAATGCAAGACCCTGTTTTCTTAGACCATTGCACTGGTCGGTCACTCCATACAGAAAACGCGTTTTGACAAGCTACTTCTTTTTGAATAACAACTGAATATCAACTACAAGTCATTGGCGCTAGTTGCTATGTAAAACACCCCCGAACACCACCGGCGGAGCCCCGCGGCGCCTGCGGGGTGCGGGGCGTGGGGCGCTATATCGGGCGGGGAACTCATTTTGGCGCGGGGGGGTGAGTGTTCTTTCTGTACGGGTTAGTACTATTATTTTCTTCTGTGCCATGGTACAACCCATCGATAGTGACGTCATGCGTCGGTGCTTGCGTTCGCACCCGTACTGAATAGGCGAAAACGGGCTGAGGTGCGGGGAGCGCGAGGGGAAGCGCATTCCAGCGAGGTGCGCAGATATTTCCGACAGATTGTAACTGGCCAGTTTTAAAATAGCTATTTATGATACTAGTGCGGAAAGTATGTGATTTCCGATGAGTGTCATTTTATTCACGAGCGAGCAAAGCGAGCGAGTGTATAAGCCGACACGAGTCGGAAATCATCTTTCGCACGTGTATCATACAAGATTTTACAATGCATTGTGCAAGAAAAAAAAACAGTTATATTAAAAAGGCGTATAAAATGGCGGGCTTCATAAACAAAACACATTCGCGCTGAAAAAAACATTTACTGCGCATGTGCAAAGCTGTCGAATCGCAATAAGGCAATGAGTAAAATGTATTCAGCCACGCAAATTTTTAATTAATATTTGAACGTAATTTATCAATAAAAATCAATTTCTAAAGTAATTATACTAATTATAAACGCGTTTATTGAATTGTTATTTTTATTGTTCCCTTTATATTAGTAACAATTGGTAATAAAAATATCTCAAATACTGAAATGTTAGGTTGACTGGCTGAATGACAGGCTGAGCAAAAATTAAAAAAAAAACTGAAAAGTAAAAAGCACTAGTGCGGAAAAGTGCTACTTTCCGCACTGTTTGGCTGCTTAGAAAAACGCTCTTTTCGAGCACATGCATTGTAAAAGGATGGATTAAACAATTTTTATTCTTAAGCCATTTTAAAAACACTGGTTTGAAAGAAGAAAAATACAATTTAAATCTTTTTAATCAAAAAACGAACCAACCTCTTCTATTTTTAACAATAGTTGCGAGGCTCCGTCCAAGTATTTCTTGAGTTTGCTTTATAGCCATGGCACCAACCTAAACATAAATTAACTCAGATTACTTTACAAAATTTTGTTACAACATATTTTCGTCAAATTATTGGAGATGATAAATAGGTTTCATCATCTTTTTCCATTGCATACTTTCAATCTATTATATCACCATCATCATCATTTTAGCCTTTAGACAGCTGGACAAAGGCCTACCACAAAGTTCTTCACAACGGTTTTGTTTAGTCTGCATAATTTTAGCGATTCTGCGGGTTACGTCGGTGATGTTTTGATCGCGCAGGGAAAGTCCCAAGAATAGCCACCGTTATATATTAATAGTGTATTCTGTGGCATTGGTCATGCCATCTCTTTTGCTTGTCGGCCTGGCTGCTAGTACTTTCTAAATGTAAACCTTTTTCGATACATATTTATTTTCGTGAATTGTCTTGTCTCAGTCTGTTTTTGACATGTTCCTGCTCCAACTCTCGTCTGGACAGGATAGTTTATTGTAGTGAGGAACAGAGGGGGAGTTATTTTCCCGCGGTAAAAAGTAGCCTATGTAACTCTCCATCCTTTCAACTAACTCTATGCCGAAAATCAAGTAGATTGGTTGCTTAGTTAGGGCGTGAAGGAAGGACAAACACTTTCCATTTTAAATTTTAGTATGGGTATGGATTAATGTTCTGTGCTAAAGCATAAAGAAAGTGTTTAAAAAGTACACGACGAAATTAAAACACAATTAAGTGCGTAACGATTGATGTGATTGAGCAACAGTGTTGCCAGTTTTTTCTCTGCCTCATTGGTTTGACAATCTCGCGTTTGACATATTAATCGACATGCACGCCATCTATTTGAGTCAATATAACCTTTTTTTTGTCTTAAATGCCATCTTGAAAATCCCTCATTGTTGTGGCTGCCACATAAACTCCCTACAGTTCACAAGAACTTACCTGCGGGCTTAACCGCCTTATGTTCTCGAGGAAATTCCTCAGATCCGCCATGGAGGCGTCCTGTATGGCCTGGCGCAGGCGCGGGATGTCTTTGGCTATCACCGCGCACCACTTGTAAGGGCCCACGCGCGGCAGCAACACATGCTCCAACTGTTCTAGTGTCTTCAGGGCTGGGTAGTATCTGGTGACGAGAAATAGATAGATAGATAGATGGATAAAAGGTAAATAATAGCACAGGTCGGTCACTCCATACAGAAAACGCGTTTTGACAACCTACTACTTTTTGAATAACAATCACTACATAGTATAAAACAAAGTCGCTTTCTCTGTCCCTATTACTCTATGTATGCTTAAACATTTAAAACTACGCAACGGATTTAATGCGGTTTTTTTTAATAGAGTGATTCAAGAGGAAGGTTTATATGTATAATGTGACGGACGAGCCGGAAACGGAGCGGGTCGCTAGTTGAATATAAATTACAAGTCAAACACTCCCGTCAGAGTCCCGCGGCGCCTGCGGGGTGCGGGGCGTGGGGCGCTATATCGGGCGTGGACTCACTTTGGCGCGGAGGGGTGAGTGTCCTTTCTGTACAGGTTAGTACTATTATTTTCTTCTGTGATTATAGCCAACAACATAACATGAAGGCAAGACTTCGTCAAGTGAAATGACACATCAGAGAAAAAAAATTGAGAAGACATAATGAGCAAGAATTAGTTATTTTCCGTGATTTTCTCATTTCCCTGCAATACATATAAAGCTCTCAGCCACATTTTGTCAACTTTATAACAAAAGCCCACAGTAAAATCTCACCTCTTAGCGTCTACTTGAGTCTTCAGCTTGGAGTAAGTGGTGAGCAGTGGCAGACACAGCTCCATCTTCTCTATAGTCGCCGCGATGTTTAACTCGACGCGGCGCGCGCGAATCAATTCTTCGGCTCTCGTACACACACCTACAAATATATGACAAAAATTAAAAAAAAAAAAAAATTTTTGTTTTATTGAATTACTAAAAGTAATAAACCAACATCAAAAATTAAACATACCTACAATAAATTAAGAATGATCATGTATTTTGTTAGTATTTAATTACCTACAAAAACTGTTATACCAAAATAAAAAAATCTGAAAATCATATAATCATCAGATAAAAATCATGAAAAATAAGTAAACACTACAGATCACCAACATGTGCATTGATTTACTAAGTAAAAATTTACTGTATAAAGCTTAATTGTTTTTTTAAGTACAAATAGACAAGTGCTGTGTACAATTTTATGTTCATTTTATCACTTAAAAGAAAACCCTTAAATCTTTAGCAATTGAAACGCTACTCTCACAAATCTCATAGAGGATAGTTTGTTTAAACTACATGCATTGCTCAACACATGTTTAAAACATTTTTGTGGTTAACCCCAATTGTCTAACCTAGATGATAGTGTTTTTAATGATATCTATGCTGCTTCTTTCAACCTCCCCTCAGGGGACACGCTCCATCACAATCACAAAGCACTAGGTTGAGGTTCGAGGCTCTCCCGAGGCGCCCTTAGACCCCTAGACTGAAAAAAGCTTCTTTTAAGCCTCCTATTGATATGCAGAGCACTTACTCTCAGCAGTTTCTTTGATGTTGGCATCCACATTGGATATCTCCCCATGTAGCTCCTCAGCATGCGACCGGACTTGCAGTAGCTCCCTGATGGAGTCAATGAAGCCCTGGAATTGAAACTCATGTTTAGTAACTACACATCGAAAACAGCTCACAACAATTTATTACGAAGCCAAGTTGTTATTGTAAGCTATATGTGTTTAAGAATTTTTTTAGAATCACCTTTATATATATCAGGTTTTTATTTGTATATTTTATTTGTATTCAAGATATGGGCAGCTATAGCTATGATCACTATGAATGAACTGTAACTTTGCAACGTTGTGACTGATAGTTTATTACTTTTTCAACAGATGTCGTCTGTTAGTGTATACTATCTATATAAATCCTAGCGAAAAATGAAAATCATATCATTATAGGTTGTGTGTGACCATTGTTATTATAATAAAATAATATGTTGAATGAGAACTAGAATTGCGAGATGTATGTTCAGCTAGACTCAGCTCAGCAGCAACTGGTTCTTGACCTTACATCTAATATGTTAATTTAACATTCTCACCTGATAGTGAAAGTTGCATAATTTCTCAATCTCCTTGTCATGCTGCTTGATCCTCTCATCAAGCTGCTGCACGAAGGCTTCATGACCGCCTTCGCCCTCGTACACAGAGCGGAATGCCGGCCCCCAGTAGTCATCAATTCCTTCAATCTCCTACAAGCAAAGTTATAACAAAACTTACTTTAAACCGATAACATGTTCAATTATCTCAAGACAGAATCAATAAATCTGTAATATTTAATGCAAATATCGGTCAGAAAGTCTACTTTACTAAGTAATACACAGCTAATAATGAAAAAATTCTACATAATATAAAGTGGCAGTGGGTGTTACCTGAATCGTAGCGTTGGTCATTCTGAAATTTACGCTGTTGCTTCGTTATTAAATGAATGTGTACTATACTATGCACAATTTAAATTACCTATCATTCATAAAGCGTCTTCGCACAAAATTTTATGACGATTTAGCCAGAATATCTATTCGTAAATTCTCGTATCGTACATACATACATACATAACCATACGAAAAAAACACAAACAATCTTGTAGTAAATTAGTTCAGTTCATAATTAAGACAGAGATGGTGTTCTATAAAAATATATTTACTGATTCAGTCAAATTAATTATAATTAGCTAAAATATTACTTAAAAAGCACATTTTGACAACACTTTTTTTCCAGTGTACGCAAAGTTTTAATTAATCTCTGACTGATCTGTCTGGCTGAGAGAGAAGTGTGCAAGCAAGCAAATGAACAGAAGAAAGGAAAAAACCTTCTAAAAACGTAGTAGGAGGTATTTACTAAATAAATATTAAAAAATGATTTTTTTAGGTCTCTTTATTTACTTACTGTTTTATTTAATTATTATTTTTTATTAATGTACGGAAGGATGAATTCTGTGTTGACCGAAACGTTGCCCCGTATAGCGGTATTGCCATAATTGAAAAAATTTCTTCCACAAAATTTCGCCTGTTGTGTAGAATTAAATAAATGGTAATAAATAATGGTAAATGTGGAATTAATATTTTGATAGATAAGTGATCCTCTTCTTTATTTGTTCTAAACGACATATTTTATATGTTTTATGCTATATTTTTCAGCTGAAAGATTTGTTAATTTTAGAAGTAGCACCAAATATGGGTCATTTTATTACGAATACCTATCATTATGGAAAAATCTATTAACTGGCTACACTATTATTAAAAAATATAATGCCAAAATCGAACAAAACGTCAAAATTGCCAAATCCGCCGACGGAACGACCGTGTGATTCGTGAAATATATAACTGCTTCTGGCAGTCGGATTAATCTAAAAGAAATTTGGAACGATCCATGTTGCCCCCGTTTAAATAGTTATATAAGTTATCGTTTTCTATTTCATCCCGAATTACAGTAGTCCCGCAACCATGGCTCACTGTATGAGAGTTTTGCATGGCCAGGTGAGTTTCCAATATTTCACCTGTAATTTCTTTCAAATTAATCTTTAATCCATATTTGAACATATCAGAAGTTGTCTAAAGTTGTAGTCTGTTTATTTACGACGTTATCTAAATGGCGGGCGATAAACGTCTTGCGATAATGCGTGTTGTGAATGAGAGGTCAGGTCACGCGAAATATCTACGCCGTAAGGTCACACGAGGGTGCCCCGAGCTGGAGTAACCCGGATTTTTGTTTACTACTCACGAAGACGCCGTCACAAAGCTTTACCTTGCAATAAATTGTAGTTCAAAGTGGATGTTGCTTCCAGGGTAGCAGGACTCGAGTTGTACTCCTAGAGATCCAGCAAAGATGCTTCAGCGTCTCCCCACTCGCCGCAGCAGCCGCACAGGTACACCTAAACCCTCAAAACCCTGAATTTCCAGCTTTTTCAGTCAAAATAAGACAATGTTATGTAATCACTGCAATGGACGTACAGTTATTTTTTCCACTTTTAGTTGAATTTCTGACTGAAGTAAGGATGTTTTTAGGTGGCGATGTCGAAGTTCGACAAGGCGCCATTGCCCTACGAGAAACTGACCAAGAATTTGGAGGTTGTGAAGAAGAGGTTAGGTCGTGACTTGACCTTGTCAGAAAAAGTGCTTTACTCCCACTTAGAAGACCCTCAAGGACAGGTTAGTGACCATGTTTTATTAACCTCATAATGTTTAAAGACTTCTCGAAATATACTAGATGATAATCAGGTCCTTGTTTATACAACAATAATATCATTATGTGTTATACCCTTTTATGTGTTTGTACTATCCATAAACATGATTTATCTTTTAGTTTTTTTTAATATTGCTGGCCAAGTTATTTTTGTGGTTATTTTTTGCTGTTTTAGATAATTAATTATCAATTTATTTTAATTTCATTAATTTTGAATAATTTGAAGATCAACAAAAACATAAATTAATTGATACCTAATGCAACATGGACACAAAAAAAAATTAATAATATTAATTATACACACCAAATTAAAGCTCTGACCTTATACCTTGCTATTGTTTAAATTTTTAATTAAAAAATAAGTTTTGTTTTGTGTTGTATTGTATTGTATAACATATATTGTTTTAGCTAATTAAAAATTTTCCAACAACATAATCCCTGTTAACTGCAAAAAAAGTTCATGTACCACTATTAAATACAATTCATTATTGCATTCCCTAATTAGTAAAGCCACATCAGGAAAGAGAAGCTGATTAATCATATCTTTTATTTGGAACATACATTTGTAACAATACCTTATCCACTAGGATATCGAGCGTGGCACCAGCTACCTCCGCCTGCGTCCGGACCGTGTTGCCATGCAAGATGCCACCGCCCAGATGGCCATGCTTCAGTTCATCTCGTCCGGTCTACCGAAGGTTGCTGTCCCCTCCACCATCCACTGCGATCACTTGATTGAAGCCCAGCTTGGAGGAGTCAAGGATTTGGCTAGAGCTAAGGTGAGCAGAAGATATTTTCTGGTTCCAGTATAGGATAGGTATATTTATTATATTATCATTATTTATACTGAATTTGTAGTAAAAAATTATTTGGAAATTAACAATAAAAAAAATACAACATTAATAATTAATTTTACAGTTTGCAGAAGTACAGTAGCTAGCATAATGTACATGGACACTCGCAGTACAAAACTCGCTTCTACTGCTAATAGCAGCCCTTTCAAGGTCAAAGTGCCCAGTTGCATGTGCTGCCTACTGTACAAGTGTGCAACATACTGTAGAATTATTGTCTTTTAGGCATTTGCAACTTCCAACTTCTAATTTGTTTCAATTCATCTATATTTATTTACTTAAAATTAATTCATCTTGGAATTAGCTTATGTCCTGTAACATCCATTAATAACAAAAACCTTCACCATAATTCATTTCCTTTCTCTGCTAGGACATCAACAAAGAAGTTTACAAGTTCTTGGAAACATCTGGAGCCAAATATGGAGTGGGTTTCTGGAAGCCAGGCTCCGGAATCATCCATCAGATCATCCTAGAGAACTACGCGTTCCCCGGCCTCCTTATGATCGGTACTGACTCGCACACGCCTAATGGAGGCGGTCTTGGAGGCCTTTGTATTGGTAAGTTCCAAAAATTCTACTTATCATCTTATCTTATCTTATCTTATTTAGCCTAAACTGTTCTACTGCTGGGCAAAGGCCTCCCTCTTTTTCTTCCACTGCTCCCTGTCATGAGCTACTACTGGCGAGTCTTTAAGTAGCTATCAAACTTGTCCCGCCATCTCCTACTTATCATAAAAAATATAATTTTATTTCTTTATTTATTTATAGCTTTGTTCTAGGGTACAAATATACATATACATCTCATCTAGTTTGTCTTGACAAAAGCCTCCTCCAGCCCCTCTAACATGCCCGGTCCACGCGTGACAGACATAATTTTGTCGTGAGTATTCTCTTATCCTACTGGAGGATATTTCAATATAGCCGGTTTTTTGACAGTTAAATGTGCGACAAACTTTTTTCATAGCACTGCATGTTACGGGGGCTGGTGTTTCCATCTCTCTCTGTCCTTTGCCTCTCTTATCCACATCTTTCCAGCTATCTCCTTTACGTCGTCTTCCCATCTTCTAAACTGTCTTCCCCTTTTTCTTTTTCCCTCTCTCGGGTACCAAAGTGTTATTATTTCAGTCCTCAAAATATAATAATGTGTGGTAAATTAAGACATTTCATGCACGGCCATCTGACCATAAACTGATATCTATATCTGATATCTATCAGAGAGCATAGACAAATACAAATAAATATACAACATCCAGACTCAAGGCAAAGGCTAGTGCTCATCATACGAATGTTGCCCATGGCGGGGTTTGAACCCGCGACCCTGTGCTTCTAAGGTCTTACCAACTAGGTTACAGAATCATTTGAAAGAAAATGCAAGATAAAAGGAGATAAAATGTCAAATGAAACCAAAAAAACATTGCACATAAATTTTGTACTAAAAAAGATAATCCAGATAATATTATGATAGATAAGATAATATAATATGATAAAATATGCATTGTAAAATGGTGATGATTGATGGAAAAAATGAATATTCATGAATCAGTATAAAAAGATCCAATTATAGTTATAATTTTGTTATCACTTATCTAAGCGCATTCTGCGCGTCCAGACATCTAAATATCAATAAATCTTATCGTAACGTCATAAAGCATCACAGATTGTGAAATTTTGATTGGATGATTTTATTGATTATTATTGGCCCTTTAGAAATAAAGAAGTTGCGTTATTATTGCATAGCAGGTTGTTTCATGCTTAAAGTACTGTACGGATTTTGAATAAATTCTGTGGGCTACCCTGTTTCATCCTCGCTCATGCATGATAAATCATGATAAAAAATCGCTTCGATTTAATAATAGATTTTATAACAAAATTTCCAACTTTCTTTTTCGGTCTTTGTTAAAAAATATAATGTTATAGTTCTGAGTAAACTTGTACAGAAGCCAGCACATGCGGTTGGACATTCGCACTACGAAATTCAACTCTACCGCTACGGAATACGGGCGCTCTCAAGGTCAACATGTCCAGCCGCATGTGCTGGCTACAGTACATACGGCGAAAAATGTTTGTATTTACAGACTAGTACTTAGTGATAGTAGGAAACGAATAGACCGAAACTGTAGTTAAGACACGTCTTTTATTACAATCTGTGTTTTTGTCTCACCTTAATTTCTCTTTATCATTCCTTCAACATGTTTCTACTGCATTACGTATTTACGTCTCAACCTTTATCATCATATCAGCATCGTCGCAATAACAAACCTTGTTCTTATCACTGATATGAATGATTTGATGACAGGCGTGGGCGGTGCCGATGCCGTGGACGTAATGGCGAACATTCCGTGGGAGCTCAAGTGTCCTAAGGTCATTGGGGTCAAACTTACCGGTAAGTAATATCTATAGAAATAACATTAAATTTAAAAACCCCTGCCACAAAACCGCTACTTGATTCTTTCAACAACTAGAAATGAGCTGATAATCTTTAAGTGGCTGAAGATATTTTCTAGGATCATAGCTAAGAACAGTCTCGATTGTGACACCTTGCAAACAAAAAAAAACTAGATCAAAATCTGCGCATCCGTTTAGGAGCTACGATGCCACAGACAGACAGACAGACACACACGTCAAACTTATTTATAACACCCCTCTTTTTAGTCGGGGGTTAAAAAAATGCATCACACAAGAAAATGCAAATATATATTTTTTTATTAGTTTGTACAGACAGTTGTTGGTTAGCTTAAACGCTTATGGTTAGCTTAACTATCAAGTTTTTTTGAAAACAAAGTAGGTTTCTATAAATTACGAAGTTATTTCAATGGCATCAGAAAAAACACATCTTTTTTTTTACAGTTTTCACGCATTTACATTGTGTTCAAAACCTCCTAATGCGTGTAAAATTATTAAGCAAACATTTGTAATAAACATGTTTCGACGACCACGCATGATGATATGCTGATTACTACAATAATTTTGTCATCCTGTTTTATGGCATCAGTAGACTCTGTGGGTATCGTAAATGGCGTCTAAACGTAGACACCCCAGGAATGGGCAGCAGCTTACACCTACTATATAACCATAGATATAGTATAGTAGTTATAGATTCGCCACCGTGCGACCGGGCGTAAGAGACAGACAACATTGAGTCTATCTATGAAGTGTGCCTATAACCCGACCATAAATTAACTAAAATACTATATGATTTGAAGTGTGCCTATAACCCGACAATGAAAAAATGCTCGGTCGGTGATAGAGACAAAACATGATGCATCTTTTCTATTTCCTCTTTTAGGAATCGCAATAAGACTATCTTTTTCTGTCAAAGTGTGTCAGGCCCTCGTATATAACCAACAGTGATCACCAACCTTAATTTCAAAGCCCTTGTACAGGCTTTGATTGACCTGATTAATTCTACTAATATTAACGCGAAAGTTTCTGAGTATGGATGTATGTTTGTTACTCTTTCATGCAAAAAACTACTGAATGGATTTTAATGAAGCTTTACAATAATATAGCTTATACATCAGAATAACATAGGCTACTTTTTAGGGTTCCGTAGCCAAATGGCAAAAAACGGAACCCTTATAGATTCGTCATGTCTGTCTGTCTGTCTGTCCGTCCGTATGTCACAGCCACTTTATTCCGAAACTATAATATGTACCTATACTGTTGAAACTTGGTAAGTAGATGTATTCTGTGAACCGCATTAAGATTTTCTTACAAAAATAGAAAAAAAAACAATACATTGAACTGAAACTAAAAAAAATTTTTTTCATTAAACCCATACGTGTGGGGTATCTATGGATAGGTCTTCAAAAATGATATTTAGGTTCCTAATAACATTTTTTTCTAAATTGAATAGTTTGCGCGAGAGACGCTTCCAAAGTGGAAAAATGTGTGTCCCCCCCTCTAACTTCTAAAATAAGAGAATGATAAAACTGAAAAAAATATATGATGTGCATTACCATGAAAACTTCCAACGAAAATTGGTTTGAACGAGATCTAGTAAGTAGGTTTTTTTTAAAACGTCATAAATCGTAAACCGCTATTTACCTTTCACTATTATTAAAACATCGATCAAAGTCACAACGAACTACAAAAACTTTTATATTATGTTACTGGCTGCTACGGAACCCTTCATGGGCGATTCCGACTCGCACTTGGCCGCTTTTACTAAATACTTCTTTCCCACGAGTAAACCTGTTAACGCGGGCGGAGTCGCTAGGCGGAAAGCTAGTTTATTATATAGTCTTTTTAGTAGATGTTACGTTTGATGTACCGTCGGCTTACAGTACAGTCAAAAATAGACGTACTTACCCTTACAATAAGACTCTATTCACTTATCTCGCTTGTTTGAAAGTCACCTTGATCAACTAATACTAACGACCTTGATAACGAAAGATATTTCTCTTCACAAACAGAATGCATTTTAGTTTTTTTTGTTGGTATATTTTTAGCTGGCCTTGATTCAGACAATTAAATCTTTTAACCTAATTTTAAATCTTGTCCTTTTCACTCTTCAGTTAACTGAAAAGGACATGAGATAAATGGTGTTATAAATGAGGATAAGATGTAAATTCTAAAATGAGGATGTAAAAGTTTAGGAATTTTTGATTTCGATGTCATTAATGTCATCATTCATTACTACTAGATTAAAATATTTAAGAAGTACTAAACCACCACATCGCCCGCGTAACAGTTTTTCCCGTGGAAAAGAGGCGTTTTCCCGCGGTAAATGGTAGCCTATGTTACTCAGGGTGAATGTAGATTTCTAATGGTGAAAGAATGTTTGAAATCGGCACAGTAGTTTGTTTGTTTATTCATTACAAACACACACACACACGCACATAAAAACTAATCTTTCCTCTTTATTTATAATATTAATATAGATGAAAAGGACAAACTCAAATTAGGTTCTTTTAAAATTGCCGTCAATCTACTCGTATGTACATCATATACGCACGCAGCTATGTATGCATGTTTTTTGTAGGTGATATAAATAGCGTTTCGATGGCGCGTGGACAGCCGCCAAAATTTTCTAAAATCAAAACGTATGGCGCCATTCATTCCAGCAACGACCGTTCACGAAGTTATAATACATATAAATACAATTTGATATTCATTACGTAGTTCAAATAAGTATTTTGAAACTTTATACACGACACGAGAGCAATTAATTAGGATCACTTGTATTAATGTATTAAGTCGGAGAAACTTAGGAATACTAGCTTAATTTAATAGATTGTTTTAGAGACAACTTTCATGTAAAGAGTATTTAAAAACCCAATTTTCTTCTGCATGTTGTCTTCGAAATGATAAGAAGGTTCGAAATTCTAGACCTATCCAGACTAAAGGCACTTGCAATATTTGTTATTATAATTACTGTTATCAGTTATCTTATAAATTAACAGCTAATTAGTGTATTATTGCAGTTTGATAGTGTGAAATTACAATTACATCGCGATAATGTACGTTTTCTTTCCATTAATATCGATTTGTAATATATACAATCACAAGTGGACTTTGTGATCGTGTGTCGAAACATTTCCCGTTTAATCTATATTATTACATATTACAAATGCGATAAGGTGTTTATTTGTCCATCTTAAACACTGAAACCTACGTTGACACTATATTTACATTTAGTTGCCTAATCTACAATCTACATACCTGCATAATTTAGTCCAAATTTATTAAAAATGAAAACGAAACAATCTATTTAATTCAAATGCGCTGTTCATCCTGGTCGAATGCGTGTTAATAGACAAGGATGAACAGCGCATGATGACGTAGGCTTGTGTCAGTCACGTGGTCCGAATGCAAGACCTTGTTTTCTTAGACATTAGACCATGCCTTGCACTCAATTAGGTATTTACACGTAAGTATATGCTAGCGATCATGTGCAGCGTGGAATGCGATTTACGCCTCGGCTGGTCTATTTACAGTGTCACTCAATACTAGTCGGGAAAATTAGACTCGTATATAGAGACACACTCAATTAGTGTCACGTGGTGGAATATTGCTTGTATAGAAGTTTAAGCATGTTCATTATGCTAATAGTATAGTAGTATTATTTACTAGCTTTCCGCCCGCGTTAACAGGTTTTCCCGTGGGAAAGAAGTATTTTCCCGCGGTAAAAAGTAGGCTATGTGTTATTCTGATGAATTAGCTACATTATTGTAAAGTTTCATAAAAGTCCGTCCAGTAGTTTTTTATTCAAAAATTTAATTCAGCTACACTCCCTTTATCACATACAATCAGTTTTATTTTAAACAAATCAATGTACCTACAGACACACCGACTCTTCAGTTTTATTATACTATAGATTTTTTCCGGAAAGAATTGGATATAAAATGCAATTCTTATTTCGTTTTACTCTAAAATTTTGTTGAGTGCTTTTTCTATTCATTTTTGGTTTTCATAGTATATTGTCAGTAATAAATCTAGATTGTTTGCATATCGTGTGGGTTTTGAGGTTAATAGACTGGGCAAAAATCTCTGAATTGTGACTGTCAGAGGCAAATCTTGTAACAAGTAGCTAACAGTGCTTTTCGTGGGTTTTGGACATCGCTGAATCCGAAAATCGCTATTAGCAGTTCGAAAAATTACTCCTTGTACCTTAAATCCAAAATGGCGGCCAAAAAAAAAATTAAAAAAAATAAACATGTCATGTGGGGTATCAAATGAAAGGGAATCATGAGTAGATTACAAATATATAACATGTTGCTATATCCGCCCTCCCTGGTTAAAATAATTTAAAAAAGAATTTTTCGAATGTAGCGTTTCGAGCCTACTTTGCATAGCTGTAGATTCAATACTTAGGAATCAATATCTGTAAATTATTATTTTTATCATCAGAAATATCCCGAAATATGCGCGAAAAATAAATTTAGTCAAAAAGATTCATAAACAAGCAACTTAACGCATGTAAGCAGTGTTATTTTATCTCACCTAGTAAAAATGATAGAAAAAAAAATAACACTGCTTACATGCGTTAAGTTGCTTGTTTATGAATCTTTTTGACTAAATTTATTTTTCGCGCATATTTCGGGATATTTCTGATGAAATAATTTATTGATTCCTAAGTATTGAATCTACAGCTATGCAAAGTAGGCTCGAAACGCTACATTCGAAAAATTCTTTTTTAAATTATTTTAACCAGGGAGGGCGGATATAGCAACATGTTATATATTTGTAATCTACTCATGATTCTCTTTCATTTGATACCCCACATGACATGTTTATTTTTTTTTATTTTTTTTTTGGCCGCCATTTTGGATTTAAGGTACAAGGAGTAATTTTTCGAACTGCTAATAGCGATTTTCGGATTCAGCGATGTCCAAAACCCACGAAAAGCACTGTTAGCTACTTGTTACAAGATTTGCCTCTCACCTCAAAAACTAGAGCGATATTTCAATTTCTAGCCCAGTCTATAACGTACTACTCAAACTCAGAAATATTGAGCCGCTGACATAGCTCGTATAAATAACGACTAAAACCTGTAACTACAACCGTAGGTACGTGCCTTCCGAAGCACGGAATTATCTTTTTTTTTCGGACAAGCAAGCATAGGCTTTTATTAAGTATAGACTTATAAGAGTAGTTTATAGTCATGAATGCTACGTGTGTGTAAAAATGTAAAGAAAGAAAAAAAAAACTGCGAACATCACTACGAATAAGTTATAAGTACATTGAAATATTCCCTTTACCTACGTAAAACATTTTTATTGCATGAAAGATAAAATATTGAATAATTTGTGCATAATGATTCCTGATGAAAATATTTTCTTGTTTCTTACTTTTTAGAGCTCGAATTATCAGTAGTCGGGTTTTAGTTTTTGAACTTATTTTTTTATAGGTAGCGCACATTCATTCGCTCTACCAACAGTCAACCACACTAAGCAAATTAGTTACATAATACCTAAATAACATACATAAATACATATCCACTTAGAGAATATGGACTACTCATAGTCTAAGAAAACAAGGTCTTCTATTCCCAGAGTGACACAAGCCTACGTCACAATAACAAGCGAGAAGGAAATAACAATTAACATGCATTCGATAATGATGAACAGCATGATGACGTAGGCTTGTGTCAAGTCACGTAGTCGGAAGAGAGTACCTGGCGGAGTATATTATTATACCATGGGACTACTACTATGTAGAGTAGGCTTATAATTATATCAGTCCACTGCTGGACTAAAGCCTCTTGGACGGGGGGTGTTGCCATAATCCCCACGCTGAGCATCCGGATTCGGGATCGCAGTTGTTGATAGTTACACAGGGGAAAGCTGCTGCCCATTCCCTGATGTATGTTCGGACATGACGAACTGGAGATAAGACGGCCCCCCCCGTAGCCTAGTTGGTAGTACGTCTGCCTTTATGTATGTATGTCAGCTGTCTGACACCCATGGTACTGCCTAGTTTTGGGTCAGATGGCCGTGTGTGAGATGTCCCCACATAAACAAAAAAAAATCAGTTTGTAGAATTCTAAGCCGAGTATTCTATTCTCTAAGCCGTGTGCTAGGCTCACATAGTTTTGTGAGATGAGGTAGCGACGAAATATGTTAGAAACATAATATTAACCTATAGCTATTGGGTTTTTTTTGCTGATATATGTACCTACATTTGTTTGTTGACTAACCAGAATTCAAGGTTAACCAAAACAGGCTACTTGATAATGGATTGTAATAAGTCTTTCGGTCGCAATGGCAATGTCGTCGTCAAAGCAAAATATACAAATTCCGCTTAGCGGCTATACCCAAGCCTTTTTTTTTTACTTTTCCAAGTGGCCAATAAACCTTTTCCTTTACGAAAAAGTTTTAAAAATTCTACCTATGAGTGTTAATTAATTTTACTAATATAATGATGATGTAGGATTTTTTATCATTTAGTACGACGGCTATTTACTACAATTTCTAACTAAAAGTATATTCGTTTAACTGGTTAACCTATAAATAAACCGAAGCGATTACATATAATAAAATAAAAACATTATCAGTGAGTCTCATTGGTGTCGTGACGGGTCAATATCTGATAGTAGAGCTAATTCTAGTTATTAAGCCCTTACTTTAATTAAAATACCATATATGTCCTTTCCACGCTCGAAAGAACGAAAAGGGATATAGGTCATTTTCAATTTAAATTTAGAGACGTCAAACATCGATTTAACCATAGGTAAAAAAAATCTACCTCTGTGAATTTAACATGTTGATCATATAGTTTATGGCGTATGAAAACACACCGACTTAAATTACGCCTAATTTGACAGCTGCGCTCTTATTTTAAATATCAATAATGCATTTCCCGTCCTTTTCTATTCCCAGTATGAATGAAAATAAAACGAAAAATACCGCGGACTATTCAAATCAATGAGACTTAACAGAATCGCAGGCATTGGCTCGTGTCGTTAAATTGGATTGATAAGCTACAATGTACGAACTTTATAATTAAACTAGCTTTCCGCCGCGGCTCCGCCTGCGTTAACAGTTTTTCCCGTGGGAATGAGGCATTTTCCCGCGGTAAAAGGTAGCCTAAAGGTAGAATTTTTAAAATCGGTTCAGAAGTTTTTGAGTTTATTCGTTACAAACATGCACACTATTGCACACATACAAATAAACAAATCTTTCCTCTTTACAATAATAAGTATGATTAATAAAAATAAACATTTATTATATTTAAAAAGTAAATCGTAAAATTAAAATAATCTAAAGCAAAAACCACGTATCGCCCTAGTCTAGTGCGCAATAAAGAATACTCTATAACTCAATTAAATATCGAAGATATCTTCCCCAGGCAAGATGTCAGGCTGGACCAGCCCCAAGGACATAATTCTGAAGGTGGCAGACATCCTGACCGTGAAGGGAGGCACCGGCGCGATCGTGGAGTACCACGGGCCCGGCGTCGACGCGATCTCTTGCACTGGCATGGCTACCATCTGCAACATGGGCGCTGAGATCGGAGCCACCACCAGCGTAAGTCGTTCATCATCATCATCATCATCTCAGCCTGCTGGATAAAGGCCTCCCCCAAGGATCTCCACAATGATCGGTTCTGCCCTGCCCGCATCCAGCGGCTTCCCGAGACCCTCATCAGTTCGTCGGTCCACCTCGTGGGGGGCCTGCCCACACTACGTCTTTTCGTAAGACGTTAACAGCCATTGATTTATTTATACAGACCCACAGAATGCCACAGATAAAACATGAACGATTCATAAATGGGATGGCAAAAAGGCGCTCAAGCACTTCTTTTACCACAGTAAAAATAGAACCATTGTAAAGTAGATTATGGTTGTAGTTAGTAAAAATCACATATTACATTTTGATTCTGCACTACGTTACCGCAATGAAAATGCGACCGTAATGGGATAGAATAAGGTTGTAATTAGGAGTTTACACATTTGCAAGCAAGTCTTCAATGCGCTATTGTACGACGCGCATTGTGTTACAAATCAATGTTAACAGCCTATAACAAAAATTTCTTTCTTTCTTTCTTTTATATTACGAGTATTAATGTCCCTACCGAGAGGCTTCACTTCAGCGTAGAGTGAATAAACCTTAGTCGATTACGCTAGCCCAGTGCGGGTTCGTCGACTTCATATTTGAATTTCTTCCCAGGTGTGTGCATGTTTCATCACGATGTTTTCCTTCACAGTAAGAGCGTCGAATAAACGTACATATAAATTTGAAAATCAAAAACACATTAGTACATGCCAAGGCTTGAACCCGGAAACTTCGAAATGGAAGTCAACGGCTCTAGCCACTTGGCCACTGACGCTCTAGTCGATACGATACGAGTATTTCATTCTTATTTATAAAAAATATTTCTAAGACCTTTGCCCTTTCTTTTCAAGTGTCGTTATAAGTATAGCTTCTCACACACCAAGACAAAACTGTGACGTTGTAAAAACATCTTGTTAACCATAATATGTGTACAAATAGTAGATTGTATCATAAGGGAGCAAAATAATATTTTTACGGCGAGGGCGCTTTTTTGAATCCAGAGCGAAGTGAGGGATTCTAGAGTAGAATCCCGAGCGTAGCGAGGGATTCTTTAGTAGAATCCTGAACGTAGCGAGGGATTCAAAGTACGTCGCCAGAGCCAAAAATATATTTTGCGCCCGAGTGATACACTCTACTTTTCATCACCTACTATGAGAAAATAAAAGCGCCTCATATTTTATTGTAATAGGAGTTAATCTATACTTTCACTGTCACTTAAAGAACTCATTTTTCAAAACAAAACAAAACAATGAATTTCTAACAATCCGTGAAAATTTACGAAAACGCGGGCTGTAGTTCGCGCTTTTTTAATTTGTTTTTTTTTTTCATTCATCCGGCGGCGTGACTATGGGCCGTCGTACCAGCCAGTCTTTATTCAAACAATATTTGCGTTCGATTTCTTTGGTGCTGAACACTAAGATGTTCCAAATTCAAAAAGTGCGCGGCAAAGATAATTGCGGCGCACTTATAAAGAGGATTAAAAACTCATTACTGCCCGCTAAAAGTTTCTTATAGAAAACACCACCTTTGGGTGCACATAAAGGCGAACCAAGTCGTCCTTTTCGAATAGATGGGATGAAAAAGTATTTAACACTATAGAGACGTAATACATGCAAAGGTTAAAGAAACAAATCCTGTCAACTAGCTGAGGTGCGGGGTTGTGATTGCTCCAAAAGGCATGCAGCTTTCTATTGGTCGAAACTAACGGAAAACAAAGATATCTCAGACCCTAATCACTGAAGTATTGACAGGATTGGGTCGCCTCTTAGGACTGTATTCTACCAAAAAACTTATCTTTCTTACTCTATGCTAGTGATGTGCCGAGTCAATCGTTTCTAGTATTTCAGTACTCATTAAAAATATTCAAATCAATAGTTGAGTCAGAAGACTCAGGACTCGATTACTTTATTGGTCTCGAGTACGTATTTAAAACGTAGTTCTTAAAAAAAGACTTTAAGATAACCAAATAAATGTGTAAAATGATTAAAAACCATAGTAAACATACCTTTATTTACTTTATGGATTAAAATTATAAGCTTGTTGTTTGTTAGTTCGAAACTTCACATTCGAATACTATACAGTCTGGTAAAAAACGTGAAATTAATAGGGGCGCCACGTCACGCTCTAACCTATGGATATTTCTGAGAAGTAAGGTTAGTTCCGTTTCACGAGTTTTTTGCCAGACTGTAAGTGCTCGAAATCTGAATTCCAGTACCTTGGTATCCGAATACTTTATTTTGAATACTCGAATACGTGAGTACCTATCGGTTACTCTAGTCAGGCTGACTCGGCACATCACTAGTCTAAGCATGTGTCGTACATTTGCACAGGTGTTCCCGTACAACTCTCGTATGGAGGCGTACCTAAAGTCGACCAAGCGTGACAGCATCGCGGCCACAGCCAACAAGTATAAACACCTGCTCACACCAGACCCCAAGGCGCCTTATGACCAGGTAATAATATACCATAATATGCTAGGGGCCTTATGACCAGAATAGAATAGAATAGAATATACTTTATTGCACACCAGTAATAATAAGAAATTCAGTATACAACAGTAAAAGTGTACAAATAGGCGGCCTTATTGCTAAGGTAGCAATTTCTACCAGGCAACCAATGCAAAGGAGAGGCAACGATAACAGCAGCGGGGCAGTGCATTTACGATAAAATAAATAAATAAATAAACCAGGTGGTAAGATAACACAGTATTTGCTATGATCCTATGATCTATCTATTAAATTGTACAGCCACCAAAAGAGATGCTTCACTGCAATGTATATGAATGCAGTTTTAATTGTTTTTTAAATTAAAATAAAGTCTTCTTTCAGTAAAATGTTCTATCTACAATATTTAAGCTACTTTCTCTCCATGTAGCACAGCCGTGGGATGCCCTGTATAGTACGAGTATGCGACACTTTAAATGATGTTTGATACGTCACCGGACTAGCCGTCAGTTGCAGAAAGATCCATTAAAATTAAAGCTTCTTTAAATCTATTGCTGACCCTTTTTATCTTGTTGACAAAGAAAGAGTCAGCAACAGATTTAAAGAAACTTTAACTTTAATGCACCTTTCTGCAACTGACTATAGTTCGTCAAAACCACCAATAAGGAACTTTGTTCCAGCTGATCGAAATAGACCTGAATACTCTGGAGCCTCACGTAAACGGCCCCTTTACTCCCGACCTGGCCAACCCCATCTCCAAGCTGGGGGCCAACGCCAAGAAGCACGGCTGGCCCGTCGACATCAAAGTGGGCCTCATCGGATCCTGCACCAACTCCTCCTATGAGGATATGGGCCGCTGCGCGAGTATTGTTAAAGAGGTTAGTGCTTGATTATCCTGTAGGTTTTGAGGTTAACCTACGCCAACCCCATCTCCAAGCTGGGGGCCAACGCCAAGAAGCACGGCTGGCCCGTCGACATCAAAGTGGGGCTCATCGGATCATGCACCAACTCCTCCTATGAAGACATGGGCCGCTGCGCGAGTATTGTTAAAGAGGTTAGTGCTTGATTATCCTGTAGGTTTTGAGGTTAACCTACGCCAACCCCATCTCCAAGCTGGGGGCCAACGCCAAGAAGCACGGCTGGCCCGTCGACATCAAAGTGGGCCTCATCGGATCCTGCACCAACTCCTCTTATGAGGATATGGGCCGCTGCGCGAGTATTGTTAAAGAGGTTAGTGCTTGTTAACCCCCGACGAAAAAGAGGGGTGCTTAGAGAATAAATATACATAGAGCACGCGCATCGCTCCTCTGCCTTTATGTCAAGCGTAAGCAAATTTTGGCAGATTTTGTATGGGGTGAAATCAATAACATTTTTCTTTTTGGATTTGTTCCTCGAGTCATGTCTGCAACTTACACTGCACATTTCACAATGTTCTCCTATTAAATTACTTATTTTCACCGGGAAAAACAATCAGCTCCGAAAACCATTTGATACTAAACGAACGCGCTGAAGATATTCGGATTGTTCATATCCGTGCTTACGGTTTATACTAGATTAGGCGTACTCTATCCCTCCCTGATTTTTTCGATTTATACATACTTAGTTGTCATTATTATGTCCAGTGCAATGGACACTAATACTATTATGTACTCTCAGGCATTGAAACACGGCGTGAAGTCCAAGATCCCGTTCAACGTGACGCCCGGCTCCGAGCAAGTGCGAGCCACCATCGAACGCGACGGCATCGCTCAGACCCTCAGGGACTTCGGAGGCACCGTACGTTATTCAATTACCTTACATAATTCAATTAATTTATTCAGAACAATTAGTGCGTAGAACCGACGGCCGTTGGGGCAAAAAGGTTCTTGAATGGCGATCGCGCGCCGGAAGACGTAGCGTGGGCAGGCCCCCACAAGGTGGACCGACTATCTGGTGAGGGTCGCGGGAAGCCGCTGGATGCGGGCAAAGCAGGACCTATCGTCGTGGAGATCTTTGGGGGAGGCCTTTGTCCAGCAGTGGACGTCTACCAGGCTGAAATGATGATGATGATTCACAACAATTTATATTGTGTTGAACATAAATACTTTTATATAGGTTGGGGTCGACTGTCTAGGTATGTACAGAAGCTAGCACATGCGGTTGGACATTTGCACTACGAAATTCACCCCTGCCGCTTCGGAATACAATACATTTTTCTGTTATACTTTAAAAAGTCCTATAACTGCTGGTATATCTCTTGATTACTTTTCGTATGTTTTATTATGTTTCAAATTTAAATTAATGTTTTAGTTTCTGACTCAAAAGCGATGAAACTTCATCATCATCTCAGCCAAAAAACGTCCACTGCTGGACAAAGGCCTCCCCCAAAGATCTCCACAATGATCGGTCCTGCGCTGTCCTCATCCGATGAAACTTAATTATCATCTTTTCCAAATCAGGTGCTAGCCAACGCTTGCGGGCCTTGCATCGGCCAATGGGACCGCCAAGACGTGAAGAAGGGAGAGAAGAACACGATCGTGACGTCATACAACCGCAACTTCACCGGCAGGAACGACGCCAACCCCGCCACACACTGCTTCGTCACCAGCCCCGAGCTTGTCACTGCCCTCTCATTGGCTGGTGAGTGTAATATATAGAGAGCAGGTGATGTGAGTGACGTCATACAACCGCAACTTCACCGGCAGGAACGACGCCAACCCCGCCACACACTGCTTCGTCACCAGCCCCGAGCTTGTCACTGCCCTCTCATTAGCTGGTGAGTGTAATATATAGAGAACAGGTGATGTGAGTGACGTCATACAACCGCAACTTCACCGGCAGGAACGACGCCAACCCCGCCACACACTGCTTCGTCACCAGCCCCGAGCTTGTCACTGCCCTCTCATTGGCTGGTGAGTGTAATATATAGAGAACAGGTGATGTGAGTGACGTCATACAACCGCAACTTCACCGGCAGGAACGACGCCAACCCCGCCACACACTGCTTCGTCACCAGCCCCGAGCTTGTCACTGCCCTCTCATTGGCTGGTGAGTGTAATATATAGAGAACAGGTGATGTGAGTGACGTCATACAACCGCAACTTCACCGGCAGGAACGACGCCAACCCCGCCACACACTGCTTCGTCACCAGCCCCGAGCTTGTCACTGCCCTCTCATTGGCTGGTGAGTGTAATATATAGAGAACAGGTGATGTGAGTGACGTCATACAACCGCAACTTCACCGGCAGGAACGACGCCAACCCCGCCACACACTGCTTCGTCACCAGCCCCGAGCTTGTCACTGCCCTCTCATTGGCTGGTGAGTGTAATATATAGAGAACAGGTGATGTGAGTGACGTCATACAACCGCAACTTCACGCCGATTCCACTACATACATCCTAGATTTGAATTTGATACTGCCTTCTGATTGGCTGGTCTGCATTCTCTATTTGAATCTTGAAAAAAGATTTATTAGACACGCGTCCAACGTGTGTTTATCTTTTTTGTAGTAAAAAAGGATATGTTTTAGGAGAATTTGCCATGTTGAAGAAATTGGATCCGATTATGGTTTTCGTCACTAAAGTAGCGTTAATTGATTATTCACAAAATAAAACGAACACAAAAAAACGGTTTACTATCGAGTCGTCGATCAAAATATTTTATAATCTTTTAAACTATATTTTTTATTTATTGTAAAGTCTGACCAAAGAAATAAAAAACACGCTCTGGGGGCGCCACGTGTATATTTTTACGACTATGGCAACAATTCCCCTTATAAAATTAGTTCCATTGAAATTCCGCAATGTGGCGAGGTTTTTTATTTCTCTGGTCGGGCTTTATATACTTTTTTGCACACCAGAAATGACAAGAAATACATTCCACGATAATAAAAGTGTACAAATAGGCGGCCTTATTGGCTAAGGTAGCAATTTCTACTAGGAAACCAATAAAAAGTTCTCAAATTATTAGGCTACTTCTATGTCAGTAGCAACAAGTTCTAAATTCAGTCCCTAATATCACTATCGCGTTAATTCGCGTTGTTTTGTATATTACAAATAATTATTAAAAAAAACTATTGTAACTGTAACTGTCCTATTTATTACTGGTGTCAATAAAGAATATTTGTATTGTATTGTAATGTTAAATTTTTGTCAAACTCGCAAGCTAACCGCCCAAATGTCGCCCCCAGGTCGCCTAGACTTCAACCCTGTGACGGACGAGCTGACCGGCTCCGACGGGAAGAAGTTCAAGCTGTCAGA
This sequence comes from Teleiodes luculella, assembly GCA_948473455.1. Lineage (NCBI taxonomy): Eukaryota > Metazoa > Arthropoda > Insecta > Lepidoptera > Gelechiidae > Teleiodes > Teleiodes luculella. The sequence goes on along the minus strand of OX419595.1, from coordinate 3,433,731 downwards.
CCCCTTCGGAGACGAGCTGCCCGCCAAGGGGTTCGACCCCGGCCAGGACACCTACCAACACCCCCCAGAGGACGGCACCAGTAAGTTACTACTATATAACACCCCACTAGTGGACTAACAAGCTGTCAGACCCCTTCGGAGACGAACTGCCCGCCAAGGGGTTCGACCCCGGCCAGGACACCTACCAACACCCCCCAGAGGACGGCACCAGTAAGTTACTACTATATAACACCCCACTAGTGGACTAACAAGCTGTCAGACCCCTTCGGAGACGAACTGCCCGCCAAGGGGTTCGACCCCGGCCAGGACACCTACCAACACCCCCCAGAGGACGGCACCAGTAAGTTACTACTATATAACACCCCACTAGTGGACTAACAAGCTGTCAGACCCCTTCGGAGACGAACTGCCCGCCAAGGGGTTCGACCCCGGCCAGGACACCTACCAACACCCCCCAGAGGACGGCACCAGTAAGTTACTACTATATAACACCCCACTAGTGGACTAACAAGCTGTCAGACCCCTTCGGAGACGAACTGCCCGCCAAGGGGTTCGACCCCGGCCAGGACACCTACCAACACCCCCCAGAGGACGGCACCAGTAAGTTACTACTATATAACACCCCACTAGTGGACTAACAAGCTGTCAGACCCCTTCGGAGACGAGCTGCCCGCCAAGGGGTTCGACCCCGGCCAGGACACCTACCAACACCCCCCAGAGGACGGCACCAGTAAGTTACTACTATATAACACCCCACTAGTGGACTAACAAGCTGTCAGACCCCTTCGGAGACGAACTGCCCGCCAAGGGGTTCGACCCCGGCCAGGACACCTACCAACACCCCCCAGAGGACGGCACCAGTAAGTTACTACTATATAACACCCCACTAGTGGACTAACAAGCTGTCAGACCCCTTCGGAGACGAACTGCCCGCCAAGGGGTTCGACCCCGGCCAGGACACCTACCAACACCCCCCAGAGGACGGCACCAGTAAGTTACTACTATATAACACCCCACTAGTGGACTAACAAGCTGTCAGACCCCTTCGGAGACGAACTGCCCGCCAAGGGGTTCGACCCCGGCCAGGACACCTACCAACACCCCCCAGAGGACGGCACCAGTAAGTTACTACTATATAACACCCCACTAGTGGACTAACAAGCTGTCAGACCCCTTCGGAGACGAACTGCCCGCCAAGGGGTTCGACCCCGGCCAGGACACCTACCAACACCCCCCAGAGGACGGCACCAGTAAGTTACTACTATATAACACCCCACTAGTGGACTAACAAGCTGTCAGACCCCTTCGGAGACGAGCTGCCCGCCAAGGGGTTCGACCCCGGCCAGGACACCTACCAACACCCCCCAGAGGACGGCACCAGTAAGTTACTACTATATAACACCCCACTAGTGGACTAACAAGCTGTCAGACCCCTTCGGAGACGAACTGCCCGCCAAGGGGTTCGACCCCGGCCAGGACACCTACCAACACCCCCCAGAGGACGGCACCAGTAAGTTACTACTATATAACACCCCACTAGTGGACTAACAAGCTGTCAGACCCCTTCGGAGACGAACTGCCCGCCAAGGGGTTCGACCCCGGCCAGGACACCTACCAACACCCCCCAGAGGACGGCACCAGTAAATTACTACTATACAGGGCGTCCCACGGCTATGCCACATGGAGGGAAAGTACCTTAAATATTGTAAATAGAACATTTTACTGGAAGAAGACTATATTTTAATTTTAAAAACTATTAAAATTGCATTCATAATTTTTTTAATAATTACGTGGTTGAACCGGTAATCGAACCTGCTACACGAGAAAAAAAACACCCTGTAGTTTTATCATACCGATCGAAAAAACTACAAAAAAACCACAAAAAAAAAACAAAAAAAAAAGTGTAAAAGTGTGGTTTTTAGTTTTATCAGCGACCTCATTTCCACCTCTTTTTCCATTTCTTTCTCGTCTAAATTCAAACATTCAATTTTGGAATTCCTTCGTCATTGATACGTCATCCTCATCCATTTTTCATGTGAATAAATGTAAAACTCGCGCCAGTAAAGAAAAGAATCTAAAATGGCGGCGCGGATCATGCCAGTGCTTTCGGCATAAGGTGCTAAAGCAAACTGATTACGTTGCAGAGGTGAAAGTGGATGTGTCTCCCAGCTCGGACCGGCTGCAGCTCCTCACTCCCTTCGACAAGTGGGACGGCAAGGACCTCACTGAACTCACCATCCTGATCAAGGTAACTACTAATCTATAATAACATTTCAAAAGAAATTAAATGTTTACCATAAAAACGTAAATTATTAGTTTAAAAGATAAAAAAATATATAAGATTAGTGACATTTATAATATTAAGAAATAATATTATGTGCATGATTTGATTGACATTTTATTTTAAACAAAGATAATTTTTCTGTTTGTATTTTTCTGTCTTATTTATTATGTACGGTCACGTTCATAAGTCCAGTCATGTCACGTGCACCTATACTTCAAATTAACTTTTTTTCCAAAAGCATAGGAAACAGGTAGTCAGAAGGAACAGTACTGAATTGTTGAATAGTAAATAATTGTATTTTTGACTCCAGGTGAAGGGGAAATGTACCACGGACCACATCTCGGCCGCCGGGCCCTGGCTCAAGTACAGAGGACATCTCGACAACATCTCTAATAACATGTTCCTTACGTAAGTCAAACTTAGTCAACTTTTGGTTAATTTAAAAATTGCTACATCTACCATTTTTTAAACAAAAATTTTTCATCTAAGCTAAACAATTAACAAAAATGGAAATATAGCAAATCCATTACTAATATTAACAAATATGTATATTATCGTAGTTAAGAAAGTCTAAGCTTAAAAAAGAATTATTATTGGTTTTCACTAACAAAGTGTGAAGGTTACTAGCAAACAAAATTTTTACCAAATCTCATCTAAAGCGATTCTTAAGTTTAGTGAAAACGGGTGTAAAAGTTTTACACAAGAATAATGTTCTAAAATACCGTATGATTCTATCTTAAAAAGATTTCCTCTAGCCAGGCCTCCGTCACTCGCTCGCGTACGTTCGAACGTACAACGGACAGAGCGGCGCCAAACGCCCGCCTTAGCGCTTGCATCGCACGATTCTCGCCAAAACTATGAAATCACTAAGACTTAGTTCTGAGCAGAAAGTATTATTATTAAGATTTTGTAGGCTATTAGTAGGTATTTTCGCTTTTGTATGGGAGTGATGTATCTGTTACGTTAGTAACTATTTATTAATCTGTGCTCCAGCGCAACGAACGCCGAGAACGGCGAGCTGAATAAAGTGAAGAACCAAGTGACGGGCGAGTACGGCCCCGTGCCAGCCACAGCGCGCGCGTACAAGGCGGCCGGCGTGCGTTGGTGCGTCATCGGCGACGAGAACTACGGAGAGGGCAGCTCCAGGGAACACGCCGCGCTAGAGCCGCGCCATCTGGGGGGGCGAGCCATCATCGTCAAGAGCTTCGCCAGGTACAGTACAAGGCAGCCGGCGTGCGTTGGTGCGTCATCGGGGACGAGAACTACGGAGAGGGCAGCTCCAGGGAACACGCCGCGCTAGAGCCGCGCCATCTGGGGGGGCGAGCCATCATCGTCAAGAGCTTCGCCAGGTACAGTACAAGGCAGCCGGCGTGCGTTGGTGCGTCATCGGGGACGAGAACTACGGAGAGGGCAGCTCCAGGGAACACGCCGCGCTAGAGCCGCGCCATCTGGGGGGGCGAGCCATCATCGTCAAGAGCTTCGCCAGGTACAGTACAAGGCGGCCGGCGTGCGTTGGTGCGTCATCGGGGACGAGAACTACGGAGAGGGCAGCTCCAGGGAACACGCCGCGCTAGAGCCGCGCCATCTGGGGGGGCGAGCCATCATCGTCAAGAGCTTCGCCAGGTACAGTACAAGGCGGCCGGCGTGCGTTGGTGCGTCATCGGCGACGAGAACTACGGAGAGGGCAGCTCCAGGGAACACGCCGCGCTAGAGCCGCGCCATCTGGGGGGGCGAGCCATCATCGTCAAGAGCTTCGCCAGGTACAGTACAAGGCGGCCGGCGTGCGTTGGTGCGTCATCGGGGACGAGAACTACGGAGAGGGCAGCTCCAGGGAACACGCCGCGCTAGAGCCGCGCCATCTGGGGGGGCGAGCCATCATCGTCAAGAGCTTCGCCAGGTACAGTACAAGGCGGCCGGCGTGCGTTGGTGCGTCATCGGGGACGAGAACTACGGAGAGGGCAGCTCCAGGGAACACGCCGCGCTAGAGCCGCGCCATCTGGGGGGGCGAGCCATCATCGTCAAGAGCTTCGCCAGGTACAGTACAAGGCGGCCGGCGTGCGTTGGTGCGTCATCGGCGACGAGAACTACGGAGAGGGCAGCTCCAGGGAACACGCCGCGCTAGAGCCGCGCCATCTGGGGGGGCGAGCCATCATCGTCAAGAGCTTCGCCAGGTACAGTACAAGGCAGCCGGCGTGCGTTGGTGCGTCATCGGGGACGAGAACTACGGAGAGGGCAGCTCCAGGGAACACGCCGCGCTAGAGCCGCGCCATCTGGGGGGGCGAGCCATCATCGTCAAGAGCTTCGCCAGGTACAGTACAAGGCGGCCGGCGTGCGTTGGTGCGTCATCGGGGACGAGAACTACGGAGAGGGCAGCTCCAGGGAACACGCCGCGCTAGAGCCGCGCCATCTGGGGGGGCGAGCCATCATCGTCAAGAGCTTCGCCAGGTACAGTACAAGGCGGCCGGCGTGCGTTGGTGCGTCATCGGGGACGAGAACTACGGAGAGGGCAGCTCCAGGGAACACGCCGCGCTAGAGCCGCGCCATCTGGGGGGGCGAGCCATCATCGTCAAGAGCTTCGCCAGGTACAGTACAAGGCGGCCGGCGTGCGTTGGTGCGTCATCGGCGACGAGAACTACGGAGAGGGCAGCTCCAGGGAACACGCCGCGCTAGAGCCGCGCCATCTGGGGGGGCGAGCCATCATCGTCAAGAGCTTCGCCAGGTACAGTACAAGGCGGCCGGCGTGCGTTGGTGCGTCATCGGGGACGAGAACTACGGAGAGGGCAGCTCCAGGGAACACGCCGCGCTAGAGCCGCGCCATCTGGGGGGGCGAGCCATCATCGTCAAGAGCTTCGCCAGGTACAGTACAAGGCGGCCGGCGTGCGTTGGTGCGTCATCGGGGACGAGAACTACGGAGAGGGCAGCTCCAGGGAACACGCCGCGCTAGAGCCGCGCCATCTGGGGGGGCGAGCCATCATCGTCAAGAGCTTCGCCAGGTACAGTACAAGGCGGCCGGCGTGCGTTGGTGCGTCATCGGGGACGAGAACTACGGAGAGGGCAGCTCCAGGGAACACGCCGCGCTAGAGCCGCGCCATCTGGGGGGGCGAGCCATCATCGTCAAGAGCTTCGCCAGGTACAGTACAAGGCGGCCGGCGTGCGTTGGTGCGTCATCGGGGACGAGAACTACGGAGAGGGCAGCTCCAGGGAACACGCCGCGCTAGAGCCGCGCCATCTGGGGGGGCGAGCCATCATCGTCAAGAGCTTCGCCAGGTACAGTACAAGGCGGCCGGCGTGCGTTGGTGCGTCATCGGGGACGAGAACTACGGAGAGGGCAGCTCCAGGGAACACGCCGCGCTAGAGCCGCGCCATCTGGGGGGGCGAGCCATCATCGTCAAGAGCTTCGCCAGGTGCAGAGGCTCTAAAATCAATATCGATCCCAATTTCAACCCAGTCCAACACCAAAGTCAATTTTAGACCGTTACTCTTGATTTGTCCACCAAGAGTTGACAAATGTCCAGCTTAGTTTAGTTCACTCAATAGCTTCCCAATATGAAACCAAGGTGGCGCTAGTGTGTCATTCGATCGGAATCGCCGTCAAAAGTAGCTCGTCAGTACGCGCCAGACTTGTAGCACGATTCGCGTCGCAGTAGCGGCATATAGGTTTTTTTTCTTAGCCTAGTTACGAGTATTGTCACACAGTTTTGATCTTGTGATAATGGCACCCTAGAGAGGGTCTCTAGCGTCAAGGTCATCCCGCCATCGCTTCCAAGGTCTGACTCTTCCACGCCGGCTGTCCTTTAGTATCCTCAGTAGACGATCTTAGCCCAAGACATCAGTACATAGAATAAAACAAAGTCGCTTTCTTTGTCCCCATGTCCCTATGTATGCTTAAATCTTTAAAACTACGCAACGGATTTTGATGCGGTTTTTTTAAATAGATAGAGTGATTCAAGAGGAAGGTTTATATGTATAATAAATGCATAATTTAAGGATAACCCACAATAACCATTTTCCCGTGCGGAGCCGGGGCGGGTCGCTAGTGTTCAATATATCTATTTTTAAAGAAAATAAGATAATCTAACAGTGTTGTTATGTGTGCAGAATCCACGAGACGAACTTAAAGAAGCAAGGCATGCTCCCGCTGACGTTCGCCAACGCAGCCGACTACGACAAGATACAGCCCACTGACAAGATCTCCCTGCTCGGACTCAAGGACCTCGCGCCCGGCAAGGTAACACTAGCCGCCAATAGATGGCGCTGTCACAAACTTATTAAAGCCCGATCCGAAGTCGTTGGTCCCGGCTACTATTTGCGGATGTAAAGTCCGACCAAAGAAATAAGAAACCTCGCCATATTGCGGAATTTCAATGGAACTAATTTTATAAGGGAAATTGTTGCCATAGTCGTAAAAATATACACGTGGCGCCCCCAGAGCAGGTTTCTTATTTCTTTGGTCGTGCTTTAAAGCCTGACCATGCTTTATTTGTTAAAATTACCCTTATCTTATTCCTTGCCTTGCAAATTAATTCACAATGGCATAAAATTTATAGTATAGGTTTATTTAATTGTATAGGCAATGTGGGCAGTGGGTAGCTCCTGCCCTTTGAAAAAAGCTTATCAAAATCATCTAATCAAAAACTGTGACGTCATAAGTTTGTATTCCCTTTAATTTTCTATGCAAAATTATGTTTTGACGTTTCATAAAAAGATCATTTTACACCCAGTCAAAATCCCTATTGATTATGTTCTTTTTTCCGCAGCCTGTTGATTGTGAAATCAAGCACGCAGACGGCAAAACGGAACGCATTAAGTTAAACCACTCCCTCAACGAACAACAGATCAGCTGGTTCAAGGCTGGTTCCGCACTCAACCGCATGAAGGAACTTTCCAGCGGAAAGTAATCAACTCAACGATACCATACTAAACATATGCCATTATTGTATTCGCCATTTTAAAATGTTTTAGAAAATTTAACAGTCTTTCATGTAACTTAAGTGCTAAAATTATGAAAAGGCCATCTTAATTGTTGCTAATTGTACACTATTGTACAGGTTGTTTCGTTTGTAAAAACATCCTAATTTGGTGAATAGTTACTTACATCATGGTATAGTTGATACTCAGAGCCTTCACTTGCACTGGAGTAGATTTTTGATCTTTGTGTGAATAATACTTCAGCGTATGAAATTAATGAATTATATAGGTAATATTATGAAATTGTTCTGGTGTAGCAATTTATAAGAATCTCGCACTAAGCATGATCAAAAGATTCCGATTTTGAAGTCTTTTTGTGTGGTAGCTTGATGCATTTTTGATGTGATTTTAAATTAATTAAATCAGCTAGATTTTAATGGAGTCTTTTCATTGTGAAAACATGCAGTGTGTGGGAATTATTAAAATTACGTACTTAGTAAAACTGCCTTAATAAGATACCAGTGCAAGTTGTTACCATAATATTGTGTAGTTTTCTCAATATTTAAATAATATAATAGCGCAATTTCTCAATCAAATATCTCGGACAATACGCGGCGTTGCGGTGAATCTATATTAAAGTAGATTAGTAAGTACAAAGAATAGATGAAATTAGTATTAAGTTTCAACCTTTCTTCATTTTATTATGTATTGTTAATCAAATACGAAATCGTCTTTTATTTGTTTTTAATTATTTATGTAAATAATATTTACGAACCGAAAATAAACATTTGTAAAATATTCTAATGCATTTTCTTTTGACTTATTTTTCTGATGCCGAATTTATTATGTATCCCGAAAGAAGTCTCTACGTCTCTACTACTTAGAATCTCTTTTGAAACGGGAAGTGGTTAATCTCGGGACGGGAACTATACAACTTTTTGAATTAGTGATGGGCCGAATATTCGGCAAAATAACCGATTATTCGGAAAAAATGGTCTTCAAAGTTTTTATGTCGTGTGTTGATGATTCGAAAGTTATTTTTTTAAGATGTAAGCAATTGTAATGAAGTAATTGCAAAATACAGTGTAGTTTTGTCAGTACTTTGCTTTGTTTCTTTTCGCAATCGATTTAAATTTCAGTTTACTTATAGCATACGAAAAATATTGTAAAGACTGTCTAAATGGGCTGGTTAGGATTCAGCTGAGGGATTCAGTTGCAATAAACTTTTTCTAATAATATTTAAGTATTACTTGTGAGAAAAGGCTAATTCAATTATGCCAAATATTCGGTTCGGTAAGTTTTTTACCGAACATTCGGCCGAAAGTTTGTATTCCGTGAAACCAATGTTCGGCTCAACACTATTTTTTGATGTGCAGCATGTGGTGTGGTCAGAACCAAAGAAATGTTTTGCAAAAGATATAAAGAATAAATAATAAAACAAACAGGGTAAGCTAAATAAAACCGTAAAAGTATATACACATATTTTCTCTTTTCTACTTTATTTAAAAGTCTTTTGCATGCTGATTGGTGGTGTATAATTTTAAATTGAGTATTGTAATTTTACCCCCATACATACATTTTTAGTTATTGTCTTTGCATTTCCTTAGGGGTGTATGTATCAGCCGCCGCGCGCCTGTCAGCTCGGCGAAAACAGCTGCATAGCCAGCCATTAGAGCAAAGAATGTGTGATGTTGCAAATGGAGAAACAGACTATGTACCTTGCTAGGATTACTTAAAAGTCTTAAGTGTAATTCCTTAGCTTTTAATAGAAAACAAAATGAAACCAATAAACTTAGTGTAAAACTATTTTATTAGAGCAGAAGTTTAATCCTCGTTATCTTCATTGTCGCTGTCAGCGTTGATGTTGAAGTAGCGGAGCTCGTATGAGTCGTGTGCAGAAGCTACCACTCGCAGCCAGTCACGAAGGTTGTTCTTCTTGAGGTATCGCTTTGTCAAGTATTTGAGGTACCTCTTTGAGAAGGGAATGTCTGAAAAGAGTAAATTTATCTATTATCTATTGAACATTTTGCGAAATGGTAATAATAATCTATATTCTAATCAATATTCATGAGGGTTGTGGCTCAACTAAGTGCCTGTCTCAGAGGTATTGGGGAGATAGTGAATGTGGTTCAGTTACATCTGCTTATCCTTTGCCAAGGCGAACTTTATCACCTTGCTCAGAGATGTCTTTACCAACAGTTGAATTATTTACTACACATACATATTGAACATTAATCATGATTAACATCATAATACAAATCTTAGGTACCTATCGTTCGTCTGTTCGTTTGCCATTAGTCACATTCCAGTCATATGCACTGACCTATACTAATTTGATACAAAACATGGATCCGAAATAGTGTATTCACAATCAAAACTTGCATTTACCTTTTGTTTTGCATTTAATAATAATAATATTAATAGCCTTTATTCCACATTTAAAAACATTACAAAAGTTTCTTGCATTTACCTTTAGAAAAAGAATTGTACAACCCAAATAAATAATCTGTAATTACAAATTATTCCAATTGGATGGATGATACTATTGCTGTACTGTTGTCGACAGTCATATCAATTTGATGATTGCAGACTGTTTCTTATTTTATGTAAGACTTATTTTGGAAAATGTAATTAGACTTAGCATGGACAAGTAAAATAAGAAATTGGACTTAAAAATCACCAACACAAAGAATCTTCAAGTGAGCAAGTGTACTGTGGTTTCTATTTGGGTATAAGTGCAATAATTTCAATTGAAAGTTTTAACTAGTAATTTATGTAGGGCACAAAGTGTCTCATAGATCTGAAAACATAACCTCCACTTCTAATGTTTTCGTACGTACATAGATTGCATATCTGACATAGATTTATTCATTATTATAGCAGTAAAGTTAGATCTGTAAGTAAATGCTGCTCACCTGCGTTGATAGCAACCTTCGTCTTGTCTCTGGCGATGACAACGTGATTACTAAGGTTATTAGTCTTGCCCTCAACTTTAACGTGCTCCTTCAGGTATTTCTCGAAATTGCCCACATCGAGAATGCTGTCCTCTGCAGGGTGGGTGCAGTCAATCACGAATTTCAAGTTGATTTTCCGCTTCAGACCCTTGCCGCGGATTTTACCACCCTTGATACCTTTCTTGCCAGTTTTTTGGTGCAATTGCGGCTTCTTAGCCACGGGTTTCTTTGTCACTGCCATTGTGGCAACCTGAAAGATTTGGGAATAGTATTATTTACACAAAACCAATGTTTTTTACACAATTTACCACGTATTTTATGAAATAACCTACCGAACACGTGTATAGCAGTTACCGAAGAAACTGCAAAATGGCCGACACAAACGTCAACGTTTGAACAGTTGGACAGCCTGCACTCAGCACCAATATGGCCAACTTATAGAAAAAACCGTACATCGTTAATACCGGTTATTACAACGCCCTCTACTGTATAATTTATTAACTTTGTAATACCAAAAAAAAAACAATCCGTCCGTGCCAAAATCCGTAATCCGTATGGAAAACGAAAACGAGACAAACAAAATCGATGTTTCTGCTGATTCCGTACGTCTGTGTTTACATTAGGCTCCTGTTAAGCATACTCTGCAAAACTTGACCACTTTTCGAGAATAATTCCCTAATAATCAAGCAGCCTGCCTGGCTCCAAACATCCAAATGCTCTTCCCTTCTATTACTTATGTACTTCCCATCGGTAATGAAATGACTAATTAAAAATAATTAATACCAAAGCCGTTTTTCACGCAGCCCACATCTTCGTTATGGGCTACTAAGGCTAGATAGGCCTTTCCTCTCGCGCGAATAGTGACACAGCATGATGGCGATATCATGCAGGATGACCTATCTAGCCAACTAAATATAAACCGGTTCAGCAAACCAAGTAACCGTACAAGTAACGCTAATAAAATAAAGGCAGTTCTATTAAACCCAATCGTAAAAATCTGATATATCTCCAGTTATATATTCCGTGCTCCAGCGTTTAGCAATAAGGCCGCCTATTTCTAGCCGCATACTTAGGTAACCGTAACTGTACGTAGCCACACGTAAATGAATGAGGCGTAGGCACGCGTAGGTACGTAGCTAGCCACACACAGAATACCTACCGAATAGCTTTTGAGTTACTTACCTATCTTTTAGGTGTCAAGTTCAAGTGACCTACATGCTACAGTACAACCATATTCATACATTTCGAACAACGACGACATATTTCGAACGAATTTCTTTATCAGCATCACATATCCTATCTATAGACAGTGTAGTTAGTTGGTACGCAATTTAAGCAAGTAAGATCGTCATTCAGTAAGATTTAGCATCAAGATAGCCAGTTTATTACATGACACTTAACTTTTATGTAGCAGCGCTAACTACGAGGCGACCGGTTTCGTGAGGGGCACGGCGACCGACCATTGTCTTCGCTCCACTCAACGATATTATTTTCCCATGAATGAACCGCGCTGTTCGCGATTCGAGGTCACGACGTTTTTTTTACTCGACGTGATGTAATGTTCCCTCACTTTTGATACAAGTCACATTCTTCATTCTTGATATCCGTGAATCAGTGCTGTTGTATTGTAGCTATAGCTAATCTGAGATTTAAGTTCTTGAGTGCATTCAAATGTTAATGTAATGGCTAGTCGGTCGCCATAAGTTTCCTATATTTTGGCCTGGTTTGAATACAAAGAAGCGCGTAATTTAAACCTTGAGGAAAGTCGAGCATGCGTATTAACACTATCTCGGAGCGGTGTCGTGAACTTCGTGACTTGAGCCGCGCGGCGCGAGGGACGCAACACAATCGGCGCGCGCAGTTTATTTACGCTCTTACACGAAATCGGTTCAACGTAGAGTGATGTAAACCTATTTTTGAAGTTAACCTCACTTCTTTTACCTATAAGGTGATTCATCGACACGCAGTTAACCACAGCGCAGTGTTTCAAGTGTTTGTCACATGTAAATATTTGAAGACAATGAAGTTTCGCTACAAATGTAAGACGGAGTGGAGTGAGTGCAAATAAAATCGATAAGAATTATGGAAAACTTTATAAGGTCATGCTAGTAAGATGGACAACTGTTTCGCCGCTTGCGGCTGTGATGACAGTGAGGGGATCACTAAGGCCGACTTCGACCGATTCACGGATAAAATTGAAAACGTTCTCAATGATGATAAAGGGAGGAGATTATTTAGGAACTTCATGTTTACTTCTAAAATGAAAGACGGTCGAAAGACTCTGGACTTTTGGGAGCACGTTGAACGTCTCCTAGGAAACAAGGAAGGCAGCGCATCAGGAACCATGTCTCCCAGAAACTACCTGAAAGAAGTAGATCGCTTGATGGACGAAGCCGAAAGGATAGAAGAGTTAGACTTTGCAGCAATGGAAAGGCTACAGATCGCGCGCGATAACGAAAACAAGGACGAAATAAACGAAGTGCTAAAAATATTAAAAGTAGAGGCTACGAAGGCAATGAGAAGGGAATACAATGCATTTAGAAGACACTTTGTACCTCAGAAGTAATTAGATTAGGTAACGATGTAGGTACTCGTAACTTCACTTGCTGGAACACCGTGCCTTCCGTTTGTTTGGATGCATTTTCAAAGTACGCGCCATTTTGTTTTTGTTTTTCTGTGCTAAGTTGAAAAACGTACATTTTATAAACTTATAGAAGACGTAATTCTATGTAAAGCCTGACAAAGAAATAAAAAACCTGCTCTGGGGGCGCCACGTATATTTTTACGACTATGGCAACAATTTCCCTTATAAAATTTGTTTCATTGAAATTCCGCAATATGGCGAGGTTTCTTATTTCTCTCTATTTCTCTGGTCAGGCTTTAAGTAATTGATTTCGTAAATATGTAAGTACATTAACGTAATTTTAAATTTATAAATTGAAACTCATACTTGGGCCAGTAAACTTTATGAGAAAAACCGTCCTTTTTTGTTTGCTAGATACATACTCTTGTTATTTTTTATAATTTATAATGGTACCTATATATAATACACGTGTGAGGATTCTTTTGTTTGTTTAAAAACTACTCTTAACCAGAACTATTAGGCAAGAGCTATATTTTGTAATAGAACACAAATGACACCAGAATTACCATCTATCATTTTAATTACAGTAGCACACAGCAAAAATGTTTTAACTTAAGAGCTTTATTGCACACGAAATGAACGGGATTCCTTATTATATCCCGCTGTGCCTCAGCCTTGTTTTGTGCCTAATCGTTTTGGTTGTGTAGTGCCTAAATGCCTGAATTAAATCTTATGCTTTTGAGACTGATGTATTTGTTGTATTTTATTTTTCAAAAACCTCTGTTGGACTTGTGTCTTGTAAAAGAAAAAAACGTAAAAGATTCGGTGATTTTTTTTTCTGGTTTTGGCGTTAGTGAAACTGCGCGTTTTATTTTCAAGGTAGTGAAACTGAACGAGTAATAAAACGGAGAAACGGAGAACAACGGAATTTGGAAGGGAGGGGTAGTCAAGAATTGCATAAAAGTAAAAAAAGCGGCCAAGTGTGAGTCGGACTCGCCCATGAAGGGTTCCGTAGCAGCAAGTAACATAATATACAAATTCTTTTAATTCGTTGTAACTTATAATAATAGTGAAAGGTAAATTGCGGTTTACGATTTATGACGTATTAAAAAAAAACAGATCTCGTTCAAAGCAATCTTCAGTAGAAGTTTGCATTGTAATGTACATCATATATTTCTTTTAGTTTTATCATTCTCTTATTTTAGAAGTTACATTTTACCACTATGGAAGTGTCTCCCGCGCAAACTATCCTGTTTAGAAAATCACACGAATGGACTTGATAAAAAAAATGTGTTTCAGTTCTAAGTACCCCTACTTAGAACTGAAACACAATATTTTTTTCTACTTTTGTGTGAAAATCTTAATACGGTTCACAGAATACATCTACTTACCGAGTTTTAACAGTATAGATAGCTCTTATAGTTTCGGAAAAAAGTGGCTGTGACATACGGACGGACAGACAGACGGACATAACGAATCCATAAGGGTTCAGTTTTTTGCCATTTGGCTACGGAACCCTAAAAACTAACAAACAATCGGATAGTTTCCGTTTTTACAGAATATAAAGAAAGAGCATTCATACAAAAAAAAATAAACGAAAGTATTATGACTAAATGTAGTATAATCATTACATTGGTTTAAAAAAATAATTGCACAGATAAATAGGACATCTTTACAAATAATATGATAAGTACAATAAATTTTAAAACATTGTAGCAATGCATTTACAAGATAAAAACAGAGTATTCAGACAATACAAATTAACAATAAGTTTATTAAAACCAATCATAATGCTTTTCTTAGTTAAAATATAAAGGAATCTATTGAGTTAAAATTCATCATTAAAATTCAATCTTAATCCATCACACATTAAATGTTGCTGAGATATTGATTAATTCTTATAATCACAGAGCTCTATGTCTCTTATGAATCATTTAGCTTACTTCAACTAGGACTACACTTTTACACTTATGTTATCACTTGGACATTTTAGTCACCTCATTGTGCAACTAAAATGTTTTCTTACTTCTAGGTTTTCTTCCAGGAATAGTACATCTCCAGTGGCTTGTTTATCTGTAAACAAACAATATAGAGATCAAATTGAATTATTATACTTCGATTTTAAATTGTAAATTATTATCCTGCTAATGTTTGGGAGGATGGATGTATGGATGTTTGTTACTCTTTCACGCAAAAACTACTGAATGGATGTCAATGAAACTTTACAAGAATTATAGCTTATACTTTTTATACATTACAATAATCTAATGTATAAGCTATATTTTACCGTGAGAAATAACTCATTCCCACGGAAAAATCTGTTGACGCGGACGGAGCCGCGGGGCGTAAAGCTAGTAATTCGTATAGTAAACTCTGTACTGTATTTCTATTATTACTTTGATGTGGAAAATCGATATTCATGCATAACAATCACAATATTTACAATACCATTACAACTAGATTGAATGAGTGGCACCGGTGGGCAGGGATACCTTAGATAAGAAAAATGAGTTTTTGCCTTAGCGGCATTAAAATAGTATATTTCATTACAAGTGCGGAAAGGCTGTCATTGCAAAGAGTTCCGACAAATGTGTACCCGAGCCGAGGCGCAGCCGAAGGCGAGGGTAGACAGTCGGAACGAGTTGCAATGACGGTTCCGCACGTGTACTGAACGACTATTTTTAATACAGTTGCGAAAAAATGAAGCAATTTAATAAAATAATAAAAACAATAAAAAAAAATGACGCCAACCGTAGAATATAAGCAGGCAGAGATTTTTTTTCTTCACCCATTCTGGTAGACAAAGGGAACTATGCCCATACAGCCAAGTCTTCAAATGTTTTTATTGATATGAAATGAAAATGTTTAATAAGATGAATTAAAATGAAACCTAACGTAACTCATTCAATTAAATCATTAAATCTGATATTTAACAAATTAGTAGCTTCTTTTTAGAAATATACGTATTTGCATGAAACATAAAAACTTCATGGTTGGTTTTTCTTTTTATTAGACATTATTTTGACAGTTGGGAAAGAAAACGCACGAGTGCGGGAAAGGTAAAGAAAAAGCACGCGTGTGTAATAGCCCACTTCCCGAACGCTATACGACCCTGCAATACGCCACTTTTTGAGCAACTGTATTAAAAATGGTTTTTCTTCAATTGAGTTTCTTTTGCGACCTCTTCACAGAAAACTGCACATGTTGTATTGCTGAAGTCTTCAGTAAATGTAAATGACTACTTAACTAATTGATGTAGAATGTTCATAATTTCAATTAAATAATTTTTGTTATTGATAAAGAAGTAAGAAAGTAAGTTTAAAAAATAAATAAGTTTTTTAGGGAAGCTATTAAAAAAATTTTTTATTAACCTACGTTGTGTCGAAAAGGTCACTGCTTCAAGCTTCACTGGACTTGCGGGGGATCGGAAGGCTCTACCCCAGAGTAGTCATACAAAAGCAGCTAGAGGGCTAGAGAGGCCTCGGACCACGGCCTAGCGCATTGATACGAGATAAACATTCAAAATTCAAAATTATTTATTTGCAAAATTGTAAAGGAGGCGACGCCTGATTGACTCCGTGTCTGATTACTAGTTTTGATTTTTATTTTGGCCGCGTCCCCGCCAGTGGGTACGGGCATTGTTACCTGAAGGGTATTGACTGTCTGTAAGCTCTTTCATGCTTAAATGAACGAATTGTCGTAAGTGTGCTAAGGCAATTTTTACTGCAAGAAAATATCTCAGTCCCACAGGAAAAATATTAGGTGGAAAGTATTTATTTAATCGTTTTACTACTCGTACCTTCCAAAATTTATCATTGATCTGTCGCAAAGTTTGCGAGCCAGCTAGGGGCACAAACTGGCCTGGGGATGGAGCCACGTAGATGCAGAAGTTTAGCAGACGGTACGCTTCAGGCAGCTCCGCATCCAGGTCCAGGGTCAGACGCATCGCCAAGTACTTGCTCAAGTGGTCCACTGAAAGTTACAAAAACAATAGCTTTTATTGCCTGAATGTGTTAAGTTACCTTTTATTATA
This sequence comes from Teleiodes luculella, assembly GCA_948473455.1. Classification (NCBI taxonomy): domain Eukaryota; kingdom Metazoa; phylum Arthropoda; class Insecta; order Lepidoptera; family Gelechiidae; genus Teleiodes; species Teleiodes luculella. The sequence continues at coordinate 3,416,968 of OX419595.1, read as the reverse complement.
AAAATAAGTAAATACATGTGAAAATTTAAGTTAAAATGATGGTTTATTTGGTGCATCTCATTGCTCAAATGTTATAAATGCAATCAAATTTGCGTAATTATGAAAAGGAAATATTAAACCTTCACTCAATCACACAAAAATGCTAAATGCTCACCAAAATTACTGGATTTCACACTAAACATTGGTTAGGTTAAGTTTAGAGTGCAAACCATTTATTTTGATGTGCATTTTTTTTAATGATATGAATATAAATACTTGCCATTATAAAATTATAGTTTCGTGAAACACAAGCTTATTTATTTAAGAAACTTACCCACCCATACTACCAATACATAGTATGGTCAAAGTATCCAGCCAATGTGCCAGTTATCGTATTTGTGATTATTCATAAATTGCAGTTTAGTAAAAAAGACCCAAGGACCCAATGAGAGGACTCAAGATAGTCGAGTTGGATGAGTCTCTATTGAAAATGACAAACATTATAGTATCTATGGACCTAGTTGCCTGAATATAAAAAAAAAACAAAATTACCAGAAGCATTGGCAGTAGTTTTTAGGTATCTAACAGAGCTGTCTCTTAAAGCCCTCATCAGCTGATTGTCTCCAGTCATTTCGGTCGGGTGCGGTTTAAATACCAGCTCAATCTCGTTGGGGTTTAACGGCTCCCCTTCTCCTTCTGTGTCCATTGAGTTCTCACCTTCAGTTCTGGAATAAGAAAGAAATTTGGGTATCACTTTCTAGTTTTCTTACAGAAAATCTTAAGTTTATAGATTAAAATAAGTATTATTGTCAGTCATATAAATTGGCCATAAATAGATAGGAAATAGTATAAAGTAAAGTAAAACTTTACACAGAATAGTCTGCATGCAGCTAATGCTGAGTGGAGACCATTTTTGGACAAAAAGACATGTTACCTACTTATGTACAAAAATACGTCATTTTATAATTTCGCTTAGAAGACTTTTTATGTGCAACTCTGTAAAATACCAACCTGCCATCACTAGATTCACTCTCTTCACTGCGTTCTGAAGTCAAAATTGACTTTGCTCTTTTCGTAATACTTGTGTTCTTCGATATTGAGCTCACATTGGAAGGTACTGGAGATGGCGTGCTCCTCACTGACGCAGGATTCGATGTGGACTGTCCAGGAGTGGTCGGGTTAGCTGAAGATGTACTATCTTTGGGGATAGATGAGCTGCTATGACCAGCATCAGCAGTCCCGCTAGAATTGGACGGGTTGCCATCATCATGAGCTTTCCTAGACCTCTGAGGCCTGTTCTGAGCCTGAAGCTTGATCCCCTCAGTAATGGAGTTAACCAAAGACACCTGTGAGTGAGACATGTTCAATTTGGCCAATACTCGTTCCTGGTGAGCTTCATACTCATCTCTACTTGGGTAAATCTTCGAGATAAGCAAGTCGAAATTAGGGTCCGGTCGTAATGACCTTTTTGACACCAACTTCTTACGACACGTAGGGCATTCCTTGTTGCCCGACCGTAGAGCTGTTATAATACAGTCGGAACAAAACCTGTGGAGGCATTCCTTTGTAGTCATCGTCTTTTTGAGCATATCCAGGCATATTGGACACATCAATTCACTGTGCAAGCTTCTAGGAGACACCGCTATTTCGGTAGAGTCGGTAACCACTTCTTGAGGCGTACGGTGGAGTTCGTAAAGGGATAGTTCCCATGTTTTATTCTGTGACGGTTCGGCAGAAGACATATTTGATAAATCACGTTCTTCTTAATCTATTTACAAATAAAATTAATACATTTTGTATACTAAAAACAAGCCGCTTCTGAACTATTCTGCTGACTTTTCCACCATTTATTTTCTTTGTTTTTTTAATTTATATTTCAAACAAAGGGATAGGCAAAGAAAAAAGCTCCATACAGCCTATAAACAAAAAACCGGTAACGAAACGAAAGTAATGAATGATTCACATTCGCGCAAAAATGCGCGATTTTCGTGCCTTGGCGCGCCGCGCCGCCCGCCATGAACACGATTACGACAATAAAATAGAATAGAATAGATAGAATATACTTAAAAAAAATAATTGGAGCTCGAAAAATAATAATTCAAAAATCTAGAACGGCAAATAACGAGACGGTGTTCGGTAAGGATATATTGCAGTCATTAACTTTATTTATTATATCTCACTAGAGTTAAAGATGGAAAAAATGCGGAAAACGGCCACTTTTCGCACGTCAAGCACGTAAATGGCTAGTTCGTTCACGGCGCCACACCACACTATTATTACTCTGAGATAGAGCCCTAAGTAAAAAGCAAAGCAGAAGTAATCTCTAGCGCGAATATTTAGAAAGGAACTACTAACTATTCATTTTATAAACTAGGAATTAATTGCAACGGTTTTTATTACTCTACCAGTTAGAAATGCATATAATACTTGTATGAGTTTATTTTATGCTGCAAGGTGTAACTGGTCATCCAACCTTTGATGGCTCTGGCTCTGAGTTTATGATATAAGTGTTTATAAACTGCCATATTTGGCTCTTGATAATCTTATTAATCTCCCTTGTTGAGCTTATTGGCGCCAAGTCCGTTTTATCGTGATGTCTTGTATTTTTCATTTTAGAAAATATTGTTTTTGTTATAAATGAAAATGACTAGTACCTACACTGGGCTAATAAAACCGAACCAGTTTTATGATGTTAATTCAATCAAATCCTTTTAAGTTCTGTTAAAACTACAAGTGCCTATACAATTTTTTCTACGTTTTAGGATCAAAATCTCATACAAGTTACAAATTACAATTACAAATATTCTTTATTGACACCAAGAAACACAGACATTATAACACATACAAAGAGAACATTAGGTTTCAACAGGCGGCATTCAAAAGTTGTAGGTACGTAACTATTATTTTTGATAGATCAACTTCTAAAATTCATATTATTATCTAGCTCTCGTTATTACTGACTATTAATTTCTAAATGCATTTCTAATCGAGCTCAGAGTATTTAGGTATTTACCTACTTATAGACAGTTAAATAAAACATCCGTTTGGTGACATCAATGATTTTAATCATTAAATTGGTTTGGTAAAATCAACCACTAATGGCATACAGCTGATTACTTCCAGGTACCATTAAGTACGTATTACTAGTACCAGTACTAAGATTAGTATTGGGAGCTCCGTTGTTCTGGGCTACTGGAACAACCGCGTATTGCAGTCCAGTATTACCCTGGACAGGATTCGTTCTCGGACCCTGTATCAAAGTATATTGGTTACTACCAGGGTTGGTAGAAACTAACAATTGTTGTCCATTGCTAACCACAGGTTGCGCATTGTTCACTAACGATTGTCCATTGATAATAGGTTGTCCGTTGGTGATGACCTGGGCTACTTGTCCGTTAGATAGAACAACTTGGCTGGACTGTGGCACGAGTTGGGTATTTGGTTGCTGGCTGAGGAAAATTGGCTGTTGATTTGGTTGTTGTACCACGTAGGCTTGGTTCGGTTGTGCTTGAGCTACCATTATAGTTGGGGCAGACTGCTGTGGTTGCGCTAATATTTGGGGCTGCTGTGCTATTACTGCTGGCTGGCTTGCTGATACCGTCGGCTGACTTAAGACTGCCTGGCTGGCCAATATAGTGGGTTGGCTCTGTGAGACGGTTTGAGTATTAGCGGATCCAACTTTAGGTTCGTCGCTGCTCGGACTGAGGACACTTCGGCCGGAGTTAGTGATCGGTTGGACTCCTTGGTTGGTTATGGCGGAGTTCTCATTCCGTTGCGCTTTATCTTGAAGTTCCTTGAGGGTTTCTGAGGAGATGAAGACACCAGGTACGATATTCTGGTTGCTCTGCTCGATTGGTAGCGCGTGGGCAGCTGCCAGAGCGACGACGAAGACCTGTAGGACAAAAATAATTTTTTTATTAGTTTAAGGAGTTGCCTGGGATTTTGAATGTTAAAGGGAATCAGGACCATTAAATAGTGGTATGGAAATGATACCTACCTTATTTTTACTGATATCTTGTTAGTCTGGCGCCGAGGCGTTTGGATTGTTTATTACTAATTAATGCAAATCTGACTGTTTTACCATGCCCAGTTACAACTAATTAAGACGTAAAAACATGTTGTAAATACATAAAATTGTAAGATCTTTATTAGGTATTAAGTTATATTTATAACCAAGAGAGAGCTAGCTCGATAACTAGCTAGTCATAGCTACTAGACATAGGTAATAAACTAATACTAATAATATGAAGTCATTAAATAGGTGGCATTAAATGGTAATAAGAAAACATGTAGGTACACTTGGGCAGCTCATCAAGTTATCCATTGACACTGCAAAAATGCGTCTATTACAATGGTATAGAATGCCGCTGTGTTTAACTTGATGTGCTAAATAGTGTACCTACCTACTATACGACAATAATACAAGATGTAATATTTTTCTACAGGCAGCACATACGGTTGAACATTGTGACTTTGAGAGACCTGTCCGTAGCGGTATAGGGGTGAATTTCGTAGTGCAAGTGTCCAACCGCAGGTGTTGGCTTCTGTACCTATATACATTTTTGGGTGCCTGGAATTATCAAGTCAGGAAAGCTTGATACGACTCAAGCGTAGGTCACAAAGAAATAAAATAATAAATAGACTTACAAAACTGTTTTTCCAAGTCAAAGATCTAAATATAAAGACCAATGTTGATACGAGCAAGAAAAATCTGCGTGTTTCGCGTTACAATTGTGGAAATGAAAATCTCCAAAGATGTCTCGAATTTTAAATTATTTAGGTTACCCCTATGACACAATTCTTCTCACTCAAAATATAAAGAAATAAATAACTCACCAATAATCCTGTAGCCATCTTAACTGTTTCATATATTGACTGAGAGTGAATAGTAAAACATTAGTTGACTTTTTATAAGATCGCATAGAAATGTATATAGATTAGGCATTGCTTAATAAGTGCTTATTAATGATTTTAAAATTTCCCAAAGAGCAGTTTTGTTCGTCATTTACTTAAAAAAGTATTTGCGGTTATTCTTTAATAGAGTAGTTCGGCGGATGTGGAGATCTTCTTACCGAGGTTGGTTATTTAATTAAATACAAAATGATTATGTCAAGATCCATTCGGTAGCTCGGTCGCTAGCACAGCAGACGAGCACAAATAAATACCCTTATTTTTTATAGGGTTTTTACCATGTGTCTTGAATGTCAATCATTTAAAAGGTTATGTATTTATTTCTTAGTTATTTTCTGATAAATGACCTTAGTTTTTTACATAGTTAGTTACTTTAAATACTTACATATCGCTGCCCATGTATTTTCTGTCTACTTAGTAATAATATGGTAAATACATGGGTCACGTATTAACTTCTATCAAAGATATAGTCTAAGTAATAAGTTGGAATTGGCGAAAAATAGAGATACTGCTCTTAAAAATACGTGCGATAGCTCATTCGATACAAAAATTGCAAAAGTTATAAACAAATTAAGTTGCAAAAAAAGGTATTTAGTTTTTTGTTGTTAGATGTCATTCCGGATCGAATGAGCTATCGCACGTATTTTTAAGAGGTATACGTCTATTTTTCGCTATTTTCTACTTATCACTTAGACTAATAAGCGATTTCCGTTAAAAAGTCTACTGCTCCTGGCCTGTTGATCGATCTCAAATAAATCTATTAAAATTTTTAGTTTTCGGGCTACAGCGCTATGCAATGCAGTATATAGCCATAGCCTAGACAGAGATCAGCGCAAACCTTCCGGCCTTTATAGGTTGGACCATGGTCTAAGAAAACAAGGCTAACACTTAGACCACGTGACTGACACAAACCTACGTCATCTTGCGCTGTTCATCCTTGTCGAATGCGTGTTAATAGACAAGGATGAACAGCGCAAAATGACGTAGGCTTGTGTCAGTCACGGGGTCTAACGGTCAGACCTTGTTTTCTTAGACCATGGGTTGGACTGTGGTGGGTGAGGTGCCTAAGTTTCTCACGATACTCGAACCGGGGTCGGCGGCTGGAGACGCGACTACGCCACCCACGACGCTATGTAGAGAAACTTTAATAGCGCTTAGAAAAAAGCCCTAGGCAAGGTCCATTCAAGAGTTTCCATATCCTCAAGAAAAACACACTAATTTACCGAGATAGAAAGTGTCGAAACTACTAACGTACTAATGTAATCGCTCACTTTTCGGTAATGTTGATAATTCCGTCAGCCATGGCCGAAGGCAGTACTTGTAAGGGCGGCTTTCCCCTGTAATTTTCATGTAAACTATGTAATTAATTGGACATAAAATATGATGTGGAGAGAGCAGTGTGTAATCGATCCATGCAGCGCTATTGCTAATAGACTGGACCATTCTGAGATTCTGTGCCACGGCACGGGTAAACATGTAGGTAACCAGTGCATCGCGCGATCATTACTTATCATTACAAGTCCGGTGAAGCTTGATTGGTCGTACCTTTTCGACACAAGCATAGGTCAATTAAAAAAAAAAAAATACTTATCATTACATTAACTTTTGAAGTTGCAAGTTAAAATGTTAACTGCGACTTTGTCTACGTATAGATTATGGTATTAACCCCCGACGAAAAAGAGGGGTGTTATAAGTTTGACGTGTGTGTCTGTCTGTCTGTCTGTGGCATCGTAGCTTTTTTTGTTCGCAAGGTGTCACAATCGAGAGTGTTCTTAGCTATGATCCAAGAAAATATCTTCAGCCATTTGAAGATTTTCAGCTCTTTTCTAGTTGTTGAAAGGATCAAGTAACGGTTTGTGTCGGGGGTTATTATTATTTTCAATTTAGTTTTATTTTAAGTACCTATGTAATGTTTTTTTTTTGTTGACTTATGTTTGTGTCGTAAAAGTACGACGGATCGAGCTTCACCGGACTTGAATGTAATGCTTTTTAAGAAAAATAAAGGAAAATATTCATTTTAAACTGACGGCCCCGTAGCCTAGTTGGTAGTGAGCCTGCCTGCCTTCAAAGCAAATCCAACACATTCACTCGTGTACCTACATAATGATTATTTAAGTATTATATTATTTATATTTAAGTATTTGCCTTGGGTCTGCATGTTCTATTATTGCTTTCTATTCAACCCCAAGCCCTCTATAAAACTCGATGCAAAAAAAGGGACGAAAAAGCTACTTGCAACTAAGTATGTTTTTAAAAATCATATTATGTAAGAATACCACATACCGTACCGTAGTAGCCTACTTAAACTAAATAGGTATATAAAATCATAATGACTAGGAGGTATATGTATAGCTAGAGTTTAGCTATTGAAAGTAGGTATACAATGAAATACGCAGCAAATTTGAAAAAAAATATCGTGACCCCGTTCGATGTATTTATTTGATACTTTTTTTTTCTATGTTACTTTGTTGCCAATACAAACTACAATGATTTCCAATTTATATTCTTCTGTTTTCTAGTTTCTAACCAAACTCTATAGAAGTTTATGCACTCACTTCTATAAAATAAAACAGTCCAACATGCAGTTCGTTCTTGTTTAATGCCTTAATCTTAATAAAAATTTGCTCGGGGCCGAATAGAGAGCATTATAGGCAAATTGAAGTGCTTACAACATAATTTTGATGCAAACAAGTTAGTAGGTGGTTATCGAGACATATTTTATATTTTTATCTTACAATCTAAATGCAATTTTGTACTGACAGCAGAGAAGAACGGCTGAAGAAATGAGACCATCAACAACCAACCTATAGTCCACAGCTGGACTAAGGCCTCTCCCTAATATAGGAGCACTAGAAGGATGGTGTTCACATAATACTCACTCACGATATATGGCGGAATTTTAATGGAACTAATCCAACCTCTATACGTGAAAAAGTAACAAACATACACACTCACACACTCACAAATATTTCTATGATTGCTCTTTGCTCTAACCACCAGCCTACACATCTTAAACAAATAGACAATCACTTTATTTAGAAATAAACTTACCGACTGGCTATTAGTAAAATGTTTTTATAGTATAAAACAATACTTAGAATTTAAGGAAGGTTCGCTCTATGTTTAACTGTTTAAAATAGTCTGTAACTCTCTTAGGTAATTCTACTTATGATATTTAAAGTTATCTACCTATTATTGTACCAAGCATATAGGTAGGACATCTAAATTTAAAAGTGATTTTGACAAACTATTAAAACTGTTTAAATATTATTTGATGATTAAAATCATCAGAATTTGCACGCCGATTTGCTCGGCAAAGTACAATGCTACGACATTTGTTACTATTGTAAGACCTTATGTATTCTTGCAAATAAAAAAATCTTTATCTTTATCTTTGTCTATCGCAAATGACGTAGAAATGTTTCAATGTCACGTGAATTTAGAAGACCATAACTTGTAAGACCATGGTTACGTACGATCAACGTACGATGATGATAAGTAGGTACTTTACATAATCTATGGACCATGGGAAAATACTTGGCCCCAGCGAAGCTCGGCAAGGATCTTATAAGTTCTACCGGTAGGTACGTAGAACCTACTGCTTGAAGCACGCAGCTCAGCTGGCTCTTTCTTTGGTCCCATCTGTCACTCCATCTGTTTTTTTTTTTGCAAAGAGCACGTAACCTAGACTGCCTCATCTCATGTCACAATAAAGCAGCGCCAGACAGGAATGTTGCGTTTCTATGAGCTTAATTATTGGCTTAAGCCGGCTAATTGCTGGGCAGTGTCGAAAGCTCTGGAAACGGACGGCTCGCTATCATAATGCTTGGAAATAGTTTTAGCTAATCACGGACTGTTTAGATAAAGACGACGCTTTATAAGCTTTATATTTTATTTTGTTCATTCTTGAGTTTAAAAACTATTGACATATTTTGTTAAAGGGCTATAATAGCGCTTCCGCCACGAGATGGCCCTGTTTCAGAAACTACAATGAGAATTTGATGTTTATTGCAACGATTGGATTTGTTATCTATATCAAGCTCTTTTTGACACCACATTCTACACCGAATCGTCATTGTAATTTTTAAATGTCTCGGCCTTAACGTGACATTTGAGCCTTAAAGGTTAAGGGTGGTTAAACATTTGCACACCGACTGCGTTCGGTAAAATAATTACATTGCAACTAAAATTATACAAACCTAATATCCTTGTACTTACATACATGTACTTATGCAAATAAATATTTTTCACTTTGTCTTTGTTTATGAAATGGCGCCATGACAAGCAGGGTTCTTTTTTGATTAGTCTGTGTAGTTATGTAGAGATTTTCCGCAATTACGGAACTTGGTCCAATTCTTGTTGGGAGAGCGGTATGGATGAAACTGGGCGGGAATTCGTAAACATGTGCGAAACATGTCGATAATAACGACAGGAACATAGGAAAGTGGCCGGCCATCTTTAAAATATTACGCACCTATGTAGGTATGGTATTTTTACATTGTTGATATTGTGCGTCCAAAGAGCACGAGGCAAATATCGATGCTAGGTGATGCTAGCTCATTATGCGTAGATTTTTTTTTCTTAATTGACCTACGCTTGTACGGTAGGTATCTTATGGACTTCATTTCGGTGGCCCAGTATCGGCCATTACAGATATCAATCGATCTTGGGATTTCCTTCTCAGGTAATAGGTATGATAAAATAGGCCTTCACTTTTAGTACGCTGTTAATACTTAATTGATAATTGCATTTACAAGATTTTTACTACAATTTTAATTCTCTGTGCTAATACGGCTCGAGCCACCATCGTAAATTGTTACTTTAAATTTACGCCCTCAAAAATATTTTTTATGAAGATTCGTTATTCAAAGAGTTCAAAGAATTTATTTTTTAACTTTTGGACATTATTACATCACTTAGTTATGTCATTGAAATTATCTTTTCTGGCGAGTTCAAAAATTTGGCTGTCTTCTGTGGAGAAGAGCTCGCCGAAGAAACTCCACAGGCGTTGCATCTTTTAAACATATTCTAATTACTATTCTAACCAGATTAATGATGTTTTAGCGGTGATTTATACAGGTACCTATGTTTTATCACCGATCAGGAAATAATCATAATTCGAGGGATGCCGCAGAGTGTAAAAGCTGGTTCATTAGAACTATTTAATTTCTATTTATATCAAGTCACTATGTCACTATTTACAGCATATCACGTGTCACGATAAAAAATCTCGACTCTCTACCTTCTTTTCAAGGAAATACCTTTTATAGAGCTAGTCTAGGTTCTCGCTAGAATTTTATCAGCTTATCTGCGCTGCCTATTTACTTGAGGGCTATTCTGCATTTACTCGAAAACTACTTTGAAATCGTTCAAAGAATTTTATTATTTGTGAACGATGTTATTTTTTGAAGTATGAAATCGCATTTTTTTCTTTTTTAAATGTTTTTCTGTATATAATAATATGAATATTACTATTAATTTTATAAAAATATTTATGAGTAAATAATAAGTAGTTTAAAAAAATTAAAAAACACGCTTTTATCATAGATCTAATATAACTAAAAAGTAGAAAATCCAGTTTTTAGTTTTATTATACAATGATGATGATGATGATGACAGTACCATATTATCGTGTAGTCATCAGAACTATATACAGCTGTAAACTTTCTTTACGCTACGACGACCCTTGGAAGATGGTTAAATTAGTTACCTTAGATTCCATTACATGTTAGTTACCTAAAAGCGTAATTAACATAAACCAAGCATGATGATTAAAAACGATTCAATTATGAAAAGGCATTCCTATCGTGGCAACTTACGTTTACAGCTCAGATTTCTCCCCATCATCGAAGGTAACTTAACTCCTAATAATCCCCATCCATAGTAATATTTTTTATAGCATTCTGTAAATATAAAACCATACCTAGATATTTACGGAATAGAAAATCTGAAGCATTTTTTTATTGAAGGCAATGAACACTTTTAAACTGCGACATTGCGAAGAAGTTTTTGTTGGTTTCATTATCTATATATCGATACTAACTTTCCGCACGCAGCTCCGCTCACGGTAAAAAATTTCTTAGTTCATAAAAAAACGAATATGACATAACCACGTCAAAACAATAATAAACATTGTAAAGTGAATGTAGTATCGTGATATATATTTTGGACAATTTACACAATATCTTTGTAATTTTTATCCTATGTGTTATTCTGATGTTTAAGCTATATTCTTGTAAAGTTTAATTAAAATCCATTCAGTAGTTTTTGCGTGAAAGACTAACAAACATATCCATACATCCATCATTAATAGGATTATTGTTGCGTTTGTTGTTGTTGTTGCATGTAGCGCTTTGTCTAACGGGGATTTTAGAATATCTCTTGAGGAGCATGAAGTCAGTAGGTCAGGATGGTTTCCTCTGATTACCGGCCAGATCTGGCCTGCTCCGATACGGTAACCAAGTGTAACCACAGCCCAATTATTGGCCCAATTAGGTTCTACCATCACCGTTGCATGTAAAACTAGACTATTCAGCAACCAGTGTAAAACGATCCGTTCTTGTTTGCATTATTTATAGCGCCGTGTGTCAATTTATGTTGGAATATTTAAAGCATAATTTAGGAGGGATAGGTTTGTAATATTTAGCAAGGCTATGCGGTGGTTCATTTAAATTAATTATACAGGGTGTAATAACCCTAGTATCATTACTCTTTTTTTACCCAGTATTAAGTTGTGTTTTTGAACAACGCGTGGAAATGAGATAGAAAACTGTTTAGTTTTGACTTTGGCAACATCGCGTTGTTTCTGAAGGTACAGTAGCCAGCACATGCGGCAGGACATATTGACCTTAAGAGCGTCCATATTCCATAGCAGTAGTAGTAGGGACTACTATTTGGTATTCTGTGGCAGTAGGTAGGAGTGAATTTCGTAGTACGAATGCCCAACCGCACGTGCTGGCTTCTGTACTACGAGTATGCATCTCCGCCACGTGATTGCGAGAGCGGCGGCGGCGTGAGGTGAAAGAACTGCAGATGCATAAAACAAATTGTTGATTATTTATTCTGAATGTTTTTTATAATCCAATACTTCGGTATTTATTTTATTACCTCACTATTCACTAGTGCCATCTGTTGAGCTGTTTTGTAAGGATTTTTTTTTCTTAATTTGCTACTGGAAAACTTCCCATTAATTAAATGCCAAATTTATATTTTTATGTTTGATACTTTGTACGTCACTAACACTATACCTGGTCTAAAGGATAATTATATACTTTTCCTAACACCCTGTATAAGTATAGCTGTAATATTTCGCAATTTAGGCAGGTGAGCAAATGGTAAAGCAACACCTGCTTGAGTCCTTATAAATGACCCCAGAATTTATTCAATAAATAAGTTAAAGTGAGATATATATAATATATATATACATACTGCAACTTTAAGTTTATTGGTATTAGACGCACTAAAAATAAATAACCAAACCAAGTCCTCATTTCCATCATTTCTTTCCTAGTAAGAGTAAATCACCTTTACATTACCTACATAAAAAGATTGTAGGTATATGAATAACAGAATGAGTGGTACATACTTAGTATAACTCTAAACCTAAACCTAACTGTTCTAAAGGCTTAAGCTTAAGGTCAGTAGGTACATTCCACAGAAGCTGTGGTCATGGGAGAACGAAGATTTAATACTTCCTCAAGTGATTTGTGGGGAGTCCTAAAATTACTTAAAGGTATTGATAGATACTTAGATAATTGCTGCGATAGCTTTACGACCAGGCGTTATTTCATTAGTTCATTACTTGGACTATTGAAAACTAACGTCAATACAAACAGAATAGATTGCGGTGTCTAAAGGAGCTGAATAAATATTATAGGTCTAGTCCGCGCAATATACATCAAAATGTCACTGTAATTTCAAATGGTCACCTTTATGAAATAGAGCGCAGGTATACCGATAAATAAGTAAATAACAGGCTAATAGCCTTATAGAATCCTTAAGTTTTACTGTTCCTTCTTTCGTTCATTCAAAATACCATTCGGCATCTTCTGTTCTTTACGAATCTCAGGACATAGAAAGGGACGGCAGGTGATTGGTGAGCAATTAATTCTTCAGGACTCTGTGTGTGGCCCGTGTGGATTTTTTAACCATAATATTATCGACCGATCCTATTACCCCTTATGTTAGAAATGGAATAGTCGTCCTCTTCATTATAATACTGTAAGTAAAGTTACCTTCAAGAACATTGTGAATAGTGAATGTTCTTTATTTAAAATTATTTATTTTTCTTCTGTCACAAATAATTTGTGATAGAAGAAAAAAATGTTGGGCCCCCTAATTCGATAAAAATCTGTGAAGGTAAGATAAATGGAAGGAGGAAGAGAAAACTATACAATAGAAGAACATGGATCAATAAAATTTAAGAAAAAAATGTTTATATTCAATACTATCTGTCCACTCGCGGCTACGCCCGCGTTGTATTTCGAGTTTCCCGTAGGAATGAGATATTTTTCCGCGCTAAAAACTATCTAAGATATTGACCGAAAAATTAACGTACTCGTACCACCATGCAAAATTAAGCAGTCAAACAGAGAAACAAAAAAAAAATTTAAAACATCTGGATATTTTCTATATCTCTTCTTACATCCCCCTGACTCGGTTTTTAGCAATTTTTTTTCTATGTACAGATTTTCGACCTCTACTGTTTTATTAGAAGAGGAGACGGTAAATAGAATTGAATGGAGCGATACTGGCTAGGTCCAATCTCTTTCCTACAGACAACAGATCTAGCTGTCTTAGTAATTCATGTAACTCTGTGCATGTATTATTTATTACCTTGCAGCTGAAGAGACTGTCCATCATTGTTTGACCCCTATTTGTGTACAGTTTGTAGACAAGGAAAGGTCTCCAGCTCTCTGAGATACTTTTCCAGAAGTAAATGACTCCCTTTATGTAGATAGGGCCGGTGGAAAGTAGCGGATGACACGTATTATGGACTATTGGCGAATGATTACGACTCACTTTCCCCATTTCGCTGGCTAATCGACTATTACGCTAATTATCTGAGCTAGATACAGGAATATCGATTAATCGATAGGTAACCCATACGCTACAGCTCGATCGAAATAATCTTGAGAAAGTTCGTTGTGAATCTATAAAAAAAAAAAAAATTTAACAGTCGGTTCTGTGTTAATAATGCAAAATAGGAAACCCCATCCCAAAAAGAACTGGGACATAAAAATAAAATAAATATATTCGTATTTTGAATTGTTTTTTGGCAATTCACAACTTTTTTTTTTAATTGACCTATGCTTGAGTCGAAAAAGTACGACGGATCAAGCTTCACCGGACTTGGTCACAAGAAATACAATGTGTTTCTCTGTGGAAAAAATATACATTATGGATGATAACTCCACAGTTTTATAGGATCAACGTTAGTTAGGAGTTTGGAATTGGAATGGATTCTGAAACTTTTGACAGACAGTTTATACACCGCTCAACCGTGGAGGCTCAAACGTGATTAAAAAACAAAACATCTGTGCGCGGATGCATAAAATATACTTTGAAGATAAGATGAAAGTTGTGTTTAGAATAAAATGCACAAGAAAGAAGTAGAAAGTGTATTTGGCAATGTAAGTGAGCCGGTGGTGGAAAGATCCTTATCTTAATTTCATTATAATATATTACAGGTCTTTTTTGAGCGGCATTTTAATAGTTTAATAATTGAAATATAATATATTTTTAGGTGGTAAATTAGACGTACATACTTTACCTATAAAACAAAAGCTTTGAACTTTCGTTAAATATGCTGGATTCTTTACGAAAATCGCCGGCATTAAACAAACTTTGCAATTATTATTCACATAAAATAAATACTATACTTCTACTTTATTTATTATACAATAAGATGTACAACAAAAAAAAAATTTAAAGAGAAAGAAAGAAAGAAAACACAATTATTTGCACTGTTGCGACAAAATGTCTGATTCGGTGCACCCGTTCTAAAGTGATGCGTTTACATTGAATATTAAAATATAAATATAAAAAAACAGATTTCGCTGGATAGAAAGCAACGTCCACAAGCACAATGGAGCATCCGAATTTATTAGTCGTGCCCCTATTTTCCACTTTCCGTTTAAGGCTAACTAGGTAGGACGAGTCAGTCAGATCTGTAGGGTCCGTCGGATCGTTAGGTAGATACCTAACCGGAAAACACCAACCCGGTCCACCACATCCAGCCACCTTGAACAGCAAATTTCGTTGGGAATATTCCTGGGAACGGAAATTTCTCGGGAATGGTGGGAGTATTCCCGAGAACGGCACTTCTATATACCCTTAAGGTATAGTTTGGGTAACGCCAAGTCGTCGATTTTGACAAAACTCTATGGCATAAGATTATTATTGACTAGGGTACAGTAAGTAAACGGCAGCGGTTATATAGATTAGACCCTATCTAATTTTCATTTCATAAATTATTTCGCTGATTCACGAGACAAGCAATTAATTTTCATAGAGCATGCCTAAGCAGTTAAGATCAATCGGTGATGTGAGTGAAGTATGCAAAGAGAACCAATTTCTGTTTAATTTTTCGTCAATTCATAAAATTAACTCTTAATTACATGTGTTTTTTATCATACATAATGTAACAATTTCGAAATAGTTTTTACATTACCTATTCTTGGGTAGAGCAGCTTAAATAATCAAATGATACACTTTAAGACATCTCCCACTTGATGAGGACAACGCAAGCTGAATCATCTGACTGTCCGAAAATAAAGATGATTTTGTGCTTCGGAAGGCACGTATACTCGTAGCTGTTGGTTCCGGCTGCTTTTTCCGGATGTAAAGGTTCGATTCGAGCCACGTCGATCAAAAATGACAAACCACACGAAAAGAAAAATACGAACTGAGCGAAAGTTATCTCAAATATGCGTGTTTTGTTTGTTTGATCGACTCTCCTCATAAAAGTCTTACAAAAAAGAGAACATAGAATAAATAAGTAAACTATCAGTCAATTTGATAAAAGTACACGTGAATATGCCTTCATCGGTAGAAAAACTTACCCAATAAAGTCTAATGGGTTCTAGCATTTTTTTAGTACTACCTTGCTTTTAATTTCTTTAAGATAATCTAGATTATTCTAGATCTATGTATTCGAATTTCTCTCGCAGATAATAAAACGGGCATGTGATGTGTTAATTCACCGCAGCATGACTGATAATATGTCGCGCTGTCTCGGCGCGGGCGCAGGCTGCAGTCATTTAGATCCAATGATTAACAGATTTCTTCCTAATGGCTCAGGAAATTGATTTACGGTTTTGCATTAGATAAATCAGCAATAGTTTTATTTACTTACTACCGTTAATTCTGTTAAACCATCCACTTTCTGTGGGTGTCGTAAAAGGCGACTAATGAACTAACCCAGGGAATGGGCAGCATTCACATGTGTTTTCCATACCTAAAGGTTGCCTGGTAGAAATTGCTACCTTAGCAATAAGGCCGCCTTTTGGCTCTTCTGTTTTGTTCTGTATTGTTTTCTGCATGCTGTGTATTGACAATAAAGTATATTGTATTATCACTACATAGTATAAAATAAAGTCGCTTTCTCTGTCCCTATGTCCCTATGTCCCTCCCTTTGTACGCTTAAATCTTTAAAACTGCGGTTTTTTTTAATAGGCTGCGCACGGGAAAATGGTTATTGTGGGTTATCCTTAAGTATATTATGCATGTATTATACATATAAACCTTCCGCTTGAATCACTCTATCTATTTAAAAAAACCGCATCAAAATCCGTTGCGTAGTTTTAAAGATTTAAGCATACATAGGGACATAGGGACATAGGGACAGAGAAAGCGACTTTGTTTTATACTATGTAGTGATATTGTACATCCTTAAAAAAAATAACTCTGGTTATAATTAAATTTTCTAGACGACAGAATTAGTCGGGGTGCTGTAGGATACCTATATAGAAGCAATCACATAATTATGTTTATTATAGTTCAATGTACTTATAGATAGAAAAAATGCAAAAAGTGGCCGTTTTTCGATATTTTCTTATCTCTAACTACAGCGAGGTGTAAATAAAGTTTATGGCTTTTTTATATCCTACCAGCTTTCCGCCGCGGCCTCGCCACCGTTAACAGTTTTTTTCCGTGGGAATGAGACGTATTCCCGCGGTAAAAGGTAGCCTATGTTACTCAGGGTGAATGTAGCTTTCTAATGGTGAAAGAATTTTTGAAATCGTTTCAGTAGTTTCTGAGTTTATTCATTACAAACATACACACACACAAAAATACAAATCTTCCTGATTATTTTTATTTTTATTTTTTCATATTATTATTATCATTCTTATTATTATTCTTTGTTTTTTTGGTTATTGTCTACTACGAGTAACATAGTTGTAAGGTATTTACTAACATTCTATGGACTATGTCTGAAATAAAAGTATTTTATTTTATTTTTATTTATTTATTTTATTTATTTATAATATTAGTATGACAGAACCCTGTCTCTAATTCTGTGTTGCATGTGTCCCAAAAATAACATACTTTATTTCGTCTTCATGGCCTATATTCTTAAATCGACCTATTTTTTTATCCGTCTAGTTTACGAGTAATTACCTGGTCAGAAGTGCCTCATTGATTAAGTTCAGCCGGATCCGGTATTATCACAAAAATTCGTAAGGTGACAGAACATGACGCACATCAAAATATACATTGCCGCAACGCATCATTGCTCCCCAAGGACATTCAAGGTCCTACGATGCATGACGAATAGGCAATTTTGAGAACAAATTTCTAGTTTCCTTGCATTGATGATTGGAGAAAGCTCCAAGATTTCGGCAATAGCTTTCGCTATACAAATATTTCTGGTAATTGCACTATCTATATGTAGTACGAATGCGGTCTATCGGTACGGTGTGCGTATCTGTGTGTGTGTGTGTCTGATATGTATGTGTTTCATTGGTTAAACCCACATTTGTCGTATACATCATGTCATATCATATCAACCCGTAGCAGTCCACTGCTGGACATAGGCCTCCCCAAATGTGCGCCACAACACATGATACTCCGCTGCTCTCATCCAGCCACCGCCAGCCAACTTTTTCAGGTCGCCGTATACAAATATTGTAAAATCTAATGTTATTTCACATAAAGGAATAAAAGAAAATACCTACACTTCACTTACGTAATAAAATTTTCATGAATGTGTGTGTGTGTGTGTTAACAGCTCACCGCAAGTTCTCTTCAGTCGTCCCGTGATCATGGTGCATGCAACTGCATCGAAATATCGGGCACTCACACAAAACAAATACCACGGTAAATATCCCATTGTAACGCGCCAACGGCCGGCCCACTACCACGGCTCCGCGCACTGCATCGACGCGTGATCAACCTGGACGCGCACTACATCGACGCGTGATCATCGACGTCAATGACCGACCGCGCGTCTGCCTATAAAAGCCAGCTGTGAGCCCCCAATCCTCAGTTCAATTCGATCCGCCGTTACACGCGCATCCGCAAGTCGGAACACGAAAACGACGCAACGATTTGAACGCACACATATTGTTTAGCCGCACGGTGCTGCTTCCGTATCACGGTCCTCACCGGGTAGTTAAATAGTATTCACTTAGCTCACTAATTAATTAGTCTAGCTAGCTTGTTAGTCTATGTCACTTTTCGCTTCCGTAACACGGAACGTCACCTTTCATTGTTAATAACATAGATTATCTTTAAACAATAATTTGCTTTTGCTGATTTGCATCCGCAAGCCGGATCAAATCTAATTTAATTCCCAGTTTTACTCTTAATCACTTTTATTAACGAATTGCTTCCGCAAGACGGAACAATTGCGTTGCTTACTTTAAAACTGCCAATTCACATAATATTATCTTCTCATAATAAAATTCAAGCTTAGTAACAATTTGCTTCCCTTGCTTTGTTATTCGCGTACGACAACTGTTACGCGAATCGGCCTCCGCTTCTCAATCATAACAATAACGTATGCGAAACTCATAGCTGGCTTATTTTTTTCGAAACTACCTTCCGTTTGCGTTATATTGTGGTTATTGCTTATATTAATTCTTTACATACCTGAAATTGTTATTTATTTAAGTTGGTTGAATAAATTCTTGTTTTGTACTGATAACCTGTGGTTTTGTTCTTAAATCATTGATAGTTAGTATTCCCTACTACAATCTGGCGTCCCACGCGGGCCCTTCTGAGCCCAACCCATCAACCAAAAGATATAATTTTAGACCAAAGCCACATAGGCAACCCACTTATAACGCACGAAAGGTAGTTGTTACTAGACGCGTTTCTTTAGGTAAAGAAAACAGGATGAGTCTATCAAATGAGCAATTTGAAAAATTACTGTCGAAGATAGGAGGAAATCAACGAACCAGTACTATGGCTCAATGTACAGCCAAGTACAATGGTCAGCGCAACAGCGCAGAGGTTGAAACCTTCCTGGCCGCTGTTAGGATCTTCCTAAACTTAGAGAGCATTTCTGATGCAGATGCGATCACTGGTCTCCCTCTAGTCCTGTCAGGCGATGCAGCTATTTGGTGGCAAGGCGTAAAGAGTCAAGTTGTTACTTGGACTGACTTCGAAGCAAGACTTCGACATACGTTTGCTCCTAGGAAAATGGCTTATGAAATCTACCAAGAGGTCGTTTCTGTAAAGCAGGATGCGAATACACCTACTGAGATTTTCGTGGCCAAAAAGAGAGCACTGCTAGCCCAAATTCCCAATCCAGGTCCGGAAAACCAGCAGATAGATTTTATTTTTGGATCCATAAGATTTGAAATAAGAGATAAGCTGACTAGAGACGGGATAGATAGCTTTGACGAATTGCTGAAGAAAGCGAGGGAAATAGAAAAGAATTTGAAAGAAAGGAATAGTACTCAGTCTGAACAAAGGATGATCCAGCCTAAGCAGCAGAAAAGTGCAAAGCGATGCGCTTATTGTCGGCTGAATGGACACACCATTGATATTTGTAGAAAGAAGGTGAAAGACGAGGCAGTAAGAAACGAAAGAGTAAGGGAAAAAGAAACCGAGAACGGTAAAGAAGAGAACAAAGCGAAGTTCTCCTGTTATGGATGTGGGGAACCCGGTGTGATCCGCAGTCGCTGCCCAAAATGCAAGGCACGACCTTCCACATCCGCAGCAGAAACTAGTTTCTGCATGTTGAAGTCAACGGACGTAAGTCTGAGACCAACGGTACCTATAAAAATAGGAAATGTTAGAGGTATTGGACACTTAGACACAGGCGCAAGGTCAAATGTAGCGTCATATTCCTTATACCTTCAATTAAAACGAGGCGGATACCTCTTTGAAGAAAAGGAAATGAACATCACCCTTGCAGACGGCATCACTAATAAGTATAATGTACTGACTGTCAAGGCGCCTGTTACCATATATGGAAAAGTCGTACCCACCTCATTCCTGGTTCTTCCCGATGCGAAAACCAATCTAACACTTCTTGGGATAGGCTTCATCACGGATTCCCTGATGGTCTTAAATATACCGCAGATGACATGTCGGTTTCTTGACGACCCAAGAATGGCGTATGATCTGGAGGAGGAGGACCTCCATGTCGATATAATAGACAAAATACACGCTCAATTCGCTATGCCGAAAATCGTGTCTCCCATGCCGATCACGCCGGAGAAAAACGAAAGCCTACCGACACCAATGAGTAGCAGTGTTCCGAAAGTTTTACCTGGACCAAAGGAAGCAACAGTACCTTTGCCTACTAAGCCAGGAATACTACCCGAAACTGCTACCACACCAGAGAAACTGACTTATGGACCTTTGATTCCTCTTGACCTGTCGACACCACCAAACAAACGCCCTAGATTACTCTTTGATGGCCACTCTCCAGTGCTAGATGCATTATATTACGATGCCCAAGAAAATCTAGCCTCATACGAAGAAGAGCTTAAGTCTTGCCTATCGCCAGAGTCAGCCAACCTGTTTGGAACGGAACCTAAAACTAGTGAAGAAACGAAACCTAAAACTAGAGAAGAAAAGGAACCTAAGTCTAAAAAGAATAAGAAACGTAAACCTAAACTAAACCTAGACACGGACATTGCCTCAATCGGGACGTTGCTACATAGCGATGAAAAGCAGCTCCTGGAGAAGCTTCTAAAGAAGAATGAAGACGTGTTCACATCAAATGGTAAGCCAACCACGCAGATTGAACATTCTATTGATACTGGTAATCATAAACCGATTTCAGTCGCTCCGTATAGGTTGTCTCCTGTAAAAACTGAAGTTTTGAAACAGGAAGTTAGCAAAATGCTCTCAGAGGGCATTATTGAGCCATGCCAATCACCATGGTCATCACCAGTCGTTATGGTGCCTAAGAAGGATGGAGGTACGCGAGTCTGTGTTGATTATAGACAACTCAATGCGATTACGACTCCTGATGCATACCCCCTACCACGAATCGACGATCTTCTGCACAATGCGAAACCCACGCCTTACATGTCAACTATAGACTTGCGTGCCGGATATTGGCAGATTCAAGTGCAAGAACAAGATCAAACTAAGACTTGTTTTATTACTCCGTTCGGAATGTATAAGTTTCTGAGAATGCCGTTTGGACTGAGAAATGCTCCAGCAACTTTCCAGCGATTAATGGACAGATTCCGAATTTCGCTGAGTCATATTAAATTACTTGTATACATTGATGACATAAATGTACTTTCAACTTCATTCGAGCAGCATTGCAAAGATTTACAAGAAGTTTTTGATCGCTTAAGAGAGTATAATTTGACTATTAACCAAGAGAAATGTAAATTTTGCTGTCCAAAAGTGAAATACTTGGGTCACTACATCACCCCTGATGGAGAGGGCGCCACTGAGCGTATAGAAAGAAGTACTGCGTAGTGTTTACATATTTTAAATTACTTACATTGTGTTTTATCTCTATATTTATATCGAAATACATTCGTAGTATCGGAATTACGCCACAGTAGTGAATGTGAAAAGATTAATAGAAGAGAACAGTGATAAATAAAGTTAGATAGATCACCAGACGTTGCGATCAATATTTTGACAGTGGTTGTGTTTTGAATCAGAAATACTGTTTCCCTCTAGTGCTGCGAGTGTAAGCCTTGTTATTTTAAAGCGAATATATAAACCAAAGGCTTTTAACAATAAATTGTGCTAAAAACAGTTTAAAATCGGAAAGGGTATACTTTTGTTGTCATAGATCTACCTTCAAACAGGGGAGTTTTTTACCGCCATCTCTTGTCGAATAGTGGAACTAACTAACTATTAGTTTCACCCAATATCACCTAAGGAGGCGCTAAAAGCGCGCTACGTAGCAACGCCATCTCTTATCGAGTAGATCGACAAAAAAAAATAAAATAAAATAAAAACCTAGCTATTCCATATTCTGCAAACATGAGCTCTATACAAAAATGTGCTGGTTGCCGAAAAGCATTACCAAAAAGAGAATATCTGCAGTGCTCGATTTGTACCTCAAAATACGATTTGGCCTGTGCAAACATAAGCTTTAAATTATTTAATTTAATGCAGCGTAAAGAACAATGGAAATGTCCTGAATGTGTAAATAAAATTCCAAAGAAAGGTAATATAGATACGCCGCCGGTACGAAATACTGAAGAGGCACATGAAGATGCGGATAAAAGTTTAACATCGGGCGCAGAAGAAATCCAGGCCGGAGAAGGCTATTGTAACATTACGACACGAACCAAGCAACCGCGGCCTGATCTTGATAATGTGTCGCCTAACCTTAGCTTGCAAAGTTCTCCTTCTTCTAACACTGATGAAGCAAGCTCCGCCGGTAAAGATATGGTAACCGAGTTAAAATTGTACATGGAAGAACTAATTCAAAGTCAGACCGAAACTCTGCGCACGACTATAGTAGAGCTATCAAATACGATCAAATCGCAGAACACTCGCATAGAACAACTGGAAAATAGAATACTATCATTAGAGAACAAAGCTGTAGAACAAAATGTCGGTGATATAACAACCTTGGAATCCACCCTGTCGAGTCTTCAGGCTGAACTTTTAGACAGAGACCAAGCTCTACTATTAAATGACCTAGAGATAGCTAACTGCCCGGAAGTACCCAATGAAAACTGCACGCACTTAATTCTCAATATTGCTAGAAAAACTGGGGTGGATCTGGACGAGAAGGACATTGTGTATGCGGAACGAGCGGGGCCTACAAGATCGGCAGCGGAGGACGGGACACCTGCACGTCCGCGACCACTGGTCGCACGCTTCGTTCGCCGCACATCTAGAGACGCGATGTTGAAAAGCGCGAGAGTGAGGCGAGGCGTTACCACGGATGGCCTAGACCTGCCAGGATCGACGGTCCGGCTCTACATCAATGAGCGACTCACAAAATACAACCGTACTCTATTTCAGAAGGCGCGACGGATGAGTTCGGATCACAATTACAAATATATTTGGACTCGCGACGGAAAAATCTTTGCACGGCAAGATCAAGGAAAAACGCGACATAGAATCAACTTCGAGGCTGATTTGGTTCGGGTTTTTGGTAAACACTAAATTGGAGCTTATACATTGCTCTTTGGTGGTACTGTGGTCCGGCGGAATTATATTATTATTGAACATTTCTTATTTTGTGCATTGTTTTTACTATTGTTTTTGTCATAATATTTTTTGTATACTTGATGAATTGCCTGAAAATTTATTCATTCACTTTCATACACACTTTTTTACTTACAAACACATACAAATACACTTACATAAACACATTATGATTAATTACTTAAGTTTTATAAATGGCTGAATCTAGAGTAAAATATTTGAGACTGGGGTTGATAAATGCTCAATCTTTAAATACCGGTCAAGATGAACTTATGGTGACTGTAATAAACCATAAACCCGATATACTTGCTGTAAACGAGACCTGGCTCAAGAATGGGCAGGAATCACTGGCACCAGCGTTGCCTGGTTATAGGTTTATACAAAGAGGTCGGAAAGGTCGGGGCGGTGGAGTTGGGTATTATATTTCACAAAATATCACTGCTAAAGTTAAAGAACATCCATCCTCCTCTTTGGAACAGTTGTGGCTTGAAGTTCAGTTGCCTGGAGCTAGGTTAGCTCTTGGCACAGCGTATAGGCCAGAGAGTGTCAGCACTGGGGTTGCGCTTGATTCTCTTAGTGACTCAATTAACTGCATGGCGCACTGTAATTACCTTTGTGTCTTAGGTGACCTTAACATGGACCAGCTTGCAGTAGAGTCGCCGCGTGCTAGAGAATTACAATCATTTTGTCACCAGCATCATCTAGAACAGCTTGTTACGGAACCTACTAGGATTACGGAAGATACTGAAACTCTTCTAGATGTAGTGATGACCGATAGCGGATCGCGCTGTGAAAATATTACAGTTTTACATAACAAGTCATTAAGCGATCATAGCATGGTCTTAGTAGATTTCGATATTAATAAACCAAAGTCAGGGAATAGTTTTAAGTCCCTGCGGTGTTTACGGAATATTGATATTGAAGCTTTTACTGCGGACTTGAAAGCTATCCCTTGGGAATCTATTTACGATCTGGGAGATGTTGATGACATGATATCCGACTTTAATGGTTACATGTTGACTCTCTTCGATAAACATGCACCAATCCGGAAAATAAAAATAAAAGATAAACAAAAGCCATGGATAACAAATATGGTACAATTCATGATGAGTTTACGAGATAAAGCTCTAGTCAAAGCACGGAAAAATAAATCAGCAAGCTCTATAGAATATTATCGTAGTCTCAAAAATCTTGTAACAGCTACCATAGAAAGGGAACGGAAAGCTTACTTCAATCACTTTATTAATAACAATCTGGACAAACCTACTCTACTTTGGAAAAACATGAAAAACACTATTTTGTTTGACAATCCATGCATAGACCTAATTCCTGAAGACTTAAACGACCCTGACAAAATTAATAATCATTTCTTAGATCTTCCTCCTATAAGTAATTTAGATGTAAAAAATATTACTCCAGGTCAAAATATTCATAGGCAGATAAACTTTCAGTTAAAACCGACTAACGAAATAGAAGTGAAAAAGATTTTATACAGTATTAAGACAAAAGCCATTGGTTTTGACGATTTGAGCATTGATATGATAAGGCTTACACTTGATGTAACGCTGCCTATAATAACAGCGATAGTAAATAAGTCAATAGAAACAAACACCTTCCCGTCTTGTTGGAAAAGAGCCTTAATCAAACCTATACCTAAGAAACCTTCAGTGACGGATTTTAAAGACTTAAGACCAATCTCGATTCTACCTGTACTGTCAAAAGTATTAGAGAGGGTAGTATTAAATCAATTACTCTATTACATAAACATAAACAATATAATACCAAAATTTCAATCCGGCTTCCGTAAATATCATGGAACTGAATCAGCACTTATTAATGTTACTGATGACATCACATCAGCTTCGGATATGGGACTGAGCACAGTTATGGTTTTACTTGATTATTCTCGAGCATTCGACTGTTTACATCCAGACCTTTATTAGCCAAGTTGGAATATTTCGGTTTTTCACCAAACACTTGCCAATGGTTCCGAGAATTTCTATCAGATCGAGAGCAGGTAGTTGTTACTGACGGAAAAGACGGAGAAAAACGGCTTTCAGCAGTTGGAAAACTGCAGCGAGGCATACCGCAGGGCTCACTGTTAAGTCCAGTTCTTTTCACAATGTTTACAGCAGACCTTCCTGAAAGTATAGAGTCGTGTAAATATCATCTGTACGCAGACGATACACAAATTTATTATTCTTTTGACGGGAGAGATACTTCTAATGCCATAAAAGTTATTAATAGAGATTTGCAAAATATATTTAATTGGTCCAAAAATAATTCCCTACATTTAAACCCTCTTAAGTCACAAGTATTGGTGTTAGGTACTAAATGTCAAATACGTAAAGTCATGGAATGTAGAGATAGCATAAAAATTAACGAAGTTGTTCTCAGTTACGTCAAGTCTGCGCGGAACTTGGGACTTCACATGGATGGGGAGCAAAAGTATAAAGAACATGTAGATTTGAAAATCAGGAACTCTTTTTTTAAATTAAAAACGTTATACAAAATCAGATCGTACATAAAGGAGGAACTACGAGTACTTTTATGCGATTTGCTTGTGCTGTCGCCCTTCAATTATTGCAGTTCTGTGTACGGCCCTAGATTGAACTGTTCTATGGATAGAGCAATACAAAGAGTGCAAAACGCGTGTATTCGTTTCTGTTTTAAAATACCTAGGAGGAGCTTCATATCACCTTACCTGAATCAAAATAACATCCTCAATATGAGTGCCAGAAGGGAACTCCACTATGCCTGTACAGTACAAAAAGTTATCTGGAACAGAAACCCGGAGTATTTATTTGAAAAGCTCACATGGATAAAAGATGTAACTAGTAGAAGCCTTCGTAAGGATAGACTTAATTTGTTAGGTATACCTAATCATAAAACTACAAGATACAGGGGATGTTTCAGATATAGTGCAGCTAGAATATGGAACGATCTTCCTCCGCCTATGAGAAAAATAAAAAATGTACAATGTTTTAAGAATAAGTACAAGTTAGCATTACTTAAAAGACAATCAGCTGCTGAAGATCTGAAGCATGCCTATTCGAAATTTCTACCCATAAACCAATATTTCTAAATGCATTTAAAAAATTTAATCTATTAGCTAATCTTACTTAACCCTACAATATTAAATAAAATGTCTAGCCTTTTTCACTCATACACACACACACGCAAACACACACACACACACACACACACACACACACACACACACACACACACACACACACACACACACAGGCACACGCGTAGGTACCAGTTGTTGTAAAAAGAAAGCCCTCAGCACCACTCTCCCGCATTCCTACTTAGGGAGAAGGGGATGGCTGAAAATCAGCGTTTCGTAGAACTTCATTCTGCGCAAACACAAGCTGAGCTATCTCCTTTTGTCATAGTATTATATTATAATTAAATTTAAGTGTACTGGTCTTTCTGTCATGTTACTGCTATATCATTATGTTTTTATTATGACAATAAATGCATTCTTATTCTTATTCTTATTCTGATGGATTAGAGCTTGATCCAGAAAAGGTTACTGCTATAACGAAGCAACCCGCGCCAAGGAACCTTAAACATTTGCTATCCTTCCTTCAAATGTGTTCCTGGTATAGACGGTTCATACCCAATTTCGCAAAGAAATCAGAACCTTTATCACGTCTAACAAAAAAGAATATTCCATGGCAATGGAAAGACGAACAGCAAAAAGCTTTTGAAGCTCTCAAGACAAGTCTCGTCACTGCACCAATATTGGTACAAGCAGATAGTACCAAAACATATGTTATCAAAACTGATGCTAGTAGTTATGCTATCGGTGCTGTTTTAGTCCAGGGGGAGGGTGAAAACGAACACCCTGTTGAGTTTGCTAGTAGGTTGTTGACAAAAGCTGAAAGAAACTACTCAACTACAGAACGTGAAGCACTAGCTGTAGTGTGGGCTGTCAACAAATTCCGCGGTTACATTGAGAGAACCCCAGATGATGTTCAGCATGACCTACGAGCCATAGTAGAACAAGAAAATTTCATACCAGAAATTATTCCTAAGCTGATATTAATAGCAAACACACTAAAGAAGGCTAGAGAAGTACAAGAAATGAAAGAGGAGAAAAGAAAAGAATATGTTGACCAGAAAAGAACAGAGAGTCCAAAATACAAAGTTGGAGATCATGTAATGGTTGATAGTCATGTCCTAAGTAACTCAGCTAAAGGGTTTACCGCCAAATTAGCCCCAAGGCGAGATGGCCCTTATTTAATTTTACGAAGTCATGGACCTAGTTCGTTTGTAATTTCAGATCTGTCTTCACCTGACGAGCCCCTGGGCTTGTACCATGCGTCGGCGCTCTGCCCTTTCCGGAGCTCTGATACGACGCCTCAACCAACCCCAAGCATGCCACTACGCAAGCGAGGACGACCCAAGAAGACGGTCAAGACCACAGCCACAGTCCTGTCTCTCTCGCCGAGACGTCTTCGGAGCCAGAGGGGGAGACTGTAACGCGCCAACGGCCGGCCCACTACCACGGCTCCGCGCACTGCATCGACGCGTGATCAACCTGGACGCGCACTACATCGACGCGTGATCATCGACGTCAATGACCGACCGCGCGTCTGCCTATAAAAGCCAGCTGTGAGCCCCCAATCCTCAGTTCAATTCGATCCGCCGTTACACGCGCATCCGCAAGTCGGAACACGAAAACGACGCAACGATTTGAACGCACACATATTGTTTAGCCGCACGGTGCTGCTTCCGTATCACGGTCCTCACCGGGTAGTTAAATAGTATTCACTTAGCTCACTAATTAATTAGTCTAGCTAGCTTGTTAGTCTATGTCACTTTTCGCTTCCGTAACACGGAACGTCACCTTTCATTGTTAATAACATAGATTATCTTTAAACAATAATTTGCTTTTGCTGATTTGCATCCGCAAGCCGGATCAAATCTAATTTAATTCCCAGTTTTACTCTTAATCACTTTTATTAACGAATTGCTTCCGCAAGACGGAACAATTGCGTTGCTTACTTTAAAACTGCCAATTCACATAATATTATCTTCTCATAATAAAATTCAAGCTTAGTAACAATTTGCTTCCCTTGCTTTGTTATTCGCGTACGACAACTGTTACGCGAATCGGCCTCCGCTTCTCAATCATAACAATAACGTATGCGAAACTCATAGCTGGCTTATTTTTTTCGAAACTACCTTCCGTTTGCGTTATATTGTGGTTATTGCTTATATTAATTCTTTACATACCTGAAATTGTTATTTATTTAAGTTGGTTGAATAAATTCTTGTTTTGTACTGATAACCTGTGGTTTTGTTCTTAAATCATTGATAGTTAGTATTCCCTACTACACCATTAAAATCTTAATAACTCATTATGTCCCCACCGAGGGGCCCATAATTTCTCAATATACCAGTCGACCATGCTGGCTGAGCAAGCACCCAAAATATAAGTGATTTTTTCTAGTTTCCATTTTCAAAAGCGTTCGAAAATCTACAAATTTTAACACTTTTGAAAACGAAGTCTAGAAAAACACCTAAAAATACATAGCAACGTTAAAGCTTCGTGTAAAAGCTCTCGTCGTCGGCAGAGGCGCTCAACCGTAAGAGATAACCAGTGGGATAGCAGGGGAAGCGTCCATGTTGTCAACTCAGCCATTTTGACGGGGTTTGTCACCTCTGCCATTGCACTTGACAGGGGGCCGAGCGGGTTGCATGTCACCGTCACCTTCCGCATTTAAGGGGCTCCCCTATGCTAAGTGGCGCCGCCATCCGTTAAAAAATAATTACTCTATGAGTAAACAGTTTTTCAAAAATCCGGTAGGTCATTTTAAAGATTTGGTGTTTTAGGATATATAGAAGCCATCAACTCTGTTAGTTTGAGTTCGATGAAGTTACAGATAGAAAATTTGTCAAAAGTGGCCGTTTTTAGCAAATTTTCTATCTGTAACTACAGCGGACTATAATAAAAACAGTTTATGGCCGCTATATATACTAAAGCACGCCAACTGGAAAATGACCTACCGGATTTTATAAAAAATGTATACTTCGCGAGTTATTATTTTTTAACAGACGGCGGCGCCACTTAGCATAGGGGAGCCCCTTAAGTCGAATACAAGTGACTTCAGCTCAGCTGATAGGATAATAATAATAATAATAAAATAAAAACTTTATCTAACGCAAAAATCTTACAATGTTGCTATCGATGTTCACCATATTGTGTAAAATATTTGTAAAATACAAGCCAAGGATGTTCCTTCATTTCTTCATTGATCAAAAATGTGCATTTCTAAGATCCTTAAGCCTCTAATAATGTAATGTAAAATTCAACTTTGACAATTATTTTGGATCAATCAATCGTAAACAGTCACTTTTTACATTGCAAAGCATGTTTGTCTGGTTTCCATTCAGGCCGGAAAGAATTGAACAATATCAGCATCAACTTTTTTAAAATCAAATCCGTTCACTGCTACAAAGGCCACCCAAAGATCTCCACAATAATGATAAGTGCAAATCAAAAAACAACATTCCCAATCCAATCCAATTTCTGCCTTCTTTTAAGCTTACGTTTCATTACATTTAAAAATATCATTTAAAAAGCTGTGGTCTTCTTTTTTCAAGCACCCATTGGATTTTTTATAATGCTGCAACCGTAACACCTAGTGTGCCAAACGGCCGCACATTTGTACTGGTAAGCCATAATTGGCGTTGGGTCCGTGTGGCGAGGAGCCAAAACTAAGGCAAGCACGCAGCCAACGATACAATATGAAGTTTGGCACAGACGAAACTATATTATATATTTTTTAAATATGACACCAATTAATTGAAGAAAAAAATACAGAAAGACATAATTTATAGACCTACCAAGTTCAGCCAAGTTGGGCATCGTGATAACAAGCCGGCTGGCCGTTCATAGATTTAATATCAAATATTATTTATTACTAAATCTATGTGACTATTCTAGCTTCTAGAATGCATTAAAAAAAGGCGGCGGGACTTATTCTGAATTTATTTGTGGTTATAGCTGACTAAGCTGACTGTTGTCTTGTAAAATGACCTTTATTATTAGTACGAGTAATAGAGATATTGTCTCAACCGTGTTTCTGGAAAGTGTATACATGTACATGATATTATATAAATATTGCCTCCTTGGTTTTTTTTGTCCTTAATAGGTAATTGTAATAATTCATACAACTGGAAAGCAAAAGTAGTCGGGATGTCGGGGGTAAAGTGATTAAAAAAAACAATGAATGTTATAGATACAGCCATTTATTTTTGACAGACACTATTTATGTGCTAAAATAATAAAATATACAAATAAATTATACTTACATAAAATCAGTAACTTATAGTTACCGTAAAAAAGTAATGGCAATTGCATATTTATTTAATTGCAGAAAATGCAGTCTGCACTAAAAGTCGACGACCATATTTACATTTTTAAACACATAAATGTATGTAGGTACTTTATGCGTATTTAATAAAAACACTCAACAAGACTAGAATGTAGATTACCAAATTGTAAAAAATTAAATACATAGGTAATTAATTAAAAAATTAAATAAATACACAATTCTATACAATGACGGTGTTGACTTTACTTATTTTCATTAATTTCAATAACAAAAGGTGATAAATGTACATCAAGCAGGAAAAAAACTGCACTTAAGCTATCGCTGGATTGATTGAGTAAATGATGATGATTAGTTGATCGATACAATGGTGACTGTAATTGTACAGTTGATTGATTGTTGGTAGACTCTTTGACATTGGTTACATTAGAATTGTGATCAAAATTTGAATGGTTATTTTGAAATTCTTTCGACCTGTCTTTCGTCCTGACATAAACATCATTTGATGGTACATAATACGGATACGGATGTCGTATTGGTGCAAAGAAATCACCTATTTGTTTAAATTGCTTATTTACATCATTCACTGCTGTTTTAAACATATCTAAAAGATCGAAATTGTATGAATAGTAGTAATCAGTTTCAATATTGTCTACTGCCTGATTCTGATAATCTCTATCTTTCTCATCACATTCTGTGTCGTTGGTCACTGCAACATCTTCTGTATATTCTATGTCTTCAATTCCTTCATCATCATGTGAATAATTATCATCAGTGACTGTTTCATTTTTGATTGTAACATTTGTACATAATATATATTTGCTTATGTAGATCAAAATCACGATTGTGAGTGTTGCAGTACAAATAAGAGACATTTTACGAATAATTATTGAAGAATGTTACGTGATGGATGATTAAGATGAGGATACGAAACCTATTATTTTCATAAGCAGCTGCTTGCTTCTGCTGTAAATTTTCATGCAAGCCAGAAATACGAAATCATATTTATTTTCCTTGAACGTATTCTTGAATGGATGAGATTTAATTTCCTTAATGACACTTATAATAAGGTACACAAGCACGTCAAAAGTTTTTAGCTTTGAACACAACACAACTCAAAGAAAATTCAGTACGGTGTAAAAGAAATGTAGAGTCTTAACGTAATTATCTAGATTGTACTATTGGTAGTCATTGAGTCTCTATCAAAACGTAACGTTCATTGACATTGCAGTACTAATTATCAATCAAAATCTCCAATTGAATGTCGCAATGTAAATCAAATAAGAATCACATGTCTCTTGGTCTTGAGCACAACACTACACAACTTATCAGCAGCAATGTTTCCTTGTGACTGGTATGTTAACATGACGAATGACCACGTTTTCGATAAAAAAAAACTCGGGTGACGTATGGTTTATTCTGTGGCATGGTTCAGAATTGGACCAATCCAATTCTTCCTCCGAGTGTCGTACGACATGAGGTGACTGAATAATAATAAAAAATGATGACGAACGAATCAAACCTGCCAACCATTACCATTGCAACACGGACATTTTGATTTTTTCCCAAAACGGAACCGTTAAAATAGCTTAAAAACACGAAATCGGAAATCGGTGACTTGTTATATGTTATGTTATATGTCATGTTATAACCGCTAAAAAAGCCATGCAACCGGACAGATTACGAATTAATATTTTTGTCTACATACACATTATAAGTAATAAAAAATGTCCTATGCGTTCCTTAACCATTGATCAAATTGTAATATAGGTAAACTATAGACTATGTACGTTTATTCGACGGTCTAACGGTGAATCATCGTTAGGAAACCCGCACACTCCTGCGAAGTAATTCAAAGGTGTGTGTGAAGTTGACCAACACATATTGGGCCTATATAACTTTAAGAAGCATTATATAAGTTTAAAATTGTGGCGGGACGAAGTTCGCAGGTTCAGCTAGTAACTTTATAATTTTTGTTTATCATCCAATAATGTAGGAAATAGGCAGCAGTGTTTACCAGTGAAGACTATCGATACTGCGATCCCCCACTCTCGTTATGTAATAGAATTTCAGTATTGTTCTTATATAACATTTCAATAAGTCGTAGGTTCATTTCAATCGGCACTACTAGATCCCAGGACTGGATAAACGTAAACCAGGCGAGTACTAGGTTATTTAGTACTGTTATTTGTTGTACTACGAAGACCCTCACGATTGATCCATCATTCTAACAAAATGGCTTCTTTACTTCGATCAGATTTCCCATGTTCGAAATTCAGATCGACAACCCTTTTATACCCACTTATCCAGCACTTATGGCTGCAATACTAAGCAAATAGCTTGCCAATAACCACAAGACAAGCAGGCTTACAAACCACAGATGACTCTGTAGTCAATGTT
The DNA here is from genome assembly GCA_948473455.1 of Teleiodes luculella. NCBI lineage: Eukaryota > Metazoa > Arthropoda > Insecta > Lepidoptera > Gelechiidae > Teleiodes > Teleiodes luculella. Next base: position 3,383,729 of record OX419595.1, on the reverse strand, counting down.
ACAGTCCAGGTCTAAATTGTATTAAAATAGCGTCCTTTTCCTTAAAATATGTTCGGGATTATTAAATTACCGCTGCAAAGTAACTGCTATCTTTTTCCTCTAAATTTTAAATTTAGTTTACAAAACGTAACAGTCGTTTACATAGCGCTATACTGCTGTAATAATAACTTTTATTTGTTGTTTTTTGTATCACCTTTTAAAAAGTAGCCTATATTTTAATATTTAAAAAATATATATCCGGGCGTGGTCCATAGATGTGTTAGTAATAGAGAAAAACTTATTCTATTTGGTACGTAAATTATGTTAAAATAAATTATGATTGTAAGAAATTTTAGTATCTTTAGCCAGTTGGATTGGAAGCGTGTCCAGTGCTGTATAATCGCACTGTCCACGTCCAGCCTTGCCGCTACATACAGTGCTATATTAAATTGTATCTAAATCCGTTCAGCTGTTTAAACTTTAACCAATACTTTTATGTTTAGAGCTCGGTAATTCTCACAATTCAATGACTGACAATTCTCTCGGTAAGGTTCTAAGTAAGTACCCGAAAGTCTGGTTTGAAAAGCGATCTTTGTGCCACAAGTTTATAAAATTAAAACCATTCCTAAAAAAAGTCCATTCTGTATGGTACTATACTTTGCAAATTTAAAAAAACGTTCAATAGTTCTGTCATAAAAAAGACTGTAATCAGCAGACTTTTTATTAATCTTACTGTCTATCTATTGGCTACAGCACTAGATTGTTAGGTGCTTTATTTAAGTAGGTACCGAGTTGATACCTTGAGACCATTATTTGCTATTACAGATGGTTACATAATCATAACAAAAAATATATTTCCTTTCCTTTCCACGTACTTCACATCATAGACATCAATATCAACTCGCTCGATTTAATATATTATCCTCGTCCAGTCAGACCAATGCTATTCTGTAAAAACAAAATCGAAAGTCACGCGTGAATTCGCAAGTGAGATTATGATTTGGTATTCTGTAACTTATGTAGTGCGATGCTAGCGCCTCCACGTGAGAGTGGCGGCGAGATGAACTGTTTCAAGTGAGATTTTGACGTTTCCTAATAAAGTACCTATTACACTGTATTGTACAATACCTATGTAATTTATTTTGAATTTAAATTTTCAAAGTATTACTTCCTAGCTTCCCGCCACGGCTCTGCCCGGGTTAACAGTTTTTCCTGTGGGAAAGAGGAATTTAGTCTATGTTAGCGGGGGATAGTAAAATCGAAAATCGAAGTGAAAAGTGAGATGAGTTTTAAATTTTACAGAATAGCATTGGAGTTTGATCCTTAACTGCTAACAGCTGATGAATTACGATGAAAATCGGCATGGTAATAGATGGTATTATTTATGAGGAAGAACATAGGCAACTTCTTGTCATTTTCGACTGCTAGTTTAGATCGAAAAAAAAGGAATAAAGGTATTTTTATGTTTGTTTGCTTTGAATAGGCTCCGAAACTACTGACCCGATTTTAATGAAACTTGCTATAAAAATAGAATAGATCTTGGGGAGCAACATAGGCTACCTTTTACCGCGGGAAAATTCATAATCCCCACTGAATTTACTGTAAGCCGAAAGCTTGCAGATAATGCACGTGATATAACTGGTGTCTGGACAAAATTGCTACCTTAACGATAAGTCCGCTTATTAACATTTTGCTCTTTCAAGAATTAATAATGAATGTAGGTGTACATCTTGTTCAACAAAGATTATTTTATTCATTCATATAAACTACATTATTACTTTGTATAACAGTGAGTAGAATAAGGAAAATATTATAAAGTTGCATAATAAATCACCTACCTTATGTTCATAACTTTGATGTTTTAAATTATCTGTGGTAATTACCTTATAATTTCACCCGTTTAAATACAAAATGTTGCCAGCATTAGCACTTAACTACCGGCATCTAATCTAAAAATCTGACGTTTTCGCGAGATAAAAGTAAAAATTAAAGAAATTCGTACATGCTGTGATCACTTTCCCTCTTGATAGTTAGAGCAAAACGCACACGGCTTCGGTTGGTCTATTACTGCTCGTAAAAGTATAGTAGTAAAAGACCGGCGTATCTTGTATAATGTATAATGTACAGAAGCCAGCACATGCGTTTGGACATTCGCACTACGAAAGTCGCCCCTACCGCCACGGAATACGGGCGCTCTAAAGGTCGACAAGTCCAGCCGCATGTGCTGGCTACTGTACGATACCTACTTTATATAAATATTCTCTATTCACACCAAAATGTATAAAAAAGTTACAAATCCTAGATATACTTGTATTATTAAGATAATTCAACAAACACCATATTGCTATATTAGCAATCCCTTTAAACAACCTTTACCTTAATCTAATTCTTATTCTCGGGTATACCTACATTTAAAATAATAGTCAACAGTAAGGTTGTCTTAACATAAATTAGGTAATGAATGAATAAGGGAAATATTCAACAAAATACAGGGTAAAATTGTATTCAGGTAAAGCAACCAAATAAATAATGTTCAGGATTTTTTTTGTGAGTAATATTTACCTAAACTAAACGAGCATGACAAATAGAAATAATGTCTCAATCCTGTAATTAAATATATATTTACCTTATATTTATGTCTTCTGTCTGGATGTTGTATATTTATATATGTATGTATATCAGCTGTCTGATACCCATAGTACAGGTTTTGCCTAGTTTGGGGTCAGATGGCCGTGTGTGAGTGAGATGTCCCACATATTTATTTATTTATTTACTTCTGTATATTTCCTCTGTGATCACTGTGATGTGTGTCACATCATAATCATAATATTTACCTCTGTTTTCTTTGATAATGAAAGCAAAAAAATATTACAGCTTAAATACAGCATTTTGTTAGGTGTAGGCCAACTGAAGTGATCCATGTTGCGACTGAGCTAATGCACAAATAATAGCGTTTAAAACCGTTCGTGTAGGCGATGGTTACATTCATGAGTTTATCTCTCGTGCTGAATAAATTGCCGACAATAATCGCACAGCTGGCTAACAGTTTTCTTTTGGGCTAAAGCGGACATTTTCTTTTGATTTTGCGTTGTATAAAAACGTACCTATTGGTAGACTAAGTACGTTAATTAGTCCCTTTTTACACGCTTTATATTAGCTTCACTTGTAAGTAACTATGTATGTAAGAAAATCTTGGAATCTTAATTTGACCCACTTCCCGGTCTTCGATTAGGATGAAATTTTGCACACGCTCTGACTTCTGATGACAATACATGTCTAGCTAAGAAACGTTATTACAAATCCAATATGGCGGCCTCCCCATTATTGTATCTAAAAAAATCTTGGAATCTTAATTTGACCCACTTCCCGGTCTTCGATTAGGATGAAATTTTGCACACGCTCTGAGTTCTGATGACAATACATGACTAGCTAAGAAACGTTATTACAAATCCAATATGGCGGCCTCCCCATTATTGTATCTAAAAAAATCTTGGAATCTTAATTTGACCCACTTCCCGGTCTTCGATTAGGATGAAATTTTGCACACGCTCTGAGTTATGATGACAATTCAATTCAATTCAATATTTATGTTTTTTGGCTTCTGTCCAAAGACAATTCTGCCAGTGTCAGGGTATGAATAGTGCACGTGTTTTTTTTTTTTTTTAAAAGCCAAAATGATCGGTTTCCATATCTAAAACAAGAAAGACAACACAAGATTAGTATTAAACCCACAGAAGAAGTTATAAAGATACCTACGTTTGAGCATAAAATAAATAAGAGGTTAAAATTATACTTTAATGTTATATTTTTCAATAAATTTGCCCAGTGAAGTAATAACTATAACATCTGTAGAGGATAGAACACAGTCCATATTGAATGGGCGAGGAAAAGTAGGAGGAAGAATATCGTATAGCGAAACAGGGAATCTGGAGCAGTCAAAGAAAATATGGTCTACAGTACCCTCATCAAGGCCGCATTCACAGAGAGAGTGATCCCTAACCCTTATCTTTGATAGAAAATGAGGAGAGCAATTATGCCCAAGCCTCAATCGGATTATGGTTGAAGTAGAAAACTTATGGAAATCACGAAACTTAAAAAACCATGGTTTAATTGGAATGTTGGGCTGAAGGTTACCATAATGTTTACCTTTCACGAGACGCGAACGATTCCAATCCTCTGACCAATGATCTTTCAAATCAGTGTTGGCAATAGAGCGAAGATCTTGAAGGAAACAATTAGAATATGACTCAGAACCGTTACGGATCGACCATTTAGCACACAAGTCAGCTTGTTCGTTACCAGAGATGCCAGAATGACCCGGAATCCAAGCAAGAATTACCTCGATCCCCGCGACTTGGCACTTATAGAGGAGCTCACGAGTTTTGAGGTTAATGGGATGAAGGTTATTAGACCGAAAAGGAAATTTTAAAATGTCTTCAAGGCAACTGAGACTGTCTGTAAAAATAATAGTTTTGTCAAAATTGTGAGATTCTACAAGAGAAACAGCCTCAAAAATAGCAACTGACTCGCCTGAAAAAACGGAAAATTTAGATGGACATTTAAAACTAAGAACCACATTCTTCTGAGGAACCCAAACAGATGAACCAACAGGATCGTTGTCGGACTCTTTTGAGGCATCTGTAAACATGGTTAGCCAACCAGCGTACTTTTCATTGAATAATCTATTAAACGTGGCATTTGCTCCAATTTCTTCTTTACTGATACCGAAAAATGTGATAATATTAGGTTTAAAAACAAGGGCATGGAAAGGAATTGCATATATAGGGTTACCAGGAAATTGAAAAACAGGAGAAACACGGCAAAATTTTTGATAGCTATTAAAAAGGCAAGGAGATTGTTTATGAGACCAATACCTAGAAGTGGAAATTAAATTAGAGAGTTGAGAGAGGGAGCTAAACAAAGGATGGGAAGAATTTTGAGCAATTTTAAGAAAAAACCTGTCACAAAGATACTGTCTTCGTAAGAAAAGTGGGGGCTCTAAGCATTCCACTTGGAGTGCCTTGGTAGGGGAAGACTTCATGGCACCACAAATAATCCGCAGACATTTGGCTTGAATTTTATCCCAATATGAAAGAGCAGTTTTATTGCATGGCTCCAGTAGGAAAGATCCATAGTCAAAATGACTTCGAATGATGGCATTATATAGGAGTTTTTGAGTGTAAGGGTGAGCACCCCACCAGACACCTGAGAGAGCACGTAAAATATTAACTCCTCGCTCACATTTATCCTTAATATAATTGAGATGAGCAGTTCCAGACATACGAGCATCAAAAAAAACTCCTAAAAATTTTACGCGATCACAAACCTCAATAGTGTCGTTTTCCAAAATAATGTCAACATCCGGGATCAACCTTTTCCTAGTAAAAACTACGACAGAACTCTTGGGGACAGATAAAGAAAGACCATGGTCCAATAACCAACCATTTAAATTTTGTATAGCGGTATTGAGGCGGACAGTACAGTCTGTAATAGATTCTGACGAGTAATATAAAGCGATATCGTCTGCGTACTGTAAAATATTGCATTCATAAGAGCATGAGGACTCGAGCTCAGCTGTGTATAAATTATAAAGCAAAGGGCTTAACACAGAACCTTGCGGCAAACCTTTCCATACTGTTCTTGGAGGAGTAAGAGAACCTTGAACACGAACAGAAATTGTCCGAGCCATAAAAAGGTTGCAGATTATATTCACCATCCTCGAGGGTAAACTCAACTGAATCATTTTATGCCTGAGTAGAGGGAGGAGAACAGAATCATAAGCTGATGCAATGTCAAGAAAGATACCGACAAGGTAATGGTCCCTTGAGAAAGCCAGACGAACCTCCGAAGAAAAAATGCTCAGACTGTCCAAAGTGCTCATGCCCTTGCGAAATCCAAATTGCGATTTAGATAAAATACCTCTGCTTTCCAGTATCCATTCCAATCTGTTCTTAATGAGATGTTCCATAATTTTCGCCAGGACCGATGATAGGGCAATAGGCCTGTAGGAAGAAGGATCTTTGGGGTCTTTATTGGGTTTAAGGATTGGGATGACAATTTGATGTTTCCAAGAATCAGGCACAATACCAGTTTGATAAATAATATTAAGTATGGAAAGGAGGATTAATTTTGAGGAGGCAGAGCATTTTTTTAGAAAGGAATAGGGGATACCATCAATACCCGGGGAGGAGTCATGGAGATGGTCCAGGACAGAGGAAAGTTCATCCATGGTAAATGGTTCATCCATTCGATCATAAGAAGGAGGAGCAGGAGAGGAGGAAGGGAAACAACTTTCGGAAGGAACAAAAGGAGGGGCTAATTTGTCAATAAAATCATTGATCCAAATGGAGGAATCATTTGAGGTAGGATCATTGTATGAAAAGGATCCACGGAATTTTTTAAAACTTTTCCAGACTAAGGAAGGGGGGACTCTGGGTGACAAACCCTCACAAAAACGAGACCAACCACTGCGTTTTTTGCGAGATAATTCTCTTTTGGACTTTGCGTTAATTCTCTGGAAAGCAATGAAATTCTCAAAAGAGGGATCATCTACAAAAATTTTCTCTAGCTCATCCCGATCATGGATGATCTCAGTGCACTCTGAGTCCCACCAGGGAGGAGAAGGAATGCAATCCTTGGGGGATTTTTTAATAGGGATACATTGGTCAGCCGAGGAAATCAAAGCAGAGACAAAATCATCATACAGCTGTAGGAAGTTTTCAGTTGTGACCTCAGGAAATACGTCTGTCCGTCCAGTAACCAATTCCCTAAAAACATCCCATTTAGCCTTGGAAAGACGGTATTTAAGGAGAGGTGGAGTAGACACAAGAGGAACAGAGACAGAATTAATTAAAGATATAAGGATAGGGAGATGGTCACTTCCATGGGAATAAGGTAGAACTCTCCAAGAACACTGAGAAGCCAAACCAGGAGAGGCCAGAGATAAATCAACACAGCTTGGACCCTGATTAGGAGAAGTTCTTCTAGTTGGGAGTACCATCATTGAGGAGAGACAGATTGGAATTATCCATAAGATCTATTATAGAAGCCGAAGAAGAATCACTATGGCGAGAGCCCCACAAAGGGTGATGAGAATTGAAATCCCCCATAACTATTAAGGGAGAAGGAAGAGTTAAGAGAATGGAGTCCAATTCAGACACAATGGAAGGATTTGGATGAGGAATATAGATAGAAACAAATGTGATATCAAGAGCTCTCATAGCAACTATATTAAAGAGTGGGGAATGAGGAGGGAGTTGGATTAAGGAATAAATGGTAGAGCGTTTGACAAGGATGGAACAACCGTCCCATCCCCCGATATGGTCATCGCGAAGACATGAATACCCCGGGATCCGAAAACGAGACTCCGGAAGCAGCCACGTCTCAGAGATGGCCAAAATTACAGGTTTATGTAAGTTAATCAGAGAGATAATTTCACTTTTTTTATGTCTAATGCTCTTGCAGTTCCATTGAAGCAGAACTGTCGCCATTTTTATTTGAAGTGGAAGAAGAGATTTGTTTCAGTTTTTGTGAGACGTTGTTCGGTATGGCAATGTTATTTTTTGTAATAATATCAATTAAAATAAATAAAAGTTGAATAATATCAGATAATTTAGAGTTTTGAATAGAATCTGAAGGCGAATCTATGAGAGCACAGCCATTTGGCTGAGACGATTTCGGGGAAGAAGTCAGCAATGTATGAGCCTCTTTGTCATAGCCCTTACCAAGGACAGGAGGAGGACGGTTATAGGAGGAGACAGTTTTCTTGTATGAAATGGGGGAGGAGATGAAAGGAGCAGACATTTCATAAATTGGGGTTAAGGGGCTTATAGGGCCAGGACGAACTGGGGAAAAGCTAGAAGAATGGGAAGGAGTGGACGATCGGGAGGACGATTGACGAATGGTGTCAGCAAAGGAACGTCGGACCGGACGATAACGGAGGGATGCCTCGGAATATGGGATGTTCTCTTCTGACATTACAGTCTTAATAGATTTCTGTCTCATGTGCTCAGGGCAGCTAGGATTGATGGCGAAGTGAGGGCCACAACATGAGAGGCAAGTAGCCTTGTCCTCGGGTACTACACAAGAGAATCCAGAGTGGGGTTGGGAACATTTGAAACATCTCGGTTTTGATCGACATTTGTCCTTTATATGACCAAACCGACAACAATTGTTACATTGAATGGTAGGAAGGGTATATATACCGACAGGAATTGAGGTAAAGCAACAGAAAACCCTTTCTGGAAGGGATTGACCTAAAAAGGTTACAACAACTGTCTGTGTGGGGATCCATTCAGGTTTTCCGTCAACAATAGTCTTTCGATTTAATCTTCTGGCTTTAATGGCTTTCCCATTCGCAGTGGAGCAGTCAAGAGAATTTAAGAATTCCTCCATTGACCAGTCAATAGGAATATTTTTAACAACACCCATACGGGTTACATGGAAGGGAGGAATGGATGCTTTATATTTATGCTCTTGTAATAAAGGATTTTCCATAAAAGAGTTAGCAGAGTTTGAGTTTTCGAATTCAACCACAACCCGATTGCGACCAGCAGATTTTATACCACCTTTGACCACACCAGACACCCGAGAATAGGCTATTTGACAATGCGAAAAATAAAGTGTTAATTACTGTAATCAGTATGTAATGTAAGTTTAAAAATGGATATTTACTATGGGAAGTTGAAAATAATAATTAATTTATGTAAAAATCCGTAAATAAAAATGTATTTTTTTTGGCGTTTTTCACGTGACTCAAAACGCTCCTGATTAGTCGGGTATAGGACATATGTCACTAGCCAGTAAACATCGTTTTCTACTTAAGCAACTTGTAGGTAGTAGTACTGGCTAGTGACGTCACCGATGCCATTGCGACGCCATATTATCAAAGTAGCGTTTTGGCGCGCTACTTAAATATTGAATTTTTATTTTGATATTTTTCAGGAAATATGTACCAGAATTAAAAAATACAACTATTACTGGGATCCACAAACTCTACTGAATAATAAAAAATATATTTTAAAAACCAGTCAAATAGCCTATTGTATACAATTTGTGCGAACTTCAAAAGCCTGATTGTAAGACCCGCTGGTGGGTCAGGCTCCTCTCTTGAAACATGAATTATGAATGGACCATTATCTGTGTCGCTGTATCTCAGTTTGACACCATTGAACTCAGGAAGAGTATACGAATGTTGTACTGAAGCAGCTGGAGGTACGTTGTTGTCACGCTTCGATTGGCTGATGCCATCTGTTTCCTGAGGTCGTTTAGTGGCCTTCAATATCCTTTTGGGGTCAGGCTGGGACGCAGCGACAGAGACTTGAGCATCTGACATCTCACAGTCATTTAATAACTGAGATGAAGCTTCACCTCCGCCCCCATCCGGGGGCTCCTCAAAGTCCATCACCACACAGAAAGTTAGTAAATACTTACCTCTATCACAAAAACAAACACGACACAACACAAAACAACACAAATAAATGTAATAATAAGCAGATTTTATACAAAAAAACCCAATTTAGAAATCGCGCACGTGTAGTAACCAATACCACAGACAGCAGAATCCTATGATGACAATACGTGACTAGCTAAGAAACGTCATTACGAATCTAATATGGCGGCCTCCCTAAGATGGCGAACTGGCTGTTTGAAATCCACCCCCATGATATGGGTATCAAATGAAAAGGTTTGCTGTCAGGAATACGAAAAAAAAAAGTCACGTGACTTAAATCCAATATGGCGGACGTCCAAGGTGGCGGACAGGAAGCGTGTTTTTTAGTTTTTTAAACTATGTATCATTTCTAATTGTTTTAAGCTTTTGTCGTAAAATCGACGTATTAAGCTATACTGGATTTCGACTGGGCTAGTCAAATGAACTTCTTTTAACGAGTAGACTCTGTGTAATATTGCTTATGTCGAAATGTAGACAGCTTTGTCCAGTATTTCCAATATATCGAAAATTCATAGAAAAATTAAAATAGGAATAGGAGAACGTCACGTCACGTCACTTTTTACAATAACCGTTTAATTTTATTTGCCATAATAAATCTGAAATACCTAGTTGAAAATTGCTCCAGACCAGACTAATGTTATTTCAGGAGGTAAAATACATCCTACTAATATTATAACCGCGAAAGTTTGTGTGTATGGATGGATGTATGTTTGTTACTCTTTCACGCGAAACTACTCAATGGATTTTCATGAAACTTTACAATAATGTAGCTTATACATCAGAATAACACATAGGCTACTTTTTATCGCGGGAAAACCTACGGGAAAACCTGTTAACGCTAATTAATATAATAAAGAATGTAATCATATCAACCAATCTGGTCCTGTAAGAATCGTTGAACAGTGCCGAATTAAAATAAAAAAATCATATAAAGTTGACCCCTTTTTACAGGTGCCATAATCTGGGTGCAAGGCTCAAAGTGGGATACATCTGTAACGAGGTCTCTCCCGCACCCACGGCTCACCACGAGTCCTGGGTAGGGACTACTATTTGGTATTCTGTGTCCTGGGTGAACCAGGGGGGGCAAAAGACAATGAAGGTGAAGGAAATCTGCGTGGAACTTGAAATCAAACAGTGTCTTCATAAAACTTTATTAGAATAGGTTACATTAGTGCTGGGCTAAACTTTATAAAATTATTGTAATATGGCCTTTTAGGCCAGAAGTTAAGGGAAAAGTGATTAACAAAATGGACGAAATGACATAGGAATGACGAATGAATTCCAAAATTGAATATTTGAATTTACACGAGAAAGAAATGGAAAATGTGATGAGAATGAGGTGGCACGCAAAGCACCTCGTTACACCTCTAAACCTTAATCCCTTACGCCAAGCAAGAAGGCAAAGGGAAGACAAGAGAATTTTATGTAGTTTACGTAATTATAGGTAACTTAAGGCAGGAAGTTCATTATAGTTGTCACGTGAGGCGCTACATTCCATAGACGTCCAGTTAAGTACATTACTTAAAATAAACATGGCTCCAGCATCTCGCGCGGTTGTACACAAGCATGTACGTAAATAGAACCACAAAACCTGGGTTGCCAGGACTCGCTGCTGCTTCGATATTGGTTAAAGTGGTTAGTGGTTACCTTAAATAAAATTCGAATAAATTATTTTAATATTTGAACATATTATATTACGTATTAAGGGGCCTATATGTGCTAAGTGGCGCCGCCACCCTTTAAAAACTACTAACTCGAAAAATAATCAATATTATTCAATCAACAATCAACTCGAAAAGTGGACTTTTCGCAATTTTTCCAATGGCTTCAATATATCCTACAGAACACCGTCTCGTCATTTGCCGTTCTAGATTTTTGAAATATTGATTATTTTTCGAGTTATTATTTTTTAAAGGGTGGGGGCGCCCCGCCTAGCACATACAGGCCCCTTAAAAACTATTACGAATATTGGTATTGTATTAGTTAAATCAACAATACATCATAAAAAAACGTATTATTTTAATAAGAACTTACAACATACAGAAATTCAGCAACATAAGTCTAGCAATCTAATATAATATATTTTGTTAGGGTCTGAATTTAGCTATTTATTTAGTTCTAGTACGGAAATCGGTTTTGAAAATGTATCGTATCTGCATGATAATAATGAATGCCGATACTCGTAGATAGTATCTGGCAACACGAAAATAAACCAGGAATTCCTGTTTCCCGAGTCTTTGAGCAGCCGGCGAGGACCCCAATAGATAAAATAATGCATACTTAATAACATAATCCGCGGTACAAACGTTAGAAATCTATTTTAAGTAACTATCTAGGAATGTAAGCTACGAGTATCTACCCCCGTAACGCACACTTAACTGTCCAAAAAACAGCCATATTGAAATATCCTCCAATAGGATATGAGAATAAGCACGACAAAATTATGTCTGTCACGCGTGGACCGGGCATGTTAGAGGAGAAGACGTATTTAGTCAGCTTTTTCTTGCTGATAAAAAAAGTAAGACCCAGTCATGTTCAAAGAACCTAAAGGGAAAATTTCATTATTATTTTAGTCAGTATCTTTATAGAGATATGATGCGGGCGATAGATGACGTCTTTAATTCTACGATAACAAAAACACATTATTACCTATATCTAAAAAGTTTTGTCATATTCGTGTCATGCAAAAGGTTATTCCGAATAAGCAACGAGGATATGAAAGTCCAAAATCGACTGGCCTACTTAACAAATCTTTATGTGCAAACAATTCAGGAATAAGCTTTCAACTTCATCAGCATCCTAATATAATCCTTATTGATATCGATACATCGGCTCAAATAGGTTGTACGTATACCTAAATTATTTCTCAAATTGACTTACGCTTGTATTACAAAATTGACGTATCAAACTTTACCAGACTTGACGTACCTATACGTACGAACAAGTTTAAACTTCGCATCGTCTCAACTAAACAATTGAGTTTAAATTGCGTCTACCCAGTCAAAGGCGTCATATTACCAACACACTGTACCGTCTAACTAATTAACCCTCTCCTGCCACTGTTTAATTGCTGCAGCTCGAAGCTTCGGCAACTTTATTATGCCTGCCAACGGTACTGGGCGCGACAAAATTGAAATTCGAAACTTTGGCAGCCACCACCGCCATTGCCGTCTGACCCACCGCCCCCCCTCTAAGCTTCCGGCGCGAAGGTGGAAGAGGGGTAAGCAAATGAGTTTCAATGTTTACTCTTGGATATGCAGCTAGTGTGCAGTGGAACTTGCTGTCAGTCAAGTTCACGGGCCGCAGTCGCGCCAGAATCGCCGCAGCCTTCGACTGAAGCGCACGCGAATTCGCGTCTACCCGAACTGTTCTGTCACGAACGAGTGCAATTTTGAATTAAGAATTTATTATTTTTTACACAAAGTGATATTTTTGAGTTCACGCCGTTCAGCCACGCAGCCATGCAGAAACTTTTAAGGTGAGTTTGCTTTTATATGAATTTTTATTAGGTTTGAATTTTAATACCCTTTTGTTAGGGTAATTGCCGGTTAATTACTTAAGTTAAAATTCAATTTCTTTTGCGTCATAGCAAGAGATTATCTTAACCAAGAGTTTAAAATATGTTTTATAAGTTAAATTGATTTTTATTTATTTTTCAAATGTCTTTTATAGTTTTAGGCGAACTGTAGTCTACTCAGCGGTATTTCTAAAATACTTGTAATATATTATTTAATATAAATACTAAAATGTTTGTTAATGAAGTACCTAACTAAAGTCCACGGTTCATGAAAAAAGTATAGAAAATTTATTGGTTTATGAAAATTGCAAGATTATATTTTGAATAAAGTAAACATAAATGTATTAAGTAAAAGGTTGATAAGACACATTAAAATTTAATACTGTTCAAAGTTTCTATAAGTTATTTTCAACACTTTTCCTAGTTTCTGAGGTAAGTTCCTACAAAAGTTATTGAAAAAAAAAATATTGGCCCTAAAAAGTACTTAAAATGTGCCTCAGACATTAAAATTATGGTAAATTAATAACAATTCATAATACGGTTAGCGTCGGCAGTAATAAACAAAGGTTGTTATAAAGAGTTGGTCCAATATTTCTATGTGCAGTTTTAGTTTTTACAGCGCCTGCGCTGAAAATTTCATATTTTCTTTTGGCAATATTTGATATTCAAAGTGTTCAAGGAATTTATTTTTTAACTTTACAATATTGGTTTACATCACTTAGTTTTAAGTCAATAGCATGTATGTTCTTTTCTGGCGAGTTCAAAAAGTCAAACTTAAAAAAAAGTGTCTTATTTAAAAAATACAAATTTTAACATCAAAGTGCATTTTAGAGATGTCCACGACGACAGTTGAAAATGCCGTTCCAGAAACTGTGCTAATTACGTGTTACTCGTACATTACGTTGATTTGTCCAAGTTCTGATCGGCCAGATTACGAACAATGGCTGCGATGTTCCCCTGTCTTCCCATGGGTTGTAGAGTGTACAACGTCACTATCGTAACTATACCGGGACAGAGACGGCGCCAAACCAGGGGCCTAATGTAGGAAAAGGAGAAAGCACTTGAGTATTTGACATTTAAAATTTGCTAGCAGCTGTTTGATTCTTTTTTAAATAATCCCGTTCACAATTTTTTTACATTTCAATATCCAATTTATTGCCTGTCTATCTTCAATCTTCAATTTTTTAACATCATAATAGGATCCATTTTGGAATAAAATCCGTACACGGCGTGAAAATATTTTACTCTGGCTGAACTGACCCAAATAGTTCACGTTTTTCAGATAAAAAAATATATCGTACGTACGTACATTATGTATGTTTTTACGGACGTCAAAAGGAGGAGTTTCTCATTTGAAAATTTTCTTTTTCTGGTCCTTTTATGGTTATATATAATCTTAGTCATAGGGCACCAGTATAGTATTATTCCAGGGCCCTAGGTGGTATAATACGGCCCTGGTAAGCGTGTGTGAAAGTAGTGTGGTAATTGCGAGGGGTCCTTTGATGCCTTTCTTACGCCGTAATGACACGTTTGAAGTGTGATTAGTGGTTGGTCCCGCTAGGTATCGAACCTGCTACCTATAGTTTATGGAACGCGTTTGGAATGAGTAATTTCTTTGAAAAGAGACAAACGATATATTACTGCAGTATTAAATTTTCTTTCTGTTGCTGACTTTGATATGTAACTTGTTGATCGTAACAAAAGGCTCTTTAATCTTTATTTTATATTGTTTAGATAAGTACCTAATTATTCACAATTAATAGAATTTTTAACTTCTTTCTTATAACGTTCTTTCTGTTTTTTTTTTGTGATATTAATGTCCATTACGTAGAAAATTAGTCGAAAAAAAAACAAATAAAAGTAAACCCAAATACAAACAAAATGCTATGATATGATTTTATATTCTTAATAATTCCGTTATTTTATTATTAATTTGTAAATGTATTTTTTATTAATTCATTGCTATTATTTTGAGTTAATTCAATTAAGTAATTTAAAATACTTAATATTTCCTGCCGAAATGTCTAACAAAGTTCCTAGACAAAACAATCAGTATGTTTCTATCTTATCTACATCCGCGCGCGTCAGGTCAGCTGAATCGGAAAAACGGCAGCATTTCGCTGCGTCTGCGCACACGCAATGGATAATGGGCTCAATTCTGCCGTGGCCGATAAATACTCTAAAATTAAGTTGTTGGTCTCTTTCATTCATATGGGAATCGGAAAGGATGGGAGATGAATGAATTTATTTAATTTAAATTAATGATATTTAAAATAAGCAGAGCAGCTGTCAAATTCAGCTTAATTTAGTCGGGATGTTTTTAAATGCCTGCTAAATTAAAATCGATGTTTGACGTTTTTAAAGTTAAGTTGACAATCAATGTGTCCCTTTCACGTTCTTAGGAACGAAAAGGGACACATGGTTTTTAAATTTAAGTTAGAGCGTAATATTGGTATTAGAATCGGCCCATTGAATTCCGATTCGCGTTTCCACGTATGTCCGCGATGCATTTACATCGGTGCTGATTGTGCGCATGTTTTTTGTAACACATTTTCATAGTCCGTGGAAACTATATCTTTTGTCTCATGTTTGTATTAGTGTCCTTCCTTGTCTATTCTAATATTATAAACAGAAAAGATTTGATTGATTGATTGTTTGTTTGTTTGCATTGAATAGGTCCCGAAACTACTGAACTGATTTTAAAGAAACTTGGTATAAATAGAATAGATCCTGGGGAAGGACATTGGCTACCTTTTGCCGCGGGAAAATACCTCATTCACACTGGAAAATCTGTTAACGCGAGCGGAGCAGCGGGGAGGAAAAAGTTTAAAAAGACCATATAAGAACAAAAAAACAAACAAGCATTATCGGTGCTGATTGTGCGCATACATAATAGTTGAACTATTTGGTTAAAAATCTTTATATTCTGTAGCATCTATTTCTTATTTTTCTAATATTTTTACGTGCGTGCAGCGAAGCAGACCAAACCCAAAACATTCCGCTTAGAGCTAGCGACCTCAGCCGTTACACCGCAAATGCTACAATTTCCTACAATTATAATACCATCATCTTCCGCGCATCACCGAGTCCCACTCGTCAAGGGAACGTACAATTTACTTAGATATGAATAAATTATTACAACTCCAACCATTCAATTAGAGATTTATGCTCCATAGTAATTATTCAACTTTATTCTCTTGCGGTTGTTACGTCATTCCCATATCATTTTCCCATAGGGGTTTAAGTATAATATGGGGAAAGAAAAAGTTACAGAATATTTTTCTAGCATAAGTACATATTCAGATTCCTAAAATGTGGATGACTCTGAGAAATCATCACGAAATACCCAGAAATCTTTATTGGGTACTTTTCTTTTGCCCTTGTTCTTTTTGTACTGTAACTTTGAATAAACAAGTTATGTAGGTACTCGTATCTAAAATCTAAGATTTTTCTGCATTTTTGTATGGTCTCAGCCCCTGTTTTAAAATAATATGCTCTTGTGGGCCACTTATAGGTAATTTTTATTAAAATTCTAAACAATAATAATAATCAGATATCTAATGCGTTTCTTTATGTATGTAAAATCGGATAAGTAATTAGACGCCAAAGTGAAACATATGATACATACGTATAATTTAAACATAAATAGTGCTAAAATTTATATATCCCTTCCTTTAAGCTTTTTTGTAGTCGGATTAAATAATAACCAACACTATAGAACAATCACATAAATACTAACCTTCTTTATTTTGTGGAACTGACTAATGCCTAAATAAATAATGGGATTGAGTAAGGGTGTGCAGTCTAGTCTAGACTGATCACAAAGAGCAAAAGTTTGTTCACAAAGTTGTCATTGTCGATGGAGATAGCGGAACTTGCTTACGCATTGCGATGGAATTGCTAAGCTTTCTTGTTAGTTTAAGCTGACATTAGACATTCGTTTAAGAAAACCAATAATATAAATTAGTTGGAATAAACACAATAGGTACTGCAGAGACAACAGAGATCTCGCTTATAATAATGTACCTACCGATATACACTGTGAAATTTAACTGGTTCTTTATCCGGAACATAGTGGTAGGTAGTACTCATGAAACTGAACAGCTTTCTGTAAGGAACAGGTTGAAATTTCAAAAATAATATTCAACTTTTCAATACTGTGTAATGTATGACAATTATCATAAAATTCTTTCAAAAGCAAGGACAAAAATTTACAAAAGCTACAAAAAAAGCTACTTTGCTAAAAAAGCTACAAAATAAGGTACTTTAGCACGTATTGTAACTTAATATTTTTATTCTGCTTCCAGTTTCATCACATTAAATGAACGAAGCTCAGAATAACGAAATTACCGAAGCGCGATTTTTCTTTCTCTTGGAGGGATGAAGAGTGCCGAATTGTTTTAAATTTCTTCATCATAGACAATATGTATTTTGCTGTATGTCAAATACCCTTGTACGGCATTGCTCCCCTAATTTAACTTTACTGTATTAGTTTTAGTTGCATAGATTTTATCAGGTTCTTTACAATCTTAATTGCTTTAAAGTAATAAGATAATTATTTTTGATGTATGAGTTTTTAATGTAATTTATGTTTGTGCAATTTTCGTGATGTTCTATCATAGATGTGTAATGTTTATTTAGAACTCAATGCGGCTTAGCAACATGCGAGTGAAAAATAAATAAGTACTTCAGTGTAAGTTACTTGTCCTGAACCTCCTATATCTTGAAAAAGTTTATCAAAATCCATTCAACATTTTATAATGAGTGAAAATGCGGAACAAACAAACATACTTTCGCTATCAGAGAAAATATGCGGGTTGTCTGTAAATGTTATCTCGTCACGCTTATACGGTGAAAAGTATTTGGATGAAATTAAGAAGGTAGATCCATCAGGTTTAGGAGCTACTTGTTACTCTTGAAAAGTTATTTCCACTGGAAAAGTTGAAAAACAATACAAGCAAAACCGTAGGCTGACAACTAGCGCTCCATGAAGCGTTAAGTTTATATTTCTGAGTGAAACTGACAACTGAATACGATTTGTCATCGATCAATACATCGATCATCCGATCAATACATCGATCATCCGATCAATGCAATTCAGCGAACACATTCGGTTCTGAATACGATTTTAAAAGATGTAATGTTTTTGCAATGTATTATTCAAAAGCTGCGTATTGTCAGTTGTCAGGGGACGCTGGGCATACATAAATCATGTGGAAATCTTAGAGTTTATATCTTTGATCGAGCCGTGTCGTCACGACATTTGTCTGAGGCTATCATATTGAATTGTATTCGATCGGTAGTGAAGTATACAACTTCTGAGTAGGACACGGACGGGCGCTCTTTGAGAAAATTTGTCGTGTAAACCATACGTCAGTTAATGTTTTTTTTACTTACCACCTGTACTATCATTATTTTCAAATTCATAGAAACTATTTACAGTTTTTTTTTAACAAGTCCGGTGAAGCTTGATCCGTCGTACTTTTTCGACTCAAGCAAAGGTCAATTAAAAAAAAACAGATTTTTAAAAGCATATTTATTTATTCCAATTCTGCAGTTTGTTACCGAGCTCTTCTGATATGACAATTCAACAGTTTTGACCTTTTTTTTTTTTTTTTTACAATACGACAAAAAAAATATCTGTATTTATAAAAAATGTCAAAGTAAAACATTTCAATAAAATAAAAAAATGTCAATCAAATAACCCGCCCCGAACCGTTCCCGGCGCAAAGGTGCCCATGACGCTAGCAGCATTACCGCGCTGAATCGCGATGGCCAACCTTTGCACCAGGAACCAACCGGAGCGGGAGTCTTGTGTGCGTTCCCTTAGCCTTTGCCCCAGTTCCCCAACCAACCTTTTGACCTTTGATAAATACTGTCAATTGGCGCTTATTCCTCACCCCCGCTCGCATGCTCAAGTTTTAGTCTGTATCTGGGGTAGAGACCTTCCGCTCCCCCGCAAGTAAAAGCTTTATAAGTCGAACTTTTACAACTAACTGCGTTTTCGTAATGTGAGTTGAGTGTTTTAGGTCACAGAGCCCGTACAGAATAGTACTTCCAGAGCACTTCAGATATCGACGGGGAAGAAGCAGATACTCCTACCTAACACAGACTTAAATGGACCTCCTATCTTAATATAGGAAGATATCTATATCACTACATAGTATAAAACGCTTTCTCTGTCCCTATGTCCCTATGTCCCTCCCTTTGTACGCTTAAATCTTTAAAACTACGCAACGGATTTTGATGCGGTTTTTTTTAATAGATAGAGTGATTCAAGAGGAAGGTTTATATGTATAATACATGCATAATATACTGAAGGATAACCCACAATAACCATTTTCCCGTGCGGAGCCGGGGCGGGTCGCTAGTTAGGTATATAATTATAGGAGGGGAAGATAGGAAGATATCTATTTTACAAGGAAGATAGGAGGTCCATTTAGGTCTGTGTAAGATAGGAGTATTTGCTTCTTCCCCGTCAATATGTAGCACCAGTTCCCATCCCGTGCTGGCTATTGGGCATCGCGTGTGGCCCAGCGGGGGTCGCCAGACAGCACATGTCGACAGACACGCATCATTAATTGCACGAGAGACGCGAGGCGATCAACACTGGATTGCATTGCATTCGCTTTTAGTCTCCAATTGGTTAATTGCAAACTCCTTTGAATGACCTGGTAGTATTCTATAGCCCTCAGTTATGATCCTAAGAGCAAGGAAAATCTGTGCGCTTCGTTATTCTGAGGTCAGATCACAATTTCCTGAGATACAGGAATAATCTTTTTTAGTTTACCGCATGTGCTGGCTTCTGTACATTGCGCTTCGAACGCTTAATGAAAATACAGAAAACAAAACCTTTGCCTGTCTTCTAGCATCTTAGAAACGTTTATCATCACGAATGTAAAACGTATGGTCAAAACATTGATTTAAGTACAACAGGTTCAAATGTATGTGGCTAAACCTCATAGTAATTTTAGTTTACTCCATGAAACGAAGAATGTCTAATTGGAAATATTGAAATACTCAGTCCAAATGGATACTTATTTCATTTAAGTGAGCATAAGAGGAAATTGAACCTGTGCTGTCGGCAAATGGCCATTGGTCATGGAGGCATAAAACTTGAGAACACTCAGATAATTGCCAGTCAAGTTAACGTGTAAAATAGTGGAATTTATGGTTGGTTTTGTACTGTCAGGCGAACAAGTGAGGAGTTATAGCTCGGAGGGAAAAATATATGGGCCGCCCGCGCCGGCCGGACTTGCCTATGAAACCGTGCACGCTAACGATGCAAAAAGAAAAATGAACAGGTTTACAAGCAGTTCGCATGATTGATTCCTATGGGAGTAGGTGTAAAATGCTCCCCAGTGAAAGATAAGTGAAAACCAAGGAAAGT
This sequence comes from Teleiodes luculella, assembly GCA_948473455.1. NCBI lineage: Eukaryota > Metazoa > Arthropoda > Insecta > Lepidoptera > Gelechiidae > Teleiodes > Teleiodes luculella. Next base: position 3,363,392 of record OX419595.1, on the reverse strand, counting down.
CAGTTAACTGTTATTGATTTGAAGTAGGTACTACATATTAGTACCCAAGTTTATCAACAGCTAAACGGCAATTTGCGTTAACAATTCAAGAATTTTGTAAATGGCAATCCTGATCCAGTCGTCGGTTTAGAGATAATTTTTATTTGTCTATTGTTTTAGCGTCACACAATATGTGTGAATAATCCCTTGCCTAATGAGCACATTATGTCTTTGTCCTGAAGTATGAAAAATGTATCCCAAAATGCTTTAATAGCAAAAGAGCGAGCAGGTCTCAAAATATATTTTCTTTTCCATCTAAAACCGACTCTAACTTAAAAAATACCAAAAAGGGCTAGTTCTTTTAACAAATAATATAAATAGTTAAACATGTTAGTTTCGACTGTACTTCAGCCAACTCGTAGACTTGTCACGGTCGTCGCGCGCGCATCGGCGCGCATTTTATATATCTCTCGCGACAAATGTTGACGGTCCTGAGGAGTCTTGCATTCCTACTTGATAAAGGCGGAGCTGGTCACTACTTACTAGTAGTAGGATGCCAGTAGCATAGCCAGGAGCAAACATTAGACGGGGAATAGATGCAGAAACACGTGATGTGATTATCGCATAGCATAGTCATAAAGGTCTAGGCAGCTTGTAAAAATTAAAGGTTTTTTATCTCAAATTTATGTGAGTTCATTGAGATTTTTAGTTTAAGGACCGAACTACGACAAGACTCTACTCCGACAAGACACTACTCCGACAAGTTCGGTAGGTTAGGTTAGGTTAGGTTTTATGTTTTATCAGAGTAGTGTCTTGTCGGAGTAGAGTCTTGTTTTTTATCAGAAACAATTTTGTCGTATTTCAGAGCTTTAAACCTCACGGACATTTTTCTATTTGTGTTAAAACTACAATGATATTTTAAGAAAGATACGCCACGTTTATACTGCACGCGCAACTTAATTGTTGCGCGATAAACAAACGCTTTAAGATAAGTGAGACAGGAAATAGGCAAAGCATAAGAGTAAAATATGCAGTTTTTTTTTATTGGCCTAGGTATCTTGTGTCGAAGAAGTACGACCAATCAAGCTTCACCGGACTTGCGGTGAAATAGACACGTCACAGCTCAACTAAGTCACACTAAGAAATTGGTCACAATTAGGACCATTTCACGGCACGCGTTCGGTGCATTGGTGGTGTATCTACCTCTTATAATGATATTATATCATTGTTAAACTATGCTAAATCATTTTGTTGAAAATCTGCATACTTAGGTACCCAATTTTCTAGTTACGTTTATTCATTCCCAAAGTCAGAAACGGCTCCTTCACTGATTAAAAGAGTATTTATTTTAATTGGCGTGGAAAAATAAGACATTAAAAAGGGGAGCCTGTTGTATTTCCTAATGTTTATAGTCCTAAAGTCGATTATCCGAACATCATTTTCCTAATATTCGATCGTCCTAATGATCGATCATCCTAAATATTGATTATCCTACCGTAATACTTGTCCTAATATTCTTTAGTCCTAATATTAATGTCACTAAAGTTTGAAATTCCTAATTTCGATCCTCCTCTCTTATATATCTAAAAAATCCTCGGTAGGTTGAATAGTAGGTGATAAAAATCTTATTATATCTCAGTTCACACGCCCAGTAGTAATTAGCGTTATGTATGAGTTCTATTTTTCTCGTATATATTACCGTTCACATTTAACTTTAATTGTAATTGTCCTTTAATTGTTTTGAACACTTGATATTAGTTATTATTCGACATTATGAGCAACCAACCAAAATTTTAACAGCGAGACCTGCGAGCGATACTGACACGACTGACTGACACATATTATTTTGTATTTTAGTAAACCATTTATTTCTTCCTACAATACAGTTTTATCTTTGTGGCTGGCCAAAATAACGCCTTTTTTTTTTTTTTTTTTTTTTGAATTGACCTATGCTTGTGTCGAAAAGGTACGACAAATCAAGCTTCACCGGACTTGCAAAATAACGCCAAAAGTTGTCGTGTATAATTTGCTAAGTTATTTTTATTTATTTAGGACTATACATTTTAGGAATATAAAGGATTATAACTATGAACATTAGGACTTACCATCATTAGGATAAAAAAAAATAGGACAATGAACAGTAGGAGTTAAAAAATTAGGACTAGAATCATTAGGACAATCGATATTTAGGACTAAAATGCTAAGGAAAATAAAAAGTAGGATAACAAATTTTAGGGAATACAATAGAGAACCATTAAAAAGAAATAAAATAGAATGCTACGATATAAAGAAGTAGAAATTCGTAATTAATTTTTGTAATAAAATTGAACAACTCGCTTTGTCCAAGAACGGGTGCAGTCAACAATACAATACAAATCCAGTCCACTCATTGTTTTCCTAATAACGCTCATTAATAAAATTAGTCACCGCTGGTTGTTGGTTAATTTTAACGGTAACCAATCGGTGTCTTGGACCATTCTCTGGTTATCGTTGCATCGTAATAATGCGCTTGCGCTTATCGACTCATCCGATCGAGATCTCGAAGAAAATTGCACCGCTAGAGATGCGGTACCTAGTATTCTGAAATAGCTGTTATTTAAACTACAATGACGTGACTTGAAATACGAATGTATTTACCTTGGAAAATTGATTGATAATAATCAGTTGATGACTATCATAACGTTGTGTGATTATCGGTTTAGATTTGGATCAAGATAGATTTATCCAGTACCAGGCGATAAAAGGTATGGGGCCATGTGAATGACCCACATCACGTCACAACCGTCACAGTAACAATTGTGATAGATGTTTATATTATCGCAACAAATCTTAACTAAGAGAGAGGCCTTCTAAGTCCGACAGTGGACTAGTCAGAAATGCCTATGTGACCTGTTTTGTTACATTACTTTTAACAGAACATTTATATTGTTTGTAATAGTCACACGGGGAGGTTTGTAATTTGTTTTCGTTGTTATGTTTTAAAAATGTTTGACAAATTATTTTATATACTACATGTTATTTAATAATGGTTACTTTAATCACAACTCTAAACGTACAACAAGACACATTGTGTAGTTACGAGGAAGGCGGCTCAATTAGTTACGAAACTGTTAATTAAATTATATGCAGTTCGATTCTTGTCTGCGATAATATAATGATTTTATCGTGAAGAATGAGTTATAAAAGTAAAAGCACTATGATTTAAAATTACTACCTATAAGCGAATGCTGTGATATTTAACCATATGCATTATTGATTTTCTATAATTTTTTCTTCTATTTTTAGACGAACGCTATTGCTCGACCTCTGTCTAATAGATTTTGCAGGTTATCGTATTGTGTCACTGAACCACAACAATTTTCACTTATCTTCTTTAACTTTAAAAAAAAATAAGTTTCCTAATTCTAAATACTTGTCTTTTAAAACTCTACCCGCGATCATGCTGCAATCTCAGGAACACGACTTTGATTTTACGGAATAAGTTCTTATCCGTCACCTTACTACGACACTGTCGGTTCCCACGGGAAACTGTGTCATGAAAGGGTCACTTGAGATCAAGATAGATATAAAACAACTGGTATTTTATATCTCTAGTACTGTCAGTACTGACTATCAAAGTTTTCTCTGAATCTCTTTTTCTCAATTCATTTTTGTCATCATCATCATTTCAGCAGAAACATAAGACAACTGAACAAATGCCTCTCCCAGAAATTATTTTATTTAGGGCATAAATTTTGCTCCTCATAAAATATCCATACCGGGGGCTTCAGTGAAATTCGCTACTTTATAATTTAAGCTCCCAAAATAAAATCTTCTAATCTTGATTCTGTTATAACTAAACTAGTTGGCCAGTTATAAATTCGCGTCGCAACGGCTAATTGGTTCGCACTGTCAAAGACGGGGCGTTAACGTGTTAACATTATTTATACTGCCCGCCACATCCGTCCACATACCGTACTAACTTGTACAGACTGAGCTGTATACTCGTAAATCAACTGGCTAATTTATAAATGCTTAGGTGTTATATAAATTTTATTTTGCATATAAATCTCGCTCCTCACATTAACTAGAAATTGACTCAAAGTTGTTGAAATATTATTTTGTTATCATCGATAAAAATAAAACATCTTAATAATTATTAATAATAATAATAATAATAAATTTATTTATTATCTCACCACCAGGATACATCGAGATTGCTAAGATGTGAAAGAACATTACAACTAGACTTTAACATTAAGTTAACATAGTAGTACTAGTGGAGAGACGGGAGTCCCAAACTAGGAAAAGCCTGTGCTATGGGCCTCCCGGACCCCAACTCTGACATAACAACACTTAGTTAAATGCTGACACATGGTTGGTGGCTGTAATTGATGGCGTAGAATCTTGATCAGCTAGCCATGTATGAAAAGGAAAAAAAAACTGCAATTTCAGAAAACTTGCAGAACATAAGTTGTTCCGTTTCATTAACTAAGTTATCACCCGAAAGGTCTTGCGTATTTAATTAACACGTTGTATATGTTTTGGTCTGATTTTTAATCCTACTAATATTTTAAAAGCGAAATTTTGTAACTATGGATGTATGTTTGTTACTCTTTCACGCAAAAACTACTCAAAGGATTTTAATGAAACTTTACAATACTAAAGCTTATACAGAATAACACATAGGCTACTTTTACCGCGGGAAAATACTTCTTTCACACGGGAAAACCTGTAAACGTGGGCGGAGCCGTGGGGCGAAAAGCTTGTATTTTATAAAGCATAAGACTTGATGTAAGAAAAAGAAATATTGTTGAGCATCAAGTCTGTTAAGACGGAAAAATGAACTTCCTACAAATTTGTCTGTTTATCTCGCCACCGACCCACATTGTTTCGCTAATCAAACAACCTGTGACTGCCTAACGGTCAGCCCCCCGTCTCTGTTTATGGGAATAGTGATTCATCTATAAAGTTAACCAATGGTTCTCAACATTTCAGTGGCGCGTGCGACCTCCTTTTAAAAGCCAATGCAGTAAGCCTCGCACGAAGCACTGTGACAAGCGATTATCTCACATTTATCTGTCAAAAGGCTGTGAGAAACCCGCCGTATTGAAATATCCTACAATAGGATGAGAGTATACGCACGACAAAATTATGTATATCATGCGAGAAACCTCATGCTAGCCTCCCAGACAAATGAAAAAAATAAACTACAAATGACAAATGTGAGACACTCGAGAAGAACTCGAAATGAGACATACTACTATGACTCTTATGTCACTATGTCTCGTGTTCTGCATCTTCTCGAGCTTTCGTGCCATACTTAGTGAGCTAGATGGTAAAGAGCAAAAAAAAGAGAAAATTAATTATTTCACTAAATAGCCATCCAATAGCCATGCAATCCGGGCAATCCTAAATCTGTAACTTTAAGATTCATTCTTGACATCAAAAGCCTTGACAGGTTCTATGTAGAAATGGAAGTAGGTATGAAATTGAATAATTGATTATGAAATTTATGAATTAATCAGAACAAACATGTAATTTGATTCTAGTTTCGATTGAAAACACGTAACACATTTTAACTTCATAGGTAGTAGTCCTTACTTTTTATGCAACTTCTCTAACTTACATATACTTTGGAAACCGCTGGCTCAGTCTAATCTAAATCAGTTTACGGTGGGAAAATCCAGTGATTTATCAAAAAAATAGCTTTGTATGGTAAATAATGATGCTGGAACGATTGTTTAAAAAAATTCATGACGTCGATATATTTCGCGCTCTACATTTTTTGCGAGGTTTGTGGAATGTGAAACTTTTGTTTATGGATTAAATGTTCATTTTGTGTTGTGTAGGTAACTAGTGGGTTTATGATGAGCGCAATTAGTTAGAAGTAGGAATGATAAATTGGCTTTCTTTTTTTATATATGCGCAGTTCTTCAGGCTCTGTAAATTATTTTAGTAATATAAGCAAATAAGATGACTTTTATAAGAACCTACGTGTTGAAAAGGTACTATTGCAATTATTCCTCGATTATTCCCTCGATGAGGTGTGGTGGTAAATTGACAAACACATGGAATTAAGCACCTTCTTTTTTGAAGTCGGTAAAACAAATATAATTATCAGATGGGAAAATGTATAAAAGAGCTAATTGGTATAAAACTTTTAAAAAGCGACGCTTTCGATATTGCTTCTATTTTTATTTGGGTCAGTAAAAGGTCACAACGTAACGGGCCGTTAAAACGCCTTAAATTAACCTAGTGCTAAATACAGTTGACCTTTAAAGGATTCAAGGCTCTTTTCGCGTAGGCATACGCTACTTTCCCAATATATGACAATGTAAATAACGTACGGCAGTTTAAGTTTTCTCTTATTATTTCGGGCTACCCCGAACAGACACAGGAAGAATAAGGTTACTGGAATTCTTAAATTTTAAATTGATGACAATAATATTAAAATTACTTGTAGAATAGTGGATAGAATTCACTCGTCCTTTATCAAGATGCGAAAGATACCTTATCTGCCAGACCGGCGTCAAACATCTTTACTATAATGTATCTAAATTGAAATCTGCGCAGTTTTATACTCTACAACGTCGTAAAATTCAATGAAACGCGACAGCTTTTTATGTAATATTAACATTATTAACATAATATTTACGACAACGCGTTGAGATAAGACGATTAGTATTACGATAGGCGCAGACGAGCATTGTAATATATGGATAGCTGTATTTAAATTTGCAAATATAATATTAATATGTTTATTATTAAAAGTATGTGAAGTTAATAATAAATCTATATACATATTACTAGCTGTCCGCCCGCGCTAAAAGTTTTTCCCGTGGGAATGAGGGAGTTTCCCGCGGTTAAAGGTAGCCTATGTGTTATTCTGATGTATTAGCTATATTCTTGTAAAATTTCATTACAATCCATTCAGTAGTTTTTGCGTGAGAGTAACAAACATCCATCCATACATCCATCCATCTATCGAAAAACATGCTCAGTCAATTGTTTTGAGTAATTTCTCCAAAGAAGCTATTCTCGGAAACCAAAATAAATTATCCATCACTCCTATACAAAACGACCTTTCGACGACCCCGTAGCCTTGTTGGTAGTACGTCTGCCTACGAAGCACAGGGTCGCGGGTTCGAATCCCGCCCAGGGCAAACATTCTTGCGATAAACACTTGTGTCACAGAAGAACTGTGCTTTTGTTTGCCTTGTGTCTGGATGTTGTATATTTATATATGTATGTATGTATGTGTATTAGCTGTCTGACACCCATAGAACAGGCTCTGCATAGTTTGGGGTCAGATGGCCATTAGCCGTGTGTGAGAAGTCCCACATATTCATTTATTTATTGAAAACAGTAATTTCCATCAAACAGTTTGTATGCAGAAGTCTATTTTCTTTTTGTTTCCTTTATCTGAATGCTCTTTTCCTAAATACCGACATTTCTAAAATCTAGTTAGGATCACTACCTTGTATGAAGGGGTTCCATCCAGTGTGCGATGATGGTCCGACGATAATAGCGATATAGCCATGAAGGAAAAAAAAATTACGCGCGGATTTTTTTTCCTTCATGGATATAGCCAAGTCGGTTGGATCTTGCTGAATGTGGATGGCACAGGAAACTGAAGAATCGGCGTGTCTGTACATAGATTTGTATTAAAAAGAAATGATTGTAGGTGATAAAGGAAGTGTAGCTGAACACAGAAATACAAGTTGTAAGAAAAAAATTAGCGTCTGTTTGTCTGTTTGTACACGCCCTGGAACCGTTGGACCGATTTAAGTGAATTTTTGCATGGTGGTACTTAATATCCCCGGTCATCATCTTAGATACTTTTTTACACGGGAAATAAAAAAAAACGCAGGCGTAGCCGTGTGGGCGGTAAATAATAATTTTATAGATCCGTGGTCATAAAGTATACCAACATCATAATAATAAAAAAATAATTATAGAGCCGTGGTCGAGTATACCAACATAATATTAAAAATAATAAATTAATTTGAAATAGTAGTGATTAAAAATAGTAGTGTAGATTTTTATATTGCGTTTCCGGTAAAAGTTTCTTTATTGAAATAACTCAAAACCATAGACAGAGCATAATCTTTCAGCATTTGCCAATTTTACCATTATTACATCCTGTTCATTTAAATCTGCATAAATCAGCTAATATTAATTAGACACATTTTTCTACAATAACTTAGAAATTAATTACCAATTTATTATGGGCGCAGTAAGACGGGACGCTGTGAATTTTATTAGTACCACCATTATATAATAATACTCATTAGGACTGTTTATTACCTAATAAAAAGCAAAGTAGGTATTTGTATTTTTGCAATAAATATGGTGACTATTTTCTATTACATTCATGAATATTTTAAACGAATTATAATCGATTTCTAAGTGGTCTAGGTAGAACAAAATATAAACTGCGTGATAAATTCGCTATCCTGTCAATTAAACAGACTATCAATGCTCTAGAAAAAAACGTGCTTCGGAAAAAGCTACAATCCCGTATTTAAACTAGATAGCGCCTTGCTCCTTGTCCGAGATTATATTTAAAATACACTAATGTAATGGTAATGGTAATGGCTATAATTGTGTTTTTTTTTTCACATATATAGGAACTAAAAGTATTTTTTTTTATAATCAGGTCGAGAGACACCATATCATTTTTAATTTCACATGATTTCACAATGATAGTTAATTTGTGAATGGTAGTGACATCTTTTTTGTGTACTAATTACAGGAACACTCATTGTAGTAGCTAAAAGGATGCGCCGATTTTGATTTAGTTTCTTTGTTTGCAAGGTGTCATATTCGACACTGCTCTGATCCTATGATCCAAGAAAATATTTTCAGCCATTTGAAAGTTATTTAGTTTTTGGTTACGGTTTTGTGGCAAAGGTTTTTAAGTATATTTTTTATTTAAAGCCATAATAAATGGTCTGTATACTGAACTTTATCTACCCTTAGTAAGAAACTTCTCTAACAAGATCTTTAGTCTCTTTTATATTCCGTAAGAGCAAACACTCGCCGAACAAAAACTGCTCTTCCGTGCTTCCACTTCAATACTTCGAACACAAAAAGTCGAATATCATCTTCGGTATTGTGTAAAAAACTTGAAGTATGTAGGTTAACCATGTTTCCGCATATTTTGACAGGTTTTTGCTCCGTTTTCGTTGACGTTTGAGTGGAAAACAAACCATACTCAGTGGACCTGTGAAGCCATCAACAATGCTTCTATTAAGAGACCAGATTATGTTGGTTATATGAGGTCGTTGTCTTTGACCGTTTGCTCTATGGCTGAATGCACTCGAGCTCTGCATAATATGTGCCCACGCAGCTTTGCGGTCACATTGTGGTGTCTATAGGTAGTTCCCACGCCTACGACTGCAATGTTTGTGGATTTTCGTATTATTTAATAAAATTTCAATAAAAAAAATACATAGAAAAATTGCGATGTCATTTTCTTTTTCATGTACAGCAGTCAACTCTTGCGACTGTACACTTTGAGAGCACCCGTATTCCGTAGCAGTAGGGGCGAATTTCGTAATGCTGGTATCCAGCCCCAATGTACCGGATTCGGTAATTTAATAATACAATTACCTAACTATCTATTCATTTATAACGTCTTAGAAAGTCAATTAAGGAAAAATAGACATCATGATAAAATACTTCTATATGGAACATAGCTCTGCAGGCATTAAATAAAATAAATAAATATCAATTAAATGAGCACTTTTTTATCCTACTAATATTATGAACGCGAAAGTTAGTGAGTACTTTGTTACTCTTTCACGCAAAAACTACTGAATGGATTTTAGTGAAACTTTACAGTAATCTAGCTTATACATCAGAATAACACATATAGGCTACTTTTTACTGCGGGTAAATACCTCTTTCCTACGGGAAAAACGGTAAACGCGGGTGGAGACGCGGGGCGAAGCCGCGGGCGGAAAGTTGGCTAATAATATAAATATACTTTATTTCAGAAAATAAATATAATAATAACATGCCGAATCGTGAGAAAATTTTTGACCATGATTTAATAACTTCCCTGCCCAGCACTTGGCCTAGGCCCGTGCAAAAAAAAAAACCCTCTTCGGAGAGAAAAAGAAAGAAAATAAAAAGAAAATAATAATATTGGTTAATTTGGCTTTGGCCCCATGCACGCCTCCCAAAGGACCGGGTCTCTATAGACCCGTGATCTTAAAGTGTACCTACATAATAATAATAATAATAATAATAATAATAATAATAATAATAAATTACAAATCTCCCTACAAATACTTGAAAGGCTAGTCACTCTACAAAGTATAAACGTAACCATAGACATCTTTTTCCAGGTTTACTACTATTTACTACTAATCATTATGAGATGTGATAAAATATAACGATGGCTTTTAATTAAAACTGGTTTAGTGTTAGGTATTTCACAAGTACTTGCCAGCTCGTAAAATTAGGTCTTAAACTAAAGTACTAAGGTAGGATATTTTAAATTTTAATGGTTCTATAAAATGCTGTAAAACTATGAAGTTACATGAAATAGTACATCTATCACAAAACGGGGACATTTGGTCAAATCCATTTACTAAAGTCATTCCAATTTAAGATTAGATTACGTATTTGATTTGACAGTTGTTACGTTTTCCTTATGCCTATCTATAGAGACATAGAGTTCACTAAATCACACTGACAATTTTGTATAAATTTGACAGCTGTCAAATATGTGATCTTATGGCTCCTCTACACGATGGGCCATCATGATGGTCCATCGTAGTGGACCACCGTATAGAGGGCGTAGTGGCGTAGGCTGGCTTGTGTTGTGGTGCGTACGATGGCGGCGGAATGGCCGCGGTGTCGGTTTTTCGCCCACACATCAAAGGGGAATGGGCCAGCGATGGTGGTACGCATCTAAACGTGGCCCATTCCACAATGCTAAATAAAAGAAATAAATGTTTATAATAAAGTTTGTTAGTATCTCGACAAGTTTTTATGTCTTACTTGAACAAATAAATAATGTAATGTAATAAATTAATGGGTTTGAAGAAATCCAAATTTATTCTTATCTTTTTAAAGGATTTAAATAAAAGCTTGTTTCAGAATATATTTTACTTTATTCTTGCGCACATTATGAAAATGACAGTATGTGCTGTATAAATAATTGCCACGGCGGCTATCTACGTCCATCTCGGTAAACGTTCAGATCTCAACTGTATATCGCCATCGTGTAGATGCGTACTCACTATTCGATGGCGATCTGGCTGGCCCAGGGATGGCCCATCATGTAGAGGAGCCATTAGATTGGGATGACTTTAAGAAGAATGTCCTATCACAGTTATTGCTGAGCCATTACAATTGATCTTTCACTCAGTAGGTTAAGTCATTAAACATTATTTCTTCCTATTTCTTCACAAAATTACAAAAGTATTAAAAAGTTAAGATTATTTTATTCTAATTTAATTACGGAATCGACGCTGTTTAACACGTATAAATTTATCCATAGCAATAAGTTTTAATTGAATTATTATAATTACCGCACAACTTTTACTATCTAACTTAACGCAATAATTAATTTACTTCCTAAATTACATGAAACACTTCTAAAAAGCGTGAAGATAAGAATACCAAAGAAAGTTACAATTACATTTTAATTACTTACTTACAAGTTAAAAAATATTTCTCGTCTTTATAACAAATTAGTTCTTTAGTTAATGTATGTTTTTTTTGGGTATTATGTTACGCCCCTTTTAATCGTCTTCAATAAACCTGTCTACACTTTTTGACTGTATCTTATAACAAAGGTATCTGATACCGTGCCTAGAGCGTCGGTGGTCAAGTGGCTAGGGCCGTTGACTTCCATTCAGAAGTTCGCGAGTTCAAACCTCGGCACGTACCAATGTGTTTTCGAGTTTCGAATTCATATGTATGTACGTTTATTCGACGCTCTTACGGTGAAGGAAAACATCGTGAGGAAACCTGCACACATCTGCGAAGTAATTCAAAGGTTGTGTGTGTACACAACCTGCACCGGGCCAGCGTGGTCGACTAAGGCCTATTCACACCCTGATATCGGGGTAGGCTCTGGCCCCTCGGTCCCCACCGTGTCCCCACATATCGATGGTGGAAATGTCAAAGGGCTTAAAGGACAAATCGTCATTTTACAGGAGAGCAGAAAAACGATTTTTATAGAAAAAAGTGCATAACTTTTTTGTTTTTAAAGCGATCAATTTGGTTTAAAGACCAAATTTTATATTTTTTTGAGCTGAACTGTATCCACGCTTTTATTTTAACCCAACTAGCTTAGTTTAAAAGATAGATGTCCTTTAAGTTTCGTACTTTTATGATCTTGTCCTTTAAAGCCAAAACAGACTAAGAAATTAAGAAGTGCTTTGGACTTAAAGGACTGCACTTAACATATTAAAAGGTCTTAAAGGACAATTGCGGTCTAACCATACAAAAAATCTGTCCTTTACACTGTATAAGCAGAATGTTTTGACTCGCCACCTGAATGCTTATTGACCTCTTCGTTGTTTCCATTTCTATGAAAACCGAACCTTTTAGAACAGAATCTTTTTTTAGCGAATTGTTTACAACAATTATTTCTATGTCACATTCTTCCTGATTCGTGATTTGACTATTATTAAGAACAGATCTTTCATAATGCAGTTTTCTGCTTTATCTCTTGGATTGTCCGTATGTACGTAGCTACATATTTGAGCCACTATAATTTAACCTGAGAGCCCTTTTCGTGTTGCCGTCTTTATAAAATAAATGCAAAGCAAGCATTGATTACGGCACCGCATGTCGTTGGTCTTTTGTTGGTCAGTTAATCAAGTTTCGGTATTCAACCACCAGTCAACATTTCTTCCCATAGATCTTAACGTTAGCAAACGTACTGATTTCGTGACAATTTAGTACAGCTAATGCTATTTCACGAAGTGATAATGTTAGACTGGGGTACTTTTTTTACCATACAAGTGCTTTTATCTGAAAATTCAGCACATTTTAAGAGATGTTTGGTTCTTTTGTCCTAACTTAGTTGACCACAGTTGACTGTCATTAAAACATAATATCTTTTATTTATTTTTTGTTAGTTTTTATTTCATGTATTTTTTGTAGTATTTTTTTTATATAAGCAAGGAATTTAAATTAATTTATTTAAAAACGCTGATATAATCGTTATTTTTTGGTTTTATGACCTGAAACCATTATATTATTACGATTGTTTGTTTGAAACCATATATTGTTAGGGAATAAAATATCTCGAAAATGTTTGTGATTTATAGTTACAAAAAGTAATTAAATACAGGTACGCCATTCTATCCTGTCTTAACTTTCTTTTCTGATTTCAGCCTTAGCTCTTTACTGAAATTGTTTCTGCGGTAGCAGAGCTGTGTAGAAGGAGGTTTTGTAAAGTCGAATTTTAACTAAATAATCCAGTCTCAAGTGTAAAGGGGGATAGTTCTGTACGTCACATATCACGCCTCCTGCACAAAAAGCAGGGAAAAGCTCAATTAAGGGTTGGACTTTCTGGTCTAGACACTATAATTATAAGTCACATGTCATTAACTTCCTATGCTACGTGTCCTTTAAGCCTATACGTGTGAATACAAGATATGTGAGTTTGGGTCGTAAATATCCATAAATTACTAAGTATAATTTCTTAATGTCCTTTAAGCATAAAGAATTATATGAAACTGACCTATAATACCAAAAATCGAAAAAAGTGCATTTTTCAAAATTCTCTCCTAGCTCCATTATTTGACATAAAAAAATATCAAATATACAGATCGAAAGAGCTTGACGAGACGAATAGAACTGCATCAAAAAGTGATTTTCGTCAAAATGTCCTATAAGCCCTTTGACATTTCCACCATCGATATGAGCTGTTAACGATCTGATACTTATACAGGGTTACTTTTTAATCAGTGCACAAATTTTGTGTACACAGTCAGTATCGTTACTAGATCACATGAGACGAAAAAAAAATTTTTTTTTTTTTTTTTTACAAAATTTTGACACTATTTTTAACCCATTTAGAGAACGAATTTCAAAAAACGCCAGAATACGTGTCCAATTAATTATGCCAATGAGTGTTTATACGAAGTATCAAGAAAATTGGCGCGTAAAAATTTTTTTTCCATACAAAATTTGGTACCAATTTTATGCATAAAATGGCAATATTTCGATTTTTTTGTATGAAACGTGATAAAATAAAAATATACGGGTGTTTTTATTTTCTTTAATCTATGCCTACCTAAAATTTGTGCACTGATTAAAAAGTAACCCTGTATATATACAGAACAAGAAATTTATACCTACTTATACCTACATTGAACTTTCAGACGATGGATTGAAAACGTCTTCCGAAATAAGAAAGATATTCGAGTGTCTCAAAAACGTTACTACCCCAGCAAACACCGGAAGTTGAGTTTCAAAAAAGTCGACAGTAATAAAAGAACGAAACATTTTGAACTTCGAAACCGGAAGCCTACACACTACCCACTTACTGCCACTGACAAATAAAATGCAAACTCTTCATAGACCAAGGGCCAATACTATGTATAACAAACGATTCATATCTCGACTCTTCGCACGTAAGACCGGCCATTTCTATTATGATTATCAAGATTTTATTCTCGCCTTTGATAGCTGTCATAAACAAACGTATATTGCGCTTATCATTTGGACCGGATAACTGTAATTAACACTGCAACTGATCTTGTCAATCAACCTTATACTTCGAGTTACGCCGGTCGAGAAAACAAACAAAAAACCGAAACGAGATCCGTCCGCGAAGAATTTGACCTTGAAGACCGGAAAAATTACAGTAAATAAATCGGAACCGCTACCGGTAATCGGCGGCGGCCGGTCCTTTGCACCCTGCGGTAACGGTACGGTTATCGGTATAAATAAACGGTAGATAGATTATATATTATACGAGTCACTTTGACCGAGGACCGAACGCTTGCGAAAAGTGAACGCATAGGGAACTAGCAAGCTATTATTTAGAAAATTCTAAGTACTTATTATAATAAACATACCTTTATTTTCCTTTACACGGCAGGCATTTTTTTAAATTTTAAGCCTTGGTTCTTAGGTATTAATTTTTATTTATTAGCATAAAGAGAGTAAGATTCCAAGCTGCATAATTATAGAAATTAAAGCTTCTTCTTTTACTGAATAATATATTAAAAACTAGCTGTACGCCAGCGGCTACGCTCCCGTTGTATTTTGACTTTTTCGTGCAGTTTCCTGTTGGCAGTTTAAAAACCACTTAGGATGTTGAGCGGGGATATAAGGTACCACCATACAAAATTTCATTCAAATCTATCCAACAGTTTCGTAGATTTGCCAATACAAACAGACAAACAGAGAAACAAAAAATTCTAAAAACAATCTGGATATTTTCTATAACACTTCTCATATCTCCCTGACTCGATTTTAAGCATTTTTTATATGTACAGATTTTCGATCTCTACAGTTTTATCACAGTTTTATTATCTAGAATAGGAAAGTACACTCATTGAAAAAAAAAATACTGCAGTAAATTTCTAATTCAATAAATTCAAAATTTTCTATTTTATCCAACTGTCTACAAAATAAAGAAACTTGTTGGCGGTCGTCACTTCAATTATAAACCACAGACAAATCGCCGATCCAGTGTGCTATTGCTGATCAATCGATTTACTTTTGATCGATAGTTGTGACTGATCAAACCAATCAATGCTCACGCGCAGCAAAAACTGGCCTCTCCACGGTCTACCCTTTTGCGGATTGAGATCTCATAACTTAGATTTACGAGACCACAGCTTTCCTTTTCATGTTTAATGTATAATGTATTGACACTGACAGGGCGATGAGAGCGATTCTATCAGCTACGGATTATGTAAAAAAATACAGCGAGTAAGTGGCAGCTTATGAAATATGCTTAGACAATGGTTTTGACGGTTTTGAACTATTTCCCAAAAATACTTTTCGCGGAAATGAACCTGTTGACTGATCATGTGCTTTCAGTATACCTACACCGTGAAATTTAATTGGTTGTTTATCAGCAACGTAGTCATGGTAGTACTTATGAAACTGAACAACTTTCCCTAATGAACAGTAAGCGTTTTTCTGAGACTCTCAAGCGCCTGTGGTTACTATAGTAACCAAAGCACTGGCGTAAGGCGCCAGACCACCTACGTCACTTTTGACGTCGGCGCCACAGTGGAAGGAAAAAAAAACAAAACTAAAGGAAATATTGTTCAGTTTCAAGAGTACTAGCACTATGTTGCGAATAAACAACCAGTTAAATTTCACGGTTCACTTACAACCTGTACAGCATGAGATTGTTTTTAAAGATAGAGAAGATTATTAACTCTACTAGTAATTAGAGACTTCTGCAAGGTGATGCCTGAATTTATACAACACTTTAGGCGTGAAGAAGAGAGCGTCGGTGGCCTAGTGGCTAGGCCCGTTGACTTCCATTCCGAAGTTCGCGGGTTCAAACCTCGGCACGTACCAATGTGTTTTCGATTTTCGTATTCATATGTACGTTTATTCGACGCTCTTACGGTGAAGGAAAACATCGTGAGGAAACCTGCACACACCTGCGAAGAAATTCAAAGGTTGTGTGTGAAGTTGACCAACCCGCACTGGGCCAGCGTGGTCGACTAAGGCCCATTCACCCTAGTATCAGGGTAGGCTCGAGCCTCTCGGTGGGGACATATATTATGAGCTGTTAACGAGGCGTGAAGAATACCTTTAGTACCTAGTCTTTCTTATTTAAACGAATAGTACCTATATATAAAAAGTGTAGTAGTTTATTTATCAGCCCTGGTGTCAAAATTACTTAATTTTCCACCTTGCTTGCTTATCTAGCGGGTTTCGAGGTTACCTACCTCACAAACACAAACCCACCACCACCACCTGGTGTTTTACTTTACACCGAGGCTATAATTTTTCTGAGAAAAAAGCTTAAGGAAAACCTTTACCAAAAAAAACAGATAATTAAAAGTCGTTAAATTCAGCGTAGTTGTTGCTAGAATCGGAGCGAATAGGTACCCGTACAGGCCACTGGGGTGATTCGGCCCAGTTGCGCTTGCGCTTATGGACCGACACTGGTCAAGGCAAGGCTTGTTGCGGCGGATCTTTGCCGGTTTTGTTTATCGTTGAGTTACATTTACAACTACAACTTCAGTATAGTTAACGGCCTGGATTGATTGAACCAGTCTAATTCTTCCTGTGGGCGTGTAAAGAAGCGAATAAAGGAAAATTCCCAGGGAATAAGCAGCCGACTTGATGAGTAGTTCTTTTTTTACTTTTTAACAGATGCTGTCTCTTATATTTCATAATATTCATAAATCGAAGCAAAAAATTAATATCATTGAGCTCGGGCAGGGACTTGATCTATTTGGCTTTTCGGGCTACACAAGCGCACTACCATTTGTACCACCAAGCCTCAGTACAAGCCCAACGGAATTATTTAACGCTTCTTACTTGTAGTTAGTTATATTTGTATAGCTACCCAAAGAGCTATACTAGATCTGAACTTTTACTCAATCATGGCGTAGTATGCTATTGTCAACTGGTGCAATGACAGTCAATCCCGTAGGCTTAGGAGAGCAAAACAGGCAGAACAAACCGATTTTTTCTACGGACAATACCTCTGGTTTCCAATTCATCAAATGATCAAGATTAACGATAAAAAGTCATAAGTTTAAAACTTATGGCCGGTCTTTAAAACGGAATCTATCAAAAAACCCAAGTTTTTATAATACCGGTAATCGTTTGCTCCTTCTTTTGTTTCAAGATGACATATCAAGAAAATTGTTGACGCGCGGTACCGGTAGCCGGTACGGTAATTCAAAATAAGCTCGTCATTTTACTACGCTTTGATTCGCATCAAACCGGAAAATTGGTTTCTTTGTCTAGGCATGCCGCAAAAAATACGTAGGCCATCATTATTTACCTAAGTCCAAAAGATACTAGCTTTAATATCTTCAATTCAATCATTTTTAATAGCTTTAATCAAGTTATACAGTGATGTTTAGCAATGGATAATGACACTGATCAACGGGCCACATAAGACCAACTCAATACCGACTCCACGCCAATTGTGTGTTATTTATTTATTTAGTAACTGGTATCGTACAAAGAGTATCTTTTCTTCTATCGTAACTAGTTACGAACTTCCGGTTTCGTACGCAGCCGAAGGGAATTTTACAACATGTCAGTTGAAAGTGGACGAACACCAAGTTGTCCACTAGTAACAGACTAGTCGACTATTCGTTGGCAACTGGCAGGGCGTTGGATTATTGGTGTCAAGTTGCTGTAATGTGGTGTGATGGCCTTATCCAAAGAAACTAAGCAAAAGAACTGACTTTACCGTACAAATTGTCTAATATTACCATTTAAAATTACTTTAATACCTAATGGAATGTCTTTATTTTTCGTTCCGTGAAACGTTTCTTTGGGAAAATTGCACAAAACTGATCACTGAGCTTCGTTTGAAAGTTAAAAGATCCTTGCCGTCTGTAACAAGCACACCTTTCTGAGGATTTTTCAATCTATATTTCAATTCAATATTTATAATAATGATTGCTGTGTGGAGACAATTCTACAAATACAAATACAAATATGCTTTATTGACACCCAAGGAAAATACAGAAATTTAAATACATTAAATTCATGATATAGAAGTCGACAGGCGGCCTTATTGCTAAGGTAGCAATCTCTTCCAGGCAACCTTAGGGTAAGGAGAGTAAAAAGAAAAGATCTATGCGGGTCGGTGGCAAGATAGCATTATATACTACGTATAATAAACTAAGTGCAAATAGAACATACCTACTTATAATACATAAAGTACTACACAAAATAAGTAAATAACTATATCTTGATAAAATAAACTTAAAATAAACTAATACTAATACATACATAATATCACAAAGTAAAAGAAAGGAAAATATGAATTAGGAAGAGGATAGGGTGGTAAGATATTGCTCTTTGACACGGGCCTTAAAAGAATCGATCGACGCGACGGCGCGCGTCTGACCAATTCAGGGAGGCTGTTCCACAGGCTGTTCTACCAGTGTCAGGGTTGGAGAATACAATATCACGTAGCGGTAGCACAATCCAATCTACAGTAGCATCACTACATAGTATAAAATAAAGTCGCTTTCTCTGTCCCTATGTCCCTCCCTTTGTACGCTTAAATCTTTAAAACTACGCAACGGATTTTGATGCGGTTTTTTTTAATAGATAGAGTGATTCAAGAGGAAGGTTTATATGTATAATACATGCATAATATACTGAAGGATAACCCACAATAACCATTTTCCCGTGCGGAGCCGGGGCGGGTCGCTAGTTAATTTTAAATTTTCCTTGACGTGTTGTATACTGTCAAAAAAATTATGTCTAATGTCAATGTTCATATAATTAATGCAGTACGATGCATTGCTTTCTAACAAGAGCTATGCCACTGACTGCCAGCGTAATATCATTCGCATAAATTTTGACAAATCGCATCTTAACTTAAACGCCTCATTAAAATTATTCAAACATTTCAACACTTTACGATCGAGATAATATCAGTATTTCGTAATTGGAATGCCGTTATTTCTTACGAAAGCACAACAATGTGTTTAATTTAATTACCCACTCATAATTCGTAATGCAAGAAATTCGTAATGTCAACTCTATTAGAATTTTGTCACTCTGGCGTGTTGCTTACTTGTTTATGTCCCGCGCCTACTTTGGTATTCGAAGATCTAAAATTTCCTTCATTTTCTAAAACGTTAAATGATAGTAAATAGGAAAATAGACTAAAAGTATAACAATGGGGTCTGATAAAGCTTATGATGAACTTTTAGAAAATAAGTGTCTCTAAAAGCAATAATTTAGAAAATCACGAAAAATAGTCAGCCGAAAGACGTACACTGCTGGACTGGCCTCCTACACAACGAACATGAAAATAAGGTGCTTCCTTGCTTCACAATTAGCTACTTTGGACTGTATTTTCATAAACCATAACTCTTAATCAGAACACGAGCAAGTAAGGGCATTCCAAAGCGGTTGTCCCGCGTTGCTCTCTTATATATAACCCAGATTATAAGAAGGGCTCTGACGAAATTCACAATCTATTTTGTTATGTTTACTACCGAAGTACGTAAACAACTAAAGCGATTCAACACTCTCACTGCTTTCTTCGTAGTTTTATTTCGCCCGAATTCCGACTGCATAGCAGACGAAAGTGAACCGCAGTTTGATTTCTCTATCAAGCTGAGCCGTGAACGGCATTTCAGACACCTAAGATGCTATATTAGAGAAACTGGTGATCTTTGATTGCATACGATTTGTGTGCAGACGGAGATCAATGAAAATGGGAACTTGCAGCTAAAGAGCACTGAGATTTGCCAATTTGACTTGGACTCTTTGTGTATAGTTGAATGTAGGAAATGAGGGGTCACCAGCTCCTAAGAAATACGCAGTTGTCTATGGACCGTGATTCTTGACAGATGATTGCATTATACGCTGCATCACCGGACAAACGATAGAATGTTCGGTGTTGCCCTACTTTTTAAACAAAACGGGCTGAATGCGGAAGTGTCTGCCCACTGTGCCTATCAAATCTTGACACTCTGGTATGGAAAAAAGACAGAACGCGAACTAAATTAAATGCGTCTTATCTCGTACGTTAAGACGAGTACAGTGGCCAGCACATGCGGCTGGATATGTTGACCCTGAGAGAGCCCGTATTCCCTAGCGGTATAGGGGTGAATTTCGTAGAACGATTGTCCAACCGCACGTGCTGGCTTCTATACAGGATTACACAAATTATTTCAAACGCGCTAGTTTTACTCAGTCGGTACTCAGGGTTATTTACATAGAAGATGTGGTAAAATTAATTAAATTATATTAATTATTAAATAAACAAAAAAATAACCAAACATTGGTCTCGATTCCACGCGTCCACCGTCTAAATAACTTAAAATTAAAATGTCTGAAATTTAACTAGTTTTAGTTAGTTAAATCCACAAGTGCTATTCTACGGTGCCAGGCCAACTAAATTTAACGGGATTTAAGCGACTTGCTAAATTGTCTAAGTTGAGTTAAAGTTGTTGGTTTTCCATGTTATTTTGATGAGAAAGACTAGTTACATCCTTGCCATACAATCTAATCATAATATTTATTTTAATCGCCGCTAAGATTAGTCAGATTAGCGATTTTACGCGTAAAAATGGCATACATAGAATTGCGTTTGGCCAGATAAAGTTAAGTTGAATTGATTGTCTATGGATTGTCTAAAATAAGGAACGTCAGATTAAAATTAGCGATGTCAGTTGAATTTGACAGTTCCCGTAGAATTACAAAGTGGTTTAGCGACACCTAATTAAAATTAGACATTTTAACGGCCACTCTGGAATTGAGCCCAATATTTTTGTTTTCAGGTAACACGGACAGATGACAACAATTCTGATTGCTTTTCCTCTTGGTATGGACTTTTTTGTATGGATACAAAGTTGATATTGTATTTTTTTTTCAAAAAGCGTTTCTATAGAGATTTATACTAGTCAGCATCTCAACATCTTCAGGAGTATGATTTACTATTTCACCTGTATCTAATTCTCATCCAAGGTTTTTTATATTAATCTTTGCTTTGAGGTATCGATTCGACGAATCAAGCTTCAATAAACTTGATTGTTTCCTTATATGCAATTAAGTGCATAATCCTGTAGCAAATCGGGATCTATGCAACGCAAATTGAGGCAGCAGGATACGCAAATTGACATTTAGAACGTACGATGATGCGACCTATTCTCTGCCTTCACGTAGGACACGTCAATCGTTATCGTCCTACGTACACTTGCGTAGACGCAGTATATAGTAGGACTTAGAGAATAAATACCTATACATATTATGTACATAGAGCACGCGCATCGCTCCGCTGCCTTTATGTCAAGCGTAAGCAGATGTTGTATGGGCGGTGAAATCAATAACATTTTTCTTTTTGAATTTGTTCCTCGAGTCATGTTTGCAACTTATCACTGCACATTTCAAAATGTTCTCCTATTAAATTACTTATTTTTACCAGTAAAAACAATCAGCTCCTATAACCATTTGATACTAAACGAACGCGCTGAAGATATTCGGACTGTATATAAATACTCATGAAACTGAACATCTTTCTTTATCATCACTACATAGTCACTACATAGTATAAAATAAAGTCGCTTTCTCCGTCCCTATGTCCCTATGTCCCTATGTCCCTCCCTTTGTACGCTTAAATCTTTAAAACTACGCAACGGATTTTGATGCGGTTTTTTTTAATAGATAGAGTGATTCAAGAGGAAGGTTTATATGTGTAATACATGCATAATATACTGAAGGATAACCCACAATAACCATTTTCCCGTGCGGAGCCGGGGCGGGTCGCTAGTATAAAATAAAGTCGCTTTCTCTGTCCCTATGTCCCTATGTCCCTCCCTTTGTACGCTTAAATCTTTAAAACTACGCAACGGATTTTGATGCGGTTTTTTTTAATAGATAGAGTGATTCAAGAGGAAGGTTTATATGTATAATACATGCATAATATACTGAAGGATAACCGACAATAACCATTTTCCCGTGCGGAGCCGGGGCGGGTCGCTAGTGGAACAATAAAGAACTTTAAACTTCACTACATAGTATAAAATAAAGTCGCTTTCTCCGTCCCTATGTCCCTATGTCCCTATGTTCCTATGTCCCTTTGTACGCTTAAATCTTTAAAACTACGCAACGGATTTTGATGCGGTTTTTTTTAATAGATAGAGTGATTCAAGAGGAAGGTTTATATGTATAATACATGCATAATATACTGAAGGATAACCCACAATAACCATTTTCCCGTGCGGAGCCGGGGCGGGTCGCTAGTTAAAAATAAAAATTCAATTTCTCATACTAAGTGGCCGGTCACGTGACTGAAGTTTATATGAAAAGTTGATTATTTTTAATTGATGATTTTAACCTATGTTCCTTATTAGGAAAAGTTGTTCAGTTTCATTGGTACTACCACTAAGGTATGTTGCGGATAATCAACCAGTAAAATATCACGGTGCATAATGTATAATAATAGTTTCTAATACCGTCGTAAAGGATTTGGAAATTAAGGCACTGTTAGAATGATTTTACTTTTAACTTAAATCAAGCTCACTAAGCAAAATTTCAATAACAAGAAGAATTCAGACATGGCCACAGTTTTTCAATTTTACAATATCTAATCAAAACTTTTTACCAAATATAGGTTTGAACTGAGTCAGGGAAATAGAAATATCTAAGACTAGCTTCCCATCGCGGCTCTGCCCGCATTAATAGTTTTTCCCGTGGGAATGAGGAATTTTCCCGCGTTAAAAGTTAGCCTATGTTCTTCCGCAAGGTCTATTCTACCTTTGTGCCAACTCCGCCCGCTTTAACAATTTTTCCCGTGGGAATGAGTAATTTTTCCAAAATAAAAGTTAGCCTGTGTTCTTTCCTAAGGTCTATTTATCTTTGTGCTAAGTTTCACTAAAATCGGTTCGGTAGTTTACGAGCCAATTCAATTATTAGGAATATTTTAGTTATTTTTTTACACCTTGGATTATTGAAGTTTAATTAAGGATCCCTTATTTTTTTGAAAATTAAATATTGCATATGTTACTCAAGAATTATTGAAACCGGTTCCGTAGTTTCGGAGCCTATTTGATGCAAACAAACAAACAATAAAACCTTTCCTCTTTATTATATTACTAGCGACCCGCCCCGGCTCCGCACGGGAAAATGGTTATTGTGGGTTATCCTTCAGTATATTATGCATGTATTATACATATAAACCTTCCTCTTGAATCACTCTATCTATTAAAAAAACCGCATCGAAATCCGTTGCGTAGTTTTAAAGATTTAAGCGTACAAAGGGAGGGACATAGGGACATAGGGACAGAGAAAGCGACTTTATTTTATACTATGTAGTGATTTAAGTATAGACAGACAAGACTATGAATTATTTGAGCTTATTCAAGAAAATTCTATTGTAGTGCCTGTTACCACTTCATAAGCCTGTTCTCTGAATGAGAAGCCATTCAGAACAGACACAACACCGCATTGTTGTATTATAACTTGCCCACACACAGCAAACACATAATACACCGGTTTATTTAAACTGTAGTCAAATAACGAAGCGTCAAGGAGACAAATGCGCTTTTTGTGTCTAACTAACTGTGTGCCAACAGTGCCAAGCTTTTAGAGGTTTTGTTGGAATAATAAAAATAGAAAAAGTATGATGATGATAAATGTAAAAATGTTTCTTATTGCTTGCTTAGGATTCGAGCTTAACCTACACCACCAACCCTGGTGTCGAAATTTCTTATTTACTTCTCTTTCTTCTAAAAATTTCGTCTTCTTTTCTTTTACTCTTTTTTACTCTAAACCGACGAGCATGCATGAGGAGATTAATGAATGCGAATGAAGCGAAAGAAGTGTGTTTGGATCGTAGCAAGTGGAAGGAAGTGGTCTCTGCCTACCCCTCCGGGAAAGAGGCGTGACCTTATGTATGTATGTATGTATGTATTCTTTTCTTTATGACTGCGGTAGTCTACTTACCGTCATTCTGATCTATTCTCAATATCATTCTGTTCTATTTGGTAAAACAATTTTACCTTCTTTATTCTTTTCCAGCGTCTTATAATTAATATCTCATGGGATTTCGAGTAAGAAGAAGGAAGTAAAAAAATATAAATTATATATATACAATCGAGAGCACGCTATCACATTACACTAATAATATATATATAATTATTATAAAGGCGAAAGTTTGTGAGTGTGTATGTTTGTTACTTCTTCACGTCTAAACGGCTGGAACGATTTTAATAAAATTTGGTATGGAGTTAGCTGACACCCTGGATTAACATATAGGCTTCTTTTTACCGCGGGAAATACCTC
This sequence comes from Teleiodes luculella, assembly GCA_948473455.1. Lineage (NCBI taxonomy): Eukaryota > Metazoa > Arthropoda > Insecta > Lepidoptera > Gelechiidae > Teleiodes > Teleiodes luculella. Next base: position 3,338,483 of record OX419595.1, on the reverse strand, counting down.
ATGACCACGGGAAACTCTGTTAACACGGGCGGAAAGCTAGTGCTAAATACTTTGTACTTTGCACCGTTTTTATGCCCGTGGAATAAAGGAGAGAATCGCGACGCACAAGTTCAGCATACCTACTATGTATCCAAACCCGAATCGGGATATAATTTATTTTAAGACATATACCTAATTGATATGTATGGAACTCTTGACAAGCCAAGCGTGAACAGCTTAGGTATACAGCGTGGTGTTTGTTGACCGACGACGCAAAAAGCGGGTTGAGTGACCACATGACACGGGGGCAGCGGTCACTCCTCACTCTGCGACCCCACCCTTCGCGCCACTTTTTTTTTTTATTTATTTATTATTCATAAATTTTACAGGTATTAAAAGAATAGTTAGACACTAAAACCCTACCGGGTTTAAATTGTGTCACTTTTGATTTGACACTGTAATGCTACACTTATTTAACATCCTATACTTCTTTATTTGCTAACAACAACACACAATAACTTATTTTACTTTATTTATCGGAACGAGTTAGAGCGAGACGTCAACAATTTCCACAAGGTCTGCATTAGATACACTATATGGTGACTCTACCGACGATGATTTTAGATTCTAAAAATAAAATTTTGAACTACATAATATGTACAGTCAGTAGGCCTACTATATAAATAGAGACAGGCAGGCTCGAGAAGCTGTCAAACGCGACATATTGACAGAACTGCTATGGCTCTAATGTCAGTATGTCGCGTTTGACAGCTTCTCGAACACAGGTAGTAGCGACAGCGCTACTTACATAGTAGGCCTACAGATGCATAGATTTGACGGCCCTGTAGTCTTATTTGTGACATATTTTGCACAGGAACAGGTTATTTGTCCTTGATAAAAATTGTTTTTTATTTATCTTCCACATTATGAGTATGATACTATCTTTCCGCCTTCTGTCTATTTTTAAAGCAATCCGTTTTGTTCCGTCTTACAGACGTATTTTTGTGAGTATTCGAACTTAATCGTCACACAAATTCGTGCGCTCAAGATCACCAATTACACGGATTAAGCTTTTCATTGTCATGACATTTTTTGTATGATTTTGAAAAAAGAATAGAATGAATTGGATATACAAAAAGAAAAAAGAAACGTAAATAAAATCGTAACGTCGTGATGGAAAATATTTTTGACGGTTGACATCTGTTTTCACTCCGTCGAGCACGACTGTTGCGTATTTCAGTGACTTTGACTTTGTATTGTAGGCTTTTGAGGTAACAAATTTATGTATACAAAGCCGATAACAATCAAGATACAAGTTAGTTAGATCCTTTCTCTTGTGTTAGAAATTGGATTTGTAAACTGGTAACATGTATTGAGGAATAAGTGAAACGTAACCCGAACAGCGAAACCAGAGGTTCAAGTTTTACAAAAGTTAATTAATATACGGGGTTAGTGACTTAGCAAGTACTTAGCCGACATGCTTAGTCGAAGTTTTTGAGCAACATTCCCAAAAAATATTTGAAACTATAACTAAAAGTTCAAGTCTCATACGAAATAGTACAGTTTGTCAAGTATAGAGAAGTAATTTACTTTTCGTTTACGCGATTAAGTTGATTGAAAAAGTTGATCACATTTTTTTTATTAAGAATGTATTTTAGTTTTTGCTATGACTTTACTTACAGATTACAACCTATATGATAATCAATTTCTAAATCCTTAATGCTTTCGAGATGTCTACCGAAAATAAAGAGATACATTTGCCAAATTTTAAAATTTCGTTTATTCTTTTTTATTTCGACGGCTTGACGTGTGGAAAGGTAAATAAGATAAAAAAGGTTATGTGATACATGGTTCGATGTTGTAACAAAATAATAACCTACGTAGGCAGGTATTTAGACTTAATTTAGAATTCTAAACTATGTTTACACGCAGTTACAGTAAAGCTCAACAGCCATCGCAACGCTGGCGTGCTGTTTATCGATATGACCGTGTTTCTCTTTCCTAATTGGAGTTATTAAATTGGAAAATGCTCAAATACTCGACTTTATACATCATACTAATCATACAAATATTATAAAAAGGAAAGATTTGTATTTTTGTGTGTGTGTATGTTTGTAATGAATAAGCTCAAAGACTACTAAACCGATTTCAAAAAATTTTTCAGCATTAGAAAGCTACGTTCACTCACCCTGAGTAACATAGGCTACCTTTTGCCGCGGGAAAATGCCTCATTCCTACGGGAAAAACCGTTAACGCGGGCGGCGCTGAGGCGGAAAGCTAGTCTTAAAAATAAAATGAAAGTACTATTTTACTGATAGCAGGCGGGTCCCACTCTTGCCGTGGCCGTGTGTGAGATGGCCCCACATTTGTAATAGGCTATTTGACAATGCGAAAAATAAAGTGTTAATTACTGTAATCAGTATGTAATGTAAGTTTAAAAATGGATATTTACTATGGGAAGTTGAAAATAATAATTAATTTATGTAAAAATCCGTAAATAAAATTGTTTTTTTTTTTTTGGCGTTTGTCACGTGACTCAAAACGCTCCTGTTTACGTCGGGTATAGGACATATGTCACTAGCCAGTAAACATCGTTTTTGTAGTAGTAGTACTGGCTAGTGACGTCACCGATGCCATTGCGACGCCATATTGTCAAAGTAGCGTTTTGGCGCGCTACTTAAATATTGAATTTTTATTTTGATATTTTTCAGGAAATATGTACCAGAATTAAAAAATACAACTATTCATGGGATCCACAAACTCTACTGAATAATAAAAAATATATTTTAAAAACCAGTCAAATAGCCTATTGTATGTAAGTTGGGACGACTCTCGATTGGTAGAAAACTTCATAAGGAAACCTGCACACTTTGCCAAAGATTGTGTGTGATTTACCGGGGCCATCAGCTTATGTATGTAAACCATAACACGAGAATAAGTTAGAAGCCCTTGATGAGGACGTAAATGAGTTGATGAGGAACTGCTAAACTCTATAATATTTTGATCGCTTATTTTCATATTGACCAAAAATCTATGCAAATAAAGTAATTTCAATTTCAATTTGAAAAACCAACCGCTATTACAGATTAGCTACAGTCAAAAGCTACAACACCTTTATCTGCTCTTGACAGTACAGATAAACTGGAGAACTACTTATTCTAAACCAGTGAGGTATCCGGTACTATAACTCATTTGATTTGCTTATCTCAGTTGCTATTAAAGGAGTTTTATACGATCTTAATAGAACTTCTATTTTGTTTATACAGCTTTCTAGTTTTTATAAGGTAATGCATAGTTTGCAGAAACTATAAATCTATCTGTGACAAATAACGGTGGAGGCTAATAAGGAATGTCCTATAATAAGATTTGATACCAAGTTTCTAATTAGACTAATGGTGTTAACTTGATTTATTACTTTTCCATTTAAATTGAGATTTTTTTTTCGGGCCTTCTGTTCCTTATTCAAAGGATATAAGAGTGCAAGTTCGAAAGTGTTTAGCTTGCTGTGCTCTCGACTGGACAATTATAACATTAAAAAACAAATCCCTGCCACAAAACCGTTACTTGGTCATTTCAACAACTAGAAATGAGCTGATAATCTTTAAATGGCTGAAGATATTTTCTTGGTTCATAACTAAGAACACTCGATTGTGACACCTTGCAAACAAAAAAAAACTAGACCAAAATCGAAGCATTACAGACAGACAGACACACACGTCACGTCAAACTTATAACACCCCTCTTTTTCGTCGGGGTTCAAAAATAGCCAGACACAGACTGCATAAAACAGCGCTATCTAGAGACGATCAAATAAATTCGCAAGTCGTATATACGTACAGCGTGGTCACTGTAATTTATTTTCAGGCGCGGCCATGTGGGGAGTGAGTAACTAGAGCTTTCATATTTAAAGTGTATATGGCTATGGCATGGTATACAAAGTGTTGATTATATAACGCAAAACCTATCGGGAAACTGAACAACTTTCGTTCTGCAATTTTTCTGAAAACGCAATATTTTTAAAAGCTTTTATTTAACTTGCAATGTATGTATGTATGTATGTAAGTTTGTTCGGGTGGAATCTTTGAACTCAATTTTGAAGTAGATATCTTCAACCGATTGAGCTGAAATTTTGTATACACGTTTAGTTTGGATGACAATGCACGATATGGTATGTGACCTCACTCTAAATCCAATATGGCGGGCTATCCAAGATGGCGGAGTAGTTATTTTTAATGCACTTTTACAATATGGGTATCAAATGAAAGGGCTCGTTAAGAGTAACTCGAAAAATAATGTAACATGCGATAGCTAAAAAGTAAAAAATAAATTAAATGCAAAAAAAGCTTTTTTAAAAAAGCTATTATTTTAACGTTCTAAAAAGAAGAAAATAATTTTATCCTTAAAAATTTTAACTATCAACTTATAACCTCATTTTATATACAATTCATATGATGATAAAAGCTTGTCTTTTGTTTACAAGTTACAAATGGGTACTTTTTGGTGTTCATTGCGAGAAGAACTTATATTTTATCATGCATGTATCAAATTCAACTTGTAAATTGCAAATTATTATATTTCATAAAACGGGTCCCTGTCCATCTGATTATATGCTAGCCAATATCGTATTTCAATTATTGTTGAACTAGCTCGAGGCTATGGCTGTGCTTGTTAGGAATTGATTTAAATGGTAATTATCATCTTAATCATTTATCCACTCATCTACCAAGCATAGCGTATTGTTTGCATTTTTTAAATACTTACCATTAAAAATCTGTCTTGGCAGGCAAGCACGAGCACTAAAACGATTGCTTTAGATCTGAATAACTAAAATTTTAACAACCACATAAAACTTAAGCTCTCCTGAAAAGTAACTTTTTATGCATCTGCAATATTATTTCTTCCGAATCAATAAATTTATTCCGAAAAAAACATCGTACCATTATCGGTCGGTCCATTCTGCAAGTTCTCACTGAGAAGAAATGCCTTAGGCCACCCCAAGTATTTCACAAATATTCAAAATTCCCTTACTTTGAGCGCTTCCGCTTCTTCATGCAACGAATTCGCTGGATTCAACAAAAGCAAACTAATCTCTAAAATATATCCCATCAACCAAAGAGAAGTGATCGAAAAAGCAATGACAGAACGAACCCAAAAATGTGCAAAAATAAGAGTAAACTAATATTTCCTGCCTAACAAAAAAACACACTCGAAAAATAAAAGCACTGCTTTCTTTACCGTACTATCCATGCATGCCATTATCGGTGATACTTGGAATCCTTCCATTAACGGATTCTGACTCATGGACTCATGGTATGTATGTAGTCAACAATTCCGTTGAAAAGTAAACTTTATTCCAAGTCAATTGAGTGAACCGTCTTGGCACACTTGGCACAAAATAAAAAGTTTCTTGGGCTCTGTTTCACGTGGTTTCACAAAGCTACAAATTCAAATTTCAAATACCATTCGATGTTCATTGCTTGAAAGATATGATACAAATATAGGGTTCATATTTCAGGCCAATAAAGAATGTTCACTATTTTTGAATGTTAGCTGTCTAAATTCTCCGTTCAAAATAAAAAATACTAGTGAAAGAATTATTTCGATACGTCAATTAGTTTCCAAGATAGAGAATTTTAAAGTGAGCGCGCGACGAAATTCCGCAATCAATGCGCGTGACGTCATAATGCAACGCTCGCTCAGTCCGTTCCCGCTCTTCCGTACGGCTGCCTTGCGTTATTAGGTATTTTGTGCTTGGGTTTCTGAATTAAAAAAAAAAACCAATCCAAATACCAGAAAATCATGTGTTGTGCCAAAATATACAAATACAACCATCAATGCGCCGGAAAAGTTAATTTATGTCGTTCCAATGGATGTCAAAATACGAAGGCAATGGATACAAGCTATGAAGAGATTAGATCCTGTTAGAAATCGAAGCACAGTTTATTGTTGTGAAGATCATTTTGACGTAAGTATAAGTAGGTAGTGATTACCTTTTTATGTACCTACTAGCTGCCCGCCCGTGGCTTCGCCCGCGTTGGATTTTGACTTTTCCCGTAGGAATGAGATGATTTCTAGCCTGAAAAAGTAGCCGCGCGCGCTACTAGTATGAGGTAGACTTAATCCATCCCCAAGATCTATTCTATATCTGTACCAAGTATCATCAAAAATTCCCGCCGCGCTACTATATTTCCCGTGGGAATGAGATATTTTCCCACGGTATAATAGCCTTTATCCCCCCCTAAAATATTTTATATCTCTACCAAGTTTCACTAAAACTTTCTGCCCGACCTCCCATTTTCCCGTGGGAATAAGGTATTTTCCCGCGGTAAGAAATAATGTATATCCTACTCCAAGGTCTATTTTATATCTGTACCAATCTTCATCAAAACTTTTCACCTGTACTACTATTTTTCCCGTGGGATAAAAGTATTTTCCCGCGGTAAAATATAGCCTATATATATCCTTAGGGTCTATTATATCTCTGTACCAGGTTTTATCAAAACTTTCTACTCGCGCTGACCTTTTTCCCGTGGGAGTGAGGGGTCTTCCCGCGGTAAAAAGTAGCCTATATCCATCTCCAAGGTCTATTCTATCAAACCCCAAAGTCAGATTGCTCGTAGATACCAAGTTTCATCAAGTTTCCGCCTCACGACTCCGCCCGCGCTTAGTCATTCCCGTGGGACTCAGTTGTTTTCCCGCGATAAAAAGTAGCCTATGTCCGTCTCCAAGGTCTATTCTATCTGCGTAACAAAGAGACAGACAGAGTTACTTTCGCATTTATAATATTAAGTAGGGATTAGTAATTTTCGGTTATAAGACCTAATGGTTGCCTGGAAGAAATCGCTTAGAGCGATAAGGCCGCCTCTTGCCTTCTCCTCTTTGAGTATTGTTAATGTATTTGTTTTTTTTTCTGTGCAATAAAGTATATGTCGTTTTTTTATTTTGACCTATATTACATTACCTAAAACCTAAGGTCTGATACCTACTTCTAGCTATAGCTAGTGGCATTCCGAAATGAAACAGTTGAGTATTTTAGGTAAGTACTTCAATAAAATAATACTTATAGAACAGATATTATGTACCTATCTATTTTCGAGAGTTATATTATAAAAAGTTTAACTTATCTTACCTTTGCATTTTTACGCCTCGCCTTTCGACGGCAAAGAATTCACTATTATCGCTAAATAATGAGCAACCATAAGTCCTTCTATTTTAGGTAGATTATTTGATTGTCCTTTTTCGAACCCTTCATCTATTCTTAATTCAATTCATACAACTGTAATCGATAAAATAAAGCAAAACACTGCGCGAGTAAACTACTGCGGAGCGGAGCGTTGCAGTGTGACGTCACACGCGGTCACGTGACTATCAGCGGGACTCGATATTTATGGGAACTTTGAATGCATGTAAAATCAAAACTACTTGGTATTTTTTAATAAAACAAAAACTAGTGTATCTGTATATATAAAAGCTCTACTGTAACAAAGTTTCAAGTGATTTTACATACTTAGTAACATTCCTTATTGGCTACGCATTGAATGTCAAATTGTATCCAGTCAATTGCTCCAAAATGTGGGCCATGGATGTGGTGATTACTTGGAAATGTCGTTCGTTCATGTCTTTTTAGGATTAGGGTTTATTTTCATCCGCCAAATTATAAGCACATACTAAACGTATGTGTGTATTTGTTTGCGGTTTGTCGTTGATTCGTAATAATTTTCCTTCTTTCTTTGAACTGATATTCTTGATTCTTGGAAGACAGGGTGATGTCAAGGCTTCTGTTAAGTTGAAAGTAATATCCTGTATAATGCCACATTCATCTCTCTTCGTGTCGTCTCAGTGTGATAGAAGTTAGGGAATTCTGGGATAATGATAAATAATCACACATTATTAATTTTGTAACAAATAAAAATTGAATTTTCCTTCATAAGGATTTTTTCCATTTAATGATTATTGTTTAAATCATCTCGTATGAAGCAGACATGAAGAATTTATTTATGGTCAAAGGCTATATGGTTCAATAATTTAAAGCCGAGAGCTACGCAAGGCGGACTGCCTACGGAACCCGCTAGCTAGCTAGTTCTGTGATCGCTATCAATCAATTCTACCTCTTTACCTCCAAAGGTTTTACTCTTCAATTAAATTTAAATTTATATAATTACGGATGGCAAACACAAATCTGCCGACATCCCGCCGCAAGCGAAATTTAGTCGTAAATGTCACTTTTATTGTCACTAAACATACGATTTATGTACATTTTATTACTCTATACAGACAATAACTCGTGCAGTACAGTTATATGTAAAAACGCTTTTAATCCACCTCAATTCCAAGCTGGCCGATTGTGCTTTGGAGTAATGTTCTAATTACTGCTTATTTATGATGTGCGATTAGTTGGGTTTTTGTAAAAATCCTAGCCGAATGATGTCGAATGCTTGTAAAAGGGACAAATTAAGCCTCTGGCAACACCATGCCTTTATAACCACATATTGTAAGTGTGCTGATTTGAGCAATGTTACCATCATTTATCATTGTCTTTGGACAACGTTTTTCATCTGCAGAATTAAGGACCGGTCTGGAATTTCTAAAACTTTTATATTACTTTAAAGGTTACCTTTTTATAGAGTCGATGACAATTCATGTTAATTAGATTTATTTGGATACATCTATTTCCGATTTACGCCAAACACCACTTAATTAAGTTTTACAGATTGTACGTTGTATAATTAATTACTAATAATGAAATAGGTAATAAAAATATTTATTTACTCTTACGAAAACAGTAACCTAAAACTGAGACAAAAGTTTTATGAAACAAAGAAAATCTGTGAGAGCCGTACTAGGATAAGCTGTAAGACCGACTTTAGTCTATTGAGGTTTAAGAGATTACGTGTTCATAAAAGCAAGTATTGGGTTAACTGTGGTCATTTTCCGAGGTGTACGCGCTAACAAGTATAGCAACATCGCCGCGCGTGGCAAGTTCCATGCGCGTGGGCAATAGCCATATATGTACCCTACTTCTCTCAATTAACTAGGAGTTAACATGCCAAGTGTGTTAGCTTGGACACATATATGATGATATGACTTGAGATTCAAGCCTGGAAAAGTAGGTCTGGAGTGTCATTTTGTCTGGGTGGATTTTGTAGCGGGTGACAGACATGTCCCTTAACTCTATCTACTACTGGTCTTGGGCCTTCGGAATCGACACGTGACAGGTTGCGTTGAGCCTGTGACTAGTCTACACCTTAAGCGCCTACTTTTTCACCAAGAGTCAAAGACAGAAGGCCAAAACCGCCATTTTTAAAAAATCTGCCCAGTTGGGGATTGACGGGTAGTAGGTACTAGGTAGCGATGGAGCCCAAAGCAAAGTCCATGAGCCAATGGCTTTACGTGTTCTCTGAAGCACGGAAGTTTTTTAGCAGTTGTATCTTATCATATAACTCAACCAATACAATACAAATTAACTAACTGACTTATTGCTAAAGTGGAAATTACTTCTAGGAAACCTAAGGCAACTCCCAAAAGAGAAGAGCAATGCAGGTTGGTTTCTAAGTAGGTTACTCTAGGATTCCATTTATCCGTCAAGTCCGAAGTCACAGTGTAAGCCTAGCCGGCCCGTGCCACACATTCGTAAGCACATGATAAGTGGTCAACTAGTTGCGTTGCGGCGCGGTCACTAACCTCCTTCCGGGTCGCAGGTTCGATGCTTTCGACGCTAACTGAAAACTGTTAAAGCCCTTATACGGCGTCGGGCGCTTACAGACTGACTGACAGTTATAGGATATTCTTGTCAATTTGTTCTAACGGGAATGGGTACTGTCTCTCTATTCGCAAACAAGCTAAATGTTCGAATGACAGGTAAAAAATTGCTTTGCTACAAATTATCTGTTAAATGGTAGTGGAAGAAGCGTTTGATTTTACTAAGGGGGAAGGGTTTGAGCCTGCTCTGAATTAGGATGAACATTCTATTCGTATTGGTCATCAAACCAAACCATTGCATTTCCACATCGATGAAAGCAGACTTCTCACATCGTTTTCTTCCATCATACGATCACAGAATATTACAAGATTACATTAATACCAGTCCCGCCATTCTTGAAAATTATGTCGTAAGCCCTACACTCTAGGGTTAGGGGGGTCTCTATGGCCTAGGTACTGCTTCATACTGCTGAGCCGGCCTGTAAATCTCACGTCAATGTGTGCGTGCGAGAATTGACACTTTGTATGTTTTTTTTTTATTAATTGACCTATGCTTGTGTCGAAAAAGTACGATGAATCAAACTTCATCGGACTTGTGCTTTGTATTGAGTGAGCCATTTGCAGTCTAAGTACGATCGTTTCATACGTTCCAAAATCAAATTAATTAATCCGCACTTATTGCAGAGAAAAAAGACAATTATTAATGTGTTTCAATTGAAACCGATCTCATTCTCGAAACATTCTCACAAATAACTATTCCAAAGATGCTCATAATTTCGTATCAGTGTAAAATCTGTTCTTCTCAAATCGCGTGACATGATGTCCAGCGCATGACTATCCAAAATACCGTCGCCTGCGCACGATAAACCACAAGTTTGCACACCACTTTCCTCTAAGGCCAAGGTTATAATGTTGAATTTCCTAACTCACAACTGCAGTCGAACAATGTTACTCCGTGGTACTAGTCGAACAAATATAACTCTGTTAGGCTTTCCCCAGTTTGATTAGGAATTAGGATATTGCAAGTTGAATCACCTAAATGTTCTTAGGAAGGTGACTCCTTGTTTCGGAAGGGCACGAAAAGCCGTTGGTTCCGACTACTATCTTCTTCTAAGCCTTCGGCGGCTCAATAGTCTGACACCAGGGTTTGTCAGGAAGGTTAAACTCGAAACCCACACGATAAGCGAGCAACAGTCCTTTCCTCTTTGTGACTAAGGTCTACAGGAGCATCAGTTCACGGCTGGACTAGTATTCGGGATAACTCGCGGTTGCTGGAGGTTACATAGGTAAACTCTACTCGTATTCAACTAAGCCAAGGTCTTATCCTAAGTGAATCAAGAAGCTGGTACAGAATCGGCTGGACATGTTGACCTTGAGAGCGGTCGTATTCTGTAGCGATAAGGGTGAATTTTATAATAATGCGAATGTCCAACCGCATGTGCTGGCTTCTGTACATAGGTAACAATTTAGTTAATCAAAAAGTATTCAACAGGTTATTCTAATAAGCGACTGTCTCCACGTAACAGGAACAAATTACATGCATTAAACCGGCTATTAAATAACTCATCATGATTAATAGCACTGTTATTACACTTCTAATATATTATTATACGTTTACAAGTTGGAACTGTAATACAGGTAACTGATAACAATTTTATGATTCGTATACCTATACCTACTTACTAGGTAGCTCAAAGACACCTGTCATGATTAAACCCCGCAGCCCGCAATTCTTTTTTTTGTAATCAAAAAGTTACGACCAGTCAAACTTCACCGGACTTAACCGGTTTTTCCGGAATCGTATAACATGTGTAACCCTGGTGACTCGTAGGTCGGACCCGTAGCTTAATTTGGTAATGTGCCTGTTTTCGAAGCACAGGGTCGCGGGTTCGAATCCCGTCCAGGGCAAACATTCGTGTGATGAGCTCTTTGTGATTGTCTTGTACGACCTGGATGTTGTATATTTATATATATATGTATGTATATCAGCTGTCCGTCACCCATAGTCCAGGCTCTGCCAAGTTTGGGTTCAGATGGCCGTGTGTGAAATGTCACCATATATTTATTTATTGGACTTCAAGGCAACGGTAAATGGGATCTTCTGGGTGAGCAGAGCAAGCATGTTCCGTCATAGGCCACGCCACTTTCGAATACACGAAATGAAACTGTGGTCAAACGCGATTACAATTACGAATTTAAGTTTTTTTTGTGATAAAAAAATGAATGAGGAAGACAATTCTATAGTCCCCACAGTAGCTGTAAGTTACACACAGATGAAAGCTGAAAAACATTTCTTGATCTGAGCTTCTTGGATTGGTTTCAAGCCGGGAACCACACTGTTAAGTGAAACACTTTAAAATGAGCAGTGTAACACGCCTTTACTCTCACCACAACAATCAGACGCAATGATTCGTGAGATTGATCCATCAATGAATGATTCAGTAGTACGAGGAAGCTATATCAATCAATCGCATCGATCAAGATCCATTCATCGCCAGTTAGGGGGCGTACATTAATTACGTGAGACGATATTGGAGATTTTTCAACCCCTCTTGGTCGATTATGTTAATCGAGGGTAATGTTAATCGTTAAAGTTTTAGAATTTTGATCTAAGCGTAGTCATTAGCAAAAATAACATGTCACGTCGTCGGCATTAGCTATTTTATTTTAGTGCTTGTTTGCTTTTATTTTAATAGAAAATATGTACTGAAGTGAGTAATATCGTTTATCGTAGTATTCTTTTTTTTATACTTTTAATATTCATAAACATTTTTGTCTCAATGGCCGGTGTCGGTTCTACGCGCAATGTGCCCATCGGCAATTCTTTGGGCTATGACGGTGACTTTGGTTTGCCTGCGGATCTTATCATTCCTAATACGATCAAGCTGGGACACTCCAAGCATAGCCCTTTCCATTGTTATTTGAGTGACTTAGAACCTTCTTATGAGGGTCATAATCATAATACAAGTCATTCAATACAATATCTACGTGAAATTCGATTCCTGATTGACGTAATTAATGTAGATCCCCTTACATCACGCGCCGGCGCCCATGCGCATCTTTTGTTTTTATGCCGAAAGTGAGATTTAGCGGCCACGGCCAGTAATGTTTGTGTGAAATCGGCAATATTTTGTCTGTTTTATCTGTCTTCACTGTTATGTGTTTATGGTCCGGAACCAAAAGTTGTTCTGATGTTTCTTTTTTTCTTGAATTGTTCTGTTCAAGCGTAAGGTATTTGGCTGATATTTGTATGAAAATTCTTCCTTCTGTTGAATTTATGGAGTTATGTTTGTTTGTAGGAAATTAACACTGGTTAGCTATCTGTTGTTTGGAATTTTTGTCAATGATAATAATGTTTGCAATTTCAATTTCACTTATATTATTCAGAAGATAAATCTTCTTTTCTTGTAAACAAAAATTTGGTTGACAAAATATTATAGAGGTTAATAGTATTTCACAATAAAGTTCTTAATCTGATTCTTTTCCAAGATAACTTTCCAAAAAATAGACTATAAGTCACCCAATATTTTTACCATCTGCCCAATCTTTATTGCATGCCCTCTCGGCCGGTAAATCTTTTCAATTGTTTTTATAAGTTGAATAAAATTGTTACAAGATCACGAATCTAACGTTACAATGTCTTGTTAGGGCGAACAAACATCATGAATATTCAACATCATTTTCTCCGTACAATCGAGAGGTCAATTCTAAATGACACGGATGTACACTAGAACAGAATAGCAATGCCTACGAAGTAGGTCTTATTTGCGTTCAGATAACCTACAAATCTATGACTGGTTTGCATCCGAAAATGGAACAATATAATTCGCATTGTTTGAAAGGAAGTGTCTGTTTTTAAACTTTCTTTCTAACTGTTCAATTGCCATTTCTTTGGTGGTTATATAATGCGAGACGACTTAAAGTCAGTATAAAACTTTGAAACGCCCTCTAACATGCCCGTCCACGCGTGACAGACATAATTTTGTCGTGCGTAGTCTCTTATCCTATTGGAGGATATAACAATATGGCGGGTTTCACGCAACTTTTTTACAGGTAAATGTGCGACAAACTTTTGCCATAGCACTTTATGTTACGGGGGCTGATACTGAATATTTTTGTTAGGAAAATTACAGACATATAAATTTATTGAATTTATTGAATTAGCCACCAGGCGGCCGTATTGCTATGGTAGCAATCTCTTCCAGGATACCATAGGGTATACTGCCAAAATAAAAAAACTATGTCCAGCAAACTTACGTCATAAATAACGGTCAAAGCGAATGTTCAAAAATCTTTAAATGTAGTTTTGTTTTCAAAAATAAAGGAATGTTTCCTTTGAGCAGAATTTTCTAATAACAGTATTAAAAGAGTACTTTCCCTCCAGGTGGCATTACAAAACTCCACCCTGTATTAGTGCCAGAAGTGACATTAAGTGGAACAGGTTACCTTGCCTATATTGGTAAGATATCAGAAACCTTTCTCGTGTCATGGGGTCGAAGTAAATGTTCGTACAAGGCAGGTGCCAATCAGTTATACTGGTTTGGTCCAGAAGATTGACTCGTAGGTTTATATTGCCATTTAGGGATTCGTTTTTATAGTAAACATGTATCGAACATGTTAGAAATGCTACTGTCACCTGACTGTCGGCTGTCCTTCTATAAATTAAAATTTATCCAGTGTTTATGGAGAGAAAATATCCGCATTTCTTATTAAAATGTGATTCAATATGAGTCTATTACTTTATAATACTACCTATTCTGCCTTTTAGCTTTTGGCTTGATGTATGAAATCATCCATATTTTGTAATATCGATGTAAGAAATACGTACTTTTGTAATTAAATTGTATGTGTAAGGTAAGATACTTATGTAAAATTCCCTTGTTTTTTGTAATAAATATATTCTATTCTATTCTATCTTAATGAGTACTGTCTTTTGTGATTAGGTATTACAAAAACATCGTCATTTCTGTAACATAGTGTAGCACAGGCTCTGCCTAGTTTGGGGTCAGATTTCCGTGTGTGTTGTCCGCACATATTTATTTTGTATCATAAACGGCCAGCTTGTGGCAGCGGCTGCCAGCCGCTTTATGAAGATCGTCGCTCTACTCCAACCATCAAGATATTTCATAACAAGGCAATCCTACCCAGCCACAGTCACAGACTAAATAAAGCACTAGACATATCACAGTAATAGATAGTAAGGTCCTAGTGTATAATCCGGCTATAATCCCGCGACCCTGCTTCCTGCGCCATTTACATAGAGATGCGCGCGCGTCACGACCGAGGATCGCGGACCGGCTGCGCAGAGATCAAATTAACACTCCATCTTCACTTCACATAGAACTAGGGAATAAACGCACCAGACACAAATAAAACAATATAATAGAACATAAATTATCAGAAGATCTAATCAGAAAATTAGACAAAGGTCGTTTCTCGACATTCTTATATTGCCTTTTCAATTTACTAGGCAAAGGTCACTGTTTCTGGCCGTCACGGCATTAGTACACTTTCCGAACCAGACGATGTAATCACTGATGCAGTTAAAGCAGCCAAAGATCTTAGATTACACCTAACAGAATCCCTGGTAACGAATACCCTTCAGTTAACGGTGCCTGTACCCGCCGGCGGGGGCGCGGTCAAAATCAAAATCAAAACTAGTAATTAGAGATGGAGCCTCTCAGGCGTCGTCTCCTTCACGATGTTTTTCCGTATCAACGCGGTCCGAGGGTCTCTCAAGCCGCCCTTAGACGAGTTGGTACTCTCTCTCTCTACTCTGGGGTAGAGCCTTCCGCTCCCCCGCAAGTCCGGTGAATCTTGATTGGTCGTATCTTTTCGACTCAAGCATAGATCAGTAAAAGAAAAGCATTAGTACAATCTCCTGCAAAGAAAATGGACCCCCCTGTGATAAGCGGTCACTACCCGCCACTTACGATAGGGGGGTCCGTTTTCTATGCAGGAGACCGTACAAGTACAAGTATTAAAAAAGCGTTACTACAAGTCTTTCTTAAAAAACTACAGCCAACTATTCTACGGTAGAATGGTGGTGGAATGTTAGTAAATAACCTTAGGATTTCTACCATTCCTTAAGTCCTATAACAGGCCCACGCCCACTGGGTTTGCAATCCCAACTTAGGGAAGTAGTAGGGACTAGACCGGTCGCATTGCTGAGATAATTGTTTAAAAGATAAATTGTAGCTAACGATACAATCTTTGCGAAGAACATATGGGCAATTTATTATATTGAATCCTGTTTATATCATACCCTACCGGACTGATTTGCGACTTTATCCGAAATATTATTTTTTCTCTCGGGAATGAGGCGTTTTTCCGCTGCAAAAATATTATAAAATCTTTGTCGCGACAATTACAGATAACTATAAAAGAAATAGAATTTTACAATTCGGTGCAGTCCTTATAAATAGATGTGTGTTCGTTTTCCGTTATAAGTATATTTTTACTAATATAGGATAGGACTTATGTAAATATCCTCTATAAGGAAGAACGAACATAATTACTCTTTCTAACCCCCGGAATAAAATAGGAGTTATACGTTTCACGTGTGTGTCTGTCTGTGGCATCGTAACTCCTAAACGGATGAGCCGATTTTGATCCAGTTTGTTTGGTTTGCAAGGTGTCACAATCGAGAATGTTCTTAGCTATGATCCAAGAAAATATCTTCAGCCATTTGAAGATTATCAGCTCATTTCTAGTTGTTGAAAGGATCAAGCAAGTAACGGTTTTGTGGCGGCGTTATTTTTTTTTTTTAATTTAACGTTATTTTACTTACAACATAGCAAAGATATCAAAAAAAAATTCCATTCATCTTGCCATTATAACTTGATAAACTGTAGCGGAGAGTTTAGGTCCTTCATTTTACATTATTATTAAAACTAAATAGAGGAGATTATGAATATTAATTAATTAATTTTAGAATATATAACCGTTAAGTTTAATGGATGATCAAATTGGTGCATAATAATTAATAACAACATCGCGTCGCGTGCCGTTATCGAGTGGGTTTCGCATATCGTAAACCTAATTAGAATCCTGACAAAAATATTTAAAACGGTAGCCAAGTCTACTTTATTTAATAGGCAAAAAATGTGATGTTCAAAAATTTTAATTAATACAAGAAAAAAATTAAAAAAAAATTTATCTACCATGCACGATTGTAGAAATGTCTATTTTAAAATAATATAAGTTTGCAGGTAACTCTATCATATTTATTTAATAAGATTTTTATTTCATCTCAAAATTTATTTACTACAACGGTTTTGAAATATTGTCTCATGTAACCATGCAACATCAACCAAAAACTATGATTTTAACAAATATTAAAAAACAAAACACTTAAAAAAAGACTTTATTTCTTATCATCGCATCACGCCAGTTGAATGTCGTTCACTGCTGATAAAGTTTAACGCGGGGGACGACTCCGTGGGGGACAACGGGAATAACCGAAATCAACGATTTCAATTTATTATAAACTAGTTTTTCGCCCCGCGGCTCCGCCCGCTTTAACAGGATTTCTCGTGGGAAAGAAGTATTTTCCCGCGGTAAAAAGTAGCCTATGTGTTATTCTAATGTATAAGCTATACTATTGTAAAGCTTTATTAAAATCCGTCCAGTAGTTCCAGAGATAAGCGTGTATAAACAGACGAATAGACGGACATTTTTTTTCAAAACTTGTACTTTTGTGTTCAGCTACACTCCTTTTATCACCTACAATCAGTTTTTTTTAAACAAATCAATGTACTACAGACACGCCGATCTTCAGTTATATTAAAGTATATAGATTTTAAAAAGGAGCAGAGCTTTTCATTTATTCTAAATACAGTACTCCACGTCATTTGGCTCCCCTGCAAGTCCGATGAAGCTTGATCAGTTTTTTTTTTTCAAAAAAAAAAAAAAACTCCACGTCTTGATTATTCGCCAAGTTCCCGTTGTATCGAAATATTATCGACACTATCGCCTCCAACCACTAATTGACGGTTACCCGATCAAAACGGAACTAGTTCTAGAGTTCAACAACAAAATAAAATATGCAGATATTTTAATGAATCATCTATCTTGTCACGGTCCACTTGGCCATTTTGTTTTGCAGCAGTCTATTTTTGTATGCGGATTAATCTTGCGTAATTAGAATATACGTCTTAGTTACTAGATAATGTTACTATGTAGATGACGTATTCAGTGCAGATGTAATTATTACATCCGTTTTATGATTTACTGATACTTAGTATAAATATAATTTGCGTGTATTAATGGTGATGGGTGATCTTTCTCAGTACTATTTTCATACAATAGGAATGATTCCTAAATTGAAATAAAAAAATTATTCGAAGGAAGATTTACAAAATGATTGATGATCACAATAGCAGCAGCCATTGGATATGTCTGTGTTTGTTTTATTATCACATTTCTCCTTTAGGAATATAATTTTTTATCCATCTATACTCTGTGTTACTTTAGTGAAATAAATTATTATTATTATTAATATACCTACTCTCGCATTTATTAAAATTTAATAGTGCAAAATCTTTAAGAATAAATCATCATCATTAACAGCTCATAATGTGTCCCTACCGATGGACTCAAGCCTACCCTTAAATAGTGGAAAAGTACCTAAATATATAAATAAAATCAATTTATTTCAGACTACGTGCTTTTACAAAATAAATTATTTCAGAACTACGGCGTAGATTGGCTTGTGGGGCGATTCGGCCGCTGAGTTCCGCCATATTTTTCAGTAATATTGCTGACGTTACTTTGCTTCAAACAAGTCCGGTGAAGCTTGATTGGTCGTACGGTCGTACCTTTTAGACACAAGCATAGGTCAATTAAAAAAAAAATTGCTTCAAATTATCGCTGGGGCCGAAACATCCGTCAAAAATGCTAAAAATAATTTACGTGGCGATTCGGCCGTCGCGTCCGAAACTCAGCGGCCGAATCGCCCCACAAGCCCGTAGATTTCCGCCCTGCGTTTACAGTTTTTCCGGTGGGAATGAGGTATTTTCCCGTGGTAAAAGGTAGCCTATATGTTAATCCAGGTTGTCAGTTAACTCCATACCAAATTTTATTAAAATCGCTTCAGCCGTTTAAACGTGAAGAAGTAACAAGCATATACACTCACAAACTTTCACCTTTATAATATTAGTGGGATTATTAAGTTTTTTTTCGCGTAATCATCCGTGAAAATGCACAGCGCCGCATATCTAAAAAGTGGCTTCTAAAACACCATCGAAAATAAAGGCAAGAATATACCTTGTACTTGGAATCGTAGGAATCTTTGTACAGCCAGCCAGTATGAATTGCATTAGCTATTTAACAAAGCAGTGACCAGTTAAGTCGTTACTTTGACCCTGAGTAAATCGTGATTGTGATCTGAGGATCGTGGTTCCCAGGATCCATTGCACTCGCCTTGTGTCTCCACTGCGGTGGTCTGCTCCTTATTCTGTCATCACGCCACTCAGTTAGCCTTAAACAGCCCTATTGAATTCATTGGACTATTCGTCCGGAAGATTGGGCCGAAAATTGTTTCCCACATTTTCCAAAAGTTTCTCAATTGCCGTCGTTTTCTATCTCTTGTAGGAAGTAGAATGTAGCAAAAGTTAAATTTATGAGGAGTTAACTGTTTGGGTAATGTAAATAAAGTATATTAAGCCGCAGTC
The DNA here is from genome assembly GCA_948473455.1 of Teleiodes luculella. Lineage (NCBI taxonomy): Eukaryota > Metazoa > Arthropoda > Insecta > Lepidoptera > Gelechiidae > Teleiodes > Teleiodes luculella. Next base: position 3,319,131 of record OX419595.1, on the reverse strand, counting down.
AGCTGGTTGCAGCTATCTGAGAACACATTATGTAGTAGTAGCAATTAAGTACCTATGCACTAAAATTAAAGACAAAAAATATTTAATACATAACATAATTTTCATTAGTCTTCATTTTGAAGAATCATATCCCATTCTACTATACTTTTACTGACACTAAAGACCTTTAAAAAACAACATTTATCCATACGCAAAAAGAGAACAAAATTATAAACTCCATTTGGGATCAGTTGACCACATCTTAGTATGCTCAAAAAGGGGTGAATTGTCCCAGGTTTACCCACAGGTCAGACGCCCATTAAGTCTTGATAAAACTCTTAAATCACTAGCTGGCTTTAATTCAGCGACCTTAAAGGGAAGTGAGGAGAGATAAAGTGCAAATTGTGCGTGGCTATGAAATCCTTTTTTTTTAATAATAACCCGCGTGGCTGACCTTGTGTACTTAAATCACGATTTTAAAGTCGAAAATGGTGTACGTAAATAATGTGATAATATTATAATATAAACTAGGTTCGGGTTTCCGCCATGCGGCTTCCATGTTACAGCTTTTCCCTTTTTTTGTCGGTAGTACTATTTAGTTCCTTCTGCACGTCGTGGGCACGTGAATGGTGTTTCGTCACAATATTTTCGTATGTATGAAAAAACTCGACGTCTACGCGTACGTCTACGTTAAGAACAGGACACACCGCTTGCGTAAAGGGGGTTTCCTCGGATGACTAAAGCCGCACGATTTCTGCCGCGCGGCAAAAATCGACCGTCTAAATGGCAATGGGAGATTTTCTGACAGCTTGAAATTAAAAAAAAAACGAGCGTTCTTTAAGATTTCCATAGATAATGCTAGTAAAATAATGAGAACCGTGAGATTTGTACTAAACTCCCCTTTACGCTAGCCATGTGTCCTGTCTCATACATTTTCATACATTACAACTCAGTGGTACGTGCACGTCTACGCTTACGTGTACGCATACGCACCCGGTGTGCACCAGCCTTAAATCACCGCGAGTCAGACATCGTCCGTGTAGCAGCCAGAATGGGCACTATAAGATATAGTGCAAATTGCTCGTGGCACAGTGGCTACGTTCTAGGCGCCAGCGCAGTGCCATGTCTCGTGCCTCGTTAGGACTGCTAACAGCTACTGGACCATGTTCGGCTTTTAATTGGAATTCAGCTATTCAGCACTAAAGTTACTGGCTTTGGCTTCTAGTTGGCTCTGAGACCCAAAATGTTTATGGATCAAATCAAACCTATTTCTTTTAAAGCAGTCTATTGAGAGATGATTTGGGAAAAATGTACAGACGACTTTTCTCATTCAGGTCCACTCTATTAATATGAAACAGAAAGCTATAATAAAATATATGATATTATGGTATGAATGGATCCAGACCGATTTCGGCCATCGTGCCCCTTATATGGTACTCCTAACTCTATTGCCCTGCCCTCCCGTGCGCCCGCTGGTGGCTGACATAACCAATCTTGGCAGAAAATGTGCGGCCACGATTAGGGCAGGTGAGTATGCCATTCCGGTAACAACGCCAATGCTGATCTGGCTTTGAGCTCATCATCATCCAGCTCGACTCCCTTCTTTTGCTCTCGAAAGCAAAGACGCTGGTAAGAAGACATGGTCATTAATAGATGTAAATAAGGTTATAGTAAAATGTTACGCATTATTAAGTCGAAAACTAAAAGTTAACTGATTGAAAGAAACTTTCTAGCAACAAGAGTACCCGTTTATCGTCCATCCATTGTTTTTGTGGCACCACAATAATGTATATTGAAATCTATAACTTACAAGTTTCAGTAGCATAATATTTACAAATGAACTGCTAAGCAGATTCTTAAATTAACTGCAGATTGATAGAAAGCGTCATTGAAAAGTACATAGGCTGCTGTTTTCCTACAGGAAAAGACGTTACTTTACGGGTGAAGTCGCCGTGGCTGGAAAAGTACAAAATAGAAACATAGTTGTAGTAGTTATTTAGGCATGCGTTCCATATTATTATGCCTTCAAATTGAACTTTTTATATCTGTCTTTTCTTTACTATGTATTCTTTAGAAACTGCAAGATAGTATTGATTTAGTACCTTCAATATAAATCATTTTCCTTTCTGCTTAACATGAAACAGTGAAAACAAGAAAAATGTTCGCATACATTTTGACGGATTCATACTGTTTTTTTGCGTCTGCAGCTGTTTTTGCGGCAGCCATGTTGATTTATTAGCAAACATAATTTGCTTAATAGTTATTAGAGGCTTTAGTGCTGCTCCAATGCGCCACGCGATTATGCTGTGTTTTAATTGAGTTAGTAAGTAAAGAAGTACTCAAGCGAGTATTTACTAGCTTAAATGCCCGTGTTTGAAGCAAAGTATTTCGTCAGCTGAACAAAGGCTGCATTTTTTATTCAATCTCTTTCTCTCTCTTCCTTCGGTTCGATTCGTTTTTCTTTCTTTCTTACAATATTCAAAGTTATGGAGTCCCATCAGAGAGTGGCCCCTAGATTAACTAACACAAATTGAAGTCAGCGAAGTAGTTAAACGAAAAACAGCTCTATTTCTAACTATCCTAATGTAAACGAAGCTTAGTGAACGTCGCTTGACAATATTAAAGCATTAGCGATATCTGGAGCAGAATAATGTCGAACGTTTAACTTTAGTCGTGCGAGGGACATTTACATAGTCTCCCGAAATTATGGGACCTTGAGATCTAATCAGCTTTATGTCACTTGATAAGCCTTGCCGCCTTAAAGTCATTTTCTGGTCTAGAGAACACAAATTTTATTATAATAACATCTTTACTAAGTAATATAAGAACTCGAATGTAACTCTTTCTGTCTGTTACGCTTTCATGCCTAAATAAATAGCGGTAAAAAATCTGCAAAATGATATTGACATTACAAAATGATACGTGCGCTTCCCGCGAATTTTCCGCATAATTCCCGGGAAATTTGAGTTTCCAGGAATAATCCCAACGAAATTTGCTGTTCAAGCTGGCTAGATGTGGTAGACCGGGTTGGTGTTTTCCGATTAGGTACCTAACGACCCGACCGACCCTACAGATCTCACTGACTCGTCCTAGTTGGCCTCAAACGGAAAGTAGCATTCTTAGTGTGGGAATATTCGCGTCTCAAGTTAAGGATGCGCACGATTACAAATTTATTTGCGCTTGTTGTACATCTTTTTATAATACATTGTGGTCGTAGATCGGCAGCAAAACCAACTTTGCAAAACAAAGGTATTTTTGCCGCTTCGACTGATTAATTTTCTTTCGCACTGTTTAGTTTGGAATGGGTGCATTCTTGGCTGCATGCTTACAAAAGAAAGAATTTTGAGAGATTATCGAATTTTTATGGAAGTCTATCTATAGTAAATCTAAGTCGTCTTGCCAAAATTCTCGTTCAAGAATTTATTTTATGATTTTTTCTTAGGGATTAATTCGCTACTCGCAATGTGGGTCTGCAGACCCACCATGGTTGACAGATTTTTTCGTTGTAAGTCTGTGTGTAGAATGTTAATTTCTCTTCTTGTCATTTACTTGTCAAGAACTCGCAAGTGGCAAGAGCTTAAAACTGCAGGATTATTTAGTACAAGTTTTTTCTTAAGACTTAAACTTTTTTGTCAGGGAGCGACTCACAGCTTTTCTTAATGTACATACATGTAATAATAATAATCAATATGAGTATTTTTATTAGACATCCAGTAGTTTATTAGGGACAAACTTGATAGCGCACAAATTAGCTCTTTTTGGCTATCCTTACATAACAGCACTACAGGGTGTAAATATTTTAAAAATATATATATTTTTACCTTCCCATTCGACCCATAGTCCGGCTCGTTCAAATTTGGGTAGTTTCTCTCCACAAAATAGACTTTTGAGAAAATACAATTCATTTAGTAAATATTTAAAAATTATTTTATTTTTAGCAACCATAGTCACTCTTTACTATACGGCTACACTTCATATTTCATTTGCTAACGATAAGTTTAGATTGTCTCAGTAGTAAACAAAAATAACATTTTATTTTGATATGTATAAATTTCAAATTAAAATCATTACACATAGTATAAAACAAAGTCGCTTTCTCTGTCCCTATGTCCCTACCTACAGCAAAATAGTCTAAACTGAGTAAAAAAAAACTGTAGCCCACAAAATTGTCCGCTCCCGAGGCAATGCCACTTCATCTTGGAATGTGGCGAATTACTTCTGCGGTTTCACCACGAGCATTGACCGGTGTTGGGTGCGCAAACGCAAAGATTCTGGAGATTTTGAGTGCTTAGAAAAAAGTCTGACGCCCGTCTTGAAAACCACACGGTAGAGTCAGTAGACATAATTTGTCTTATTCTAAGATTTATATGGCAGATGCAGCACAAAAACTGGCTACAATCAAGCAGGGTTAGTTATTAACCATAGCTGTAGGTAGAAGTTGTTTTGATTCAGTAACCACAGAAATACCGCAGCACAATATTATTGTAAAAACTTAAATTATGAAAAAAAGCTAGAAAGTTTATTATACATATCGTACTTTTTATTTTAATAAAATAATGCTGTAACATAAATCGTAATCAAGAACTGAACTATTTATGTAATCGTTTTTTTTTATAATTTTCATGCAAAGATCACAGAATAAAAAGAACATAATTTATTGTTGTAAATTAAATATCGTTTAACAGGCGTAATTTTTATGCATTTTTATGTCATTTTTATATGAACCATACATACTCAACTAAAAAGGATTGTTATAAAGCTACTAAGCGTCGTCGGTAGCCAAGTGGCTAGGGCCGTTGACTTCCATTCGGAAGTTCGCTGATTCAAGCTTCGGCACGTACCAATGTGTTTTCGATTTTCGAATTCATATGTACGCTTATTCGACGCTCTTACGGTCAAGGAAAACATTGTGAGGAAACCTACACCTGAGAAGTAATTCAAAGGTTGTGTGTGAAGTTGACCAACCAAGTTGTCAGAGTGTTTGGCTAATTCGTATTCCTGATTTCAGAGTAGCCCCTCGGTGGGGACATATAATAATATAATAATACGAGTTGTATGCATATTTTTTTACAAAATAAGTAATATAAAGTTTATTTTTGAAACAGTAGCGTGAAGAAGATAAAAATAGTCGAGAAGATTATCAAGTTATTAAGTCAAAGCCGAAGGACGAGCGGGTTATCTTTTTATTAAAGTTAAATTTATTGCGGCTATTAACTATCGAGTAACCGCCGGTTATAACACGCGTAACCGCTTTTATAAGGCTCACAGTAAAAGATATTTGAAATGTGTAGAACAGAGATTCCGCTTGTGAATATAATATTATTATTTTAATTTTACATTTACCTATTTATCAATTTTTTTCAAAAATATGTATGGTCATCACAGTTAAAATTACCGTTACAGAGCATGTACCTACTTGGTTGTTTTTAAAAACGGGAAATAAAACAATATCTACAATGATTGTTTGAATATTTTTAAAAAGATGTTTGCCAGTGTTATAAAATAAACATAAACATAAAATAATAAAATAAACATAAAATCTCTGAAAACACAGACCGCAAAGTAAAATGTGGAAAGTTTTTTTTTTTATTAGAATAACAAAATGGATTCACAAGATTTTTCACGGAACCCCGAACGCTATAGTTTTATTTCAGGGCTTTAAATTATGAGTAATCACTATTATACACGGCACTTAATACGAGGGAATTTAAACCACTTAAATAGATTTATTTTTGCATTTCGTTTTAAATTCCTGCTTATATTTAAAACTTCACGACTCGCTTAAAGTTGTGGGCAGTTTATTTATGCAAAAAGTGCATTCTACATTGCATTACGAGTATAATAATCACAGATGCTATTTAACTAGTTTTTGTTTTTATACAAAACGTATTCGGAGTATGGAATTATGATTGTAAGTAGTATAAATAATAGTGTTTTATAGTATCTTAAAACATATATTTATATTTCTTCAGTTATAGCGCCGCCTACAACTAAGAACTTGACTGGTGTTTTATTTCGATACCATTTATTTGTAGTTATACTGAATAGGGAAGGTAAAGGGATGTATTTTAAAGCCACTATGAAAATAATCAAAGCACTATAAAGTCATGGTCTAGCATGGAGTATCTTTTCAACATTGATTTTTTTTTTTCATCGAGTCGATTTAATTTGACATGTTTTTAAATTGAAAATTATCCATGGACTTAGTAACATAGTTATAGTGTAACTATGGTAATTCGTCCAAGAAATTATCAAAATTATTATTCTGTAACACGTTGCTGCACCTTGACTTAACTATGAAACTAGTATTAAAATACAAATACTTATTAAAAAAGTCCGGAGTATTATTTTTCTAGTTATTGGATGTTAAAGTTGGAAAAAAGAAACATGGATCGTTTACATATACCCCATATGATATACTAGCTTTCCGCCGCGGCTCCGCGCGCGTTAACAGTTTTTCCTGTGGGAAAGAGGCATTTTCCCGCAGTAAAAGGTAGCCTATGTTACTCAGGTTGAATTTAGGTTTCAAATGGTGAAAGAATTTTTGAAATCGGTTCAGTAGTGTTTGTGTTTATTCATTACAAACATACTGTGGAGTTTGCATCAGTGCGTTTGCAAACTCTCCCATAATACACACACACACACACAAATACAAATGTTTCCTCTTAATAATATTATTATTAGTATGATGTATAAGTCGAGTATTGAGCATTTTCCAATTTAATAACTCCAATTTAGAAAAGAGAAACACGACATCGATAAACAGCACGCCGTTGGATGGCTGTTGAGCTTTACTGTAACTGCTTGTAAACATAGGCTAGAATTCTAGATTAAGTCTAAATATACCTGTCTACGTACGTTATTATTTTGTTAAGGGGCCTACAGGTGTGGCGGCAGTGGCGCCCCCACATTAAAAAAAATAATAACCCGAAAAATAATCAAAATTTCTAAAATCTAAAACGGCCGTTTTGCGGAAAACGGCCACTTTTAGCAATAGTTCCATCAATAACTACTAGCGAGATACAATAAGTAAAGTTAATGGCTTCAATATATCCTACAAAACACCGTCTAGATATTCGCCGTTTTAATTAGATTTTTGAAATTTTGATTATATTTCAAGTTATTATTTTTTTAAATGTGAGGGCGCCAATTGGCACCTGTAGTCGCCTTAAAACATCGAAACATGTATGACATAACCATCACAAAAATACAAACCATTCCTCTTTATATATAATATTAGTATGATATATATGATATATCCCATAGGATAGGCAATAGTAGACGCAAATAAAGTTCTAAACAGCTGATCAAATGCAAAGTCCCGTTGTTTTGGGAGGCAGCCTAGGAAAGGCTAAGCCCTAGGGCTATCAGCAGCTCGCAGGCGCGACCTGACCGCTTGACCTACGCCTCAACTGTATGAGCGCATGAGTACTGCTAATAGTGAGAATGAATTGAATTCGTAGGATTTGACTCTATATACCACAGAAGAAAATAATAGTACTAACTCGTACAGAAAGGACACTCACCCCCCCGCGCCAAAATGAGTTTCCCGCTCGATATAGTGCCCCACGCCCCGCACCCCGCAGGCACCGCGGGACTCCGCCGGTGGTGTTCGAGGGTGTTTTACAAGGCGCCTAGCGCCATTGACTTGTAGTTGATATTCAGTTGTTATTCAAAAAGAAGTAGGTTGTTAAAATGCGTTTTCTGTATAGAGTGACTACACAGTGTCTATACTTTGTTTCATTTTAATCTGGACAATAGGTCATCGACACCTGCATACAATGCGCACATTTTTTCAAACGATGCGATAAAACTATAGGAAATTATCGCAAAATACGCAATTTGGCATCATACCGTAGTAGAAGAAGTGTGCGTGTGTGACCTTGCCAGACATTTAGGCGTTACCTTCGATGGTTACCTTACTTTTAATAACTTTCAAGAAAATAAAGAGGTCAATGAACTTTTGTCCGGATGTATATGAAACAGAGCGTAGTATATAAATACTTCTGTAACGACTACTTCTGTACCTACATAAAGATTATTTTATAAAAAAATATTGGTTTAAGAGGCTTGTAAGGTATTTTTACGCTGCGGCAATCAGTATTTAATCAATAGTACCTCGGTGTTATTAGCCAAAGGTCCAAAAACAGCAATTTGAAAAATACTTATAATCCGTTGTTCGTGGTGAAAACACAGTTACTCTCTATACTTCAATCAAAACTGATAAAATCCTATTTTATCCAAGTCGTGGGCGACTATTTATGTTCACTTAGCAATACTAATGTCCTATTTGATATGGCCAAACAATCAGTGGTGCGTAACTGTTTATTGCGCCTAAGTAAAACGTTTACTAAGCTGATCCGTTGCATTTAATGAATGTGGGTAGTCACTTATAGATTTCCTTGACCTTAGGATGTACGGGTTTTGTGTGAAAGAGCCTGTTCTGATAGGCGTTAACAATTAGTATCTAGGATCTAGAACTCTACTATATATAATATATTATACCCTATCTTTACGTTTTGAGTTCAGCTAAAGTTGAACGTATTGCGATGAAAATTTACAGGATAATAAATGACTTAATGGGCAACAAATAATATTTGAAATAGTTTTAATAAATTCTGAAGAAATACTTCCATCTCACGGGAAAAAGTATAGAGTAAAGCCTCGTGCCGAAAGCAAGTTAATAATAATTAATACTAAGTAATTATAGTATTAAATATAGGAATATAATTAATTACAGGTTAAATAATTAAGTAGGGTTACGCAAATATCTGAAAATGTTGGAAACTAAGATTGCTATCTCACTGAAACTACTAGTGTTAAATAAACCTTTATTTTAATACTCTTTACATGAAAAGAAAGTATTCTTCAAAGTTTTCTTTTAAGCACCATTTAGTTAATTAGGCGATAAGGTTTTCCTATTTTCCATAACATTCAGATCCTAATTTATTGCTCTCGAGTGTATTCAAAATATATTATATTATCTTTATTTCGTCGGGATGTTTTTAAATTCCTAAAAATTACGCGTAAAATCGAAATTTGACGTGTCTAAATGTAGGTTGGCTGTCCCTTTTCGTTGTTAAGAACGTGACAGAGACATAACAACTTAAATTTAGATATTTTAGCGGCCACGCAGAATTGAGCCCAGTATCTTAGTAATGATCGAAGCTTACGACTTTTTAAGTGGTTCACATAGGAAAATACCAATTAAAAGCTTATATTAGTATCTTTTAATAGCAGAGGACATATAATATTTCCCTTGCGATGCAATTACATAATAGATGTTTCCTTGCATAAATGCATTAGGAGATTAACTGGATTCAAAATTGGCTCTAGGATGCTATGTTCTAATATTTATTAATTTTATTCGCCAACCGGAACGAGAAGGGTATAATATATATGTAGGCAATTGTTTTATTAATAACATACCACAGATAAAACATGAACGATTCAAAATTGGGACGGTAGAGAGGTGCTCAAGCAAAATACAACCATAGTAAGAAAGACTAAGGTTGAAGTTAGTAAAAATCACATATTACAAGTGCACTGTTACTGCAGTGAAAATGCGACCGTAATGGGAGACAATAAGGTTGTAATTAGGAGTTTACACATGTGTGTCAGACGGTCCCAAGTCTTCAAGGCCCCAACAAGGTGGACTGACGATCAGCCCTCTAGCATTAATTTTAACGTGCGTATACTTACCCTATCGGAGGATATTTCAAATGGCAGATTTCTCGCAGCGTTTTGACAGTCAAATGTGAGATAAACTTTAGTCGTAGTACTTTATGCTACAGGGGCATGTAAGGGCTGCGGCAAGCCGTTGGATGCGGGCCAAGCAGGACTGATCGTTGTGGGAATCTTTGTGGGCGGGCGGGGAGGCCTTTGTCCAGCAGTGGGAATGAAGAATCAATATTTTACTATACTCGTATTACTAGACGTTCACGTATATTATTTTTCTATAATTCCATCCACAAGACACTTTCATAGCATTTTTTTGTCCTATGCTTGAGTTGAAATACTACAACGAATGCTTCGCCGGACTGGACTTTCATACCATCTAAGTATATAGGCTACATTTGAATTGCCAATTTTTACTACATTTTATTATACATTCAGGCTTTATGCGTGAAAGCGTACTTACTTACTTATAATAAAATGCAGATAATACACTACAAATATACTTTACTGACACTCAGGAAAATATTACAGATATCAGTCAGTTGAGTGATCGTGTCGGACGAAATAATAATAATGATTTTTTTTGTAATTCAACTGTGTGCGTGCGGTATTTAAAAACCTAGATTTAGTGCTAGACGATGTTATCTTATAATACTAAAATCATCAGTTTATTGGGACGGCCCGTAGCCTAGATAGTAGTATAGTACGTTTACCTTCGAAGCACAGGGTCGCAGGTTGAAACTCCACCCAGGGCAAACATGATAAGCACTTGTGTTTGCTTTGTGTCTAGTTGTTGTATACTTGTAATTATATGTATGTATATCAGCTGAATGGCAGCCACAGTACTGGCTCTGCCTAGTTTCGAATCAGATGGCCGTGGGAGAGATGCCCCAAAATATATAAACTTGTTGACGTTGACACTATAGAGTTTTAGGACAAGCTACTTTTAAAGCTAGAGCCCTTTGGCCGCATGACCTCGTCTGCGTCGGTCAATGCACCGCCAGCGCACGCAGTGTCACATATATGCGCGTACGCCTTTGCATATACTTTTGACTACATACATACATACACTCACTCGCGGCTTGCGGTTTGATGAGCTGCCATTTTGGAATTCAAATTTCAAACTTGGAATTGGAAAAGGCGCGACATTTAGGCTACTCGAGACTTATGGCGTTCGCGACGCCATCCGTTAAAAAAATAATTACTCGCGGAATATGCAATTTTTCTAAAATCCGGTAGATATTTTATTTTATGCTTGTTTCGAAAAAGTACGACCAATCAAGCTTCACCGAATTTGTGCGGGAGCGGAAGGCTCTACCCCAGAGTAGTCATGTACCAACGCGTCTAGGGGCGGCTTAAGGGAGCCTCGATCCGATCTATTCCCATCCAATCCCACAAACTAATACCATTTGGTATTAGTTTATTTCCGAAAGTTTTTTCTATTCCTAACGAGTACCACATAAAAAAACCAATCCCAAAACAAGTTTTAAGGAATTAGGTACAGTCAGGTTCAGTAAAATTTAAATGCTTTGAGTTGTCATTTTAGTAATGTTTTATAAGATTAGGGTTTGATATAGGTATATATATATAGTATATATATAGTATGTATATACATATAGAACACATATATATATATTTTTAATATCATGGACTATTGACTTATAGATATGATTTTGGTTGATATAATTGCGTATCATAATAAATCAAGTAAAAATTTGGCAAAAAACGAATATGAATAATAGTACAAAAAAATTAACAAAATTATAAAATATCACAAATAATCAACTTTTAATATAAAAATATTTTTGGAAAAAACTTCAAAAATGGAAAATTTACTTACAATGTACATTGTACGTATAAAATATCACAGACAATCAACTTTTAATGTAACATGTACATGTTCGCGTATCTTAATGATAAATCACATAAAAATTTGGCAAAAAAATCAAATATGGATAATTTACATAAATGTAACAAAATTATAAAGTATCACAGATAATTAACTATAAAGTAACAATGATTTTGGAAAAAACATCAAAAATGGATAATTTACCTACAATCTAACAATAGTTATAAAATATCACAATCAACTTTTACTTACTTAGAATTATGTACCTACTTTAAGTAGTGATAAGTTAGTAGTCATAAATAATTATTTTTTGGCAAAACCATCAAATATAAGTAATTTGCCATTTAAAAATTATATAATATTTTTTGGTAATTAAGAAATAATCAGCTTAATTTTAAAATATCGCCAAATAGGTTAGATTAGACCCTCAATTTTTCTAAACAATGACGAACGCTAATTTTCTTTTCGCGGAGTTAGTCAGTAGTCAGTAACGTATGTGATCCACCGATTTTATGCAATCGTTTCTGTTGCACGACGTTTTGCGTCGGGTACATTGGTCATGTATTGATTTACAACCACTGATTGCAAATCTGCGTCTTCTTTCAGAGCTTTTAAAAGTAGATACAAATTCGCTTTTTTGGGTACAGTGGAGTTTATTGATTCATTTCAACAACGATTTAATTATTATTTTTTATAATTAAATTTTATTTATAATTAAATTTAATTAATGATTCATTCCAACAATATATTTGTTTCTAAAAATCGTGGCACGTAGTTAGTTTGGAAAGTTTTAGACTTTTAACATTCAATTACGATAGTATGTAAATGTCAGATAATAAAATAAAACTTTGTGTAGCTGAGTGTACAAAAAGTAACGTTTTGGTATTCGTTGGGAATAGATTTTTTGATTTGAAATAACGTGGTACTCGTTAGGAATAGAAAATAAACTCGGAAATAAACTAATACCAAATGGTATTAGTTCGTGGGATTGGATGGGAATAGATCCTCGATCCTAGGCCTAGCGCGTTGATACGGAAAAACATCGTGAAAGAGACGACACCTGAAGTGCTCCGTCTCTGATTTGATTTTGATTTGGACACCCCTGAACTTAAAACGGATGCTCTTTTATGATCGACACGTTTCTACATAACTATGTAATGGGGAAAGCATGATGTAGGAAATGTACGTTTAATTAAAGTACTTAGCATATTGTTTTATTAAGCTTGAAAATTAGAATAGCGGGAATAAATAGGCTAATAAAGCTACATGTTATAGCAGGTACTTGGCTGGAACATTATCATATACTTACTAAGTAAAATAAATTAACAATAATAGTTTCTAGTCCAAACGAGAATTACTTTTATAATGTAACCAACAATATGCTCAGGATCTCAGGATAGACGAGAGGCTTTTGCCCAGCAGTGGCATAAATAGGGTGATAAAAAATATAAACACTAGATTTTTATTAACTTAGTAAGAATAAACCTTAACATAATTATTATAGTACTAATTACACTAAGACGTACTAAATAATTATTATGTATAGGTATTTATTCTTATTCTTATTGTTACAATTTCATTGTTTCTTTCTTTAAGATATAAGGGACTTTGGACAAGTTCTTTCCGTACAATAACTCTATGAATGTCACTCAAAAGCCTGGCCAAGACAAGACAAATATAGGCTTAGGCTTCAAATAGAAAAATCAATAACCTTCCTCAACAACAGAACAAATAGACGGACTTGTATGGAGTACCGCTCCACCGCAAATCGTTTACTATTCAATGGGCCACGATAATGCTAGCCTTCCCGCCGCCGCCCGTCACAGTCAGCATAAACTAACTGCAGCTGCTACCGGGCATTTCGAATACTAGTACCACAGATTGCTACATCATATTTTAAAAAAACACTCAAAAGTATATACCTATTTATAATAAAACGTGCTATGATATTTAATAACACTAAATTAAAAATATTAAGAACCCCCGCCACAAAACCGTTACTGAGATCCCAAGTTAGATCCTTTCGACAACTAGAAAAGAACTGATAATCTACTTACAAATGGATGAAGATATTTTCTTGGATTATAGCCACATTATAGCTAAGAACACCCTCGATTGTGACACCTTGCCACAGAATACCAAACCTTGCAAACAAAAAAAAAACTAGATCAAATTCGCCGCATCCGTTCAGGAGCTACGATGCCACAGACAGACAGACAGACACACGCGTCAAACTTTTAACACCCCTCTATTTCGTCGGGGGTTAAAAACATCTCGCCATATTGTGAAAATTCAATAGGTATGATTCAATAGGCTCAATATAAGTAGTAGCTAGGTATACTCGTTATATTTAAATTTTAGGTGCGTACCGAATCTTAACCAAAAGTTTTTAAATTTTTCGTTTCGATTTCAAAATAGTTAAATACGAGTACGCTATAACAGACGATATCGGTTAAAAAAATAATTTATTAGACAAGGAGTTCTCTTGTCTATGATTATGAGGTGTTGCCGTGTAACTGTGGCGTCACGGTTCAACAGCGCATTTCATAATAACTTATGGCAACACCGAGGTACAAATTAAAACTGCTTGTTTCCATACATCAGTGATCAAAGTTCGCTCCGGGCGTCAGTAAATGACTATTACTGTCAGAATCAATCGTACGTGTAAATATGGTGGGAAGTGTAATTTCAAATACAATTGCTCCATGCAATTAAAACATTTTAAATACGTACCTACTAGCTTTCCGCCCCCAGACTCCGCCCGCGATAATTGTTTTTCCCGTGGAAATGACGGATTTTCCCGAGGTAAAACGTAACTAAAGTGCTGTTCTGATGTATAAATTATATTATTGTAAAGGTTCATTAAAATCCATTCAGTAGTTTTTGCGTGAAAGAGTAACAAACATACATCCATACTCACAAACTAATGCGTTTATATTACGAGTTATCTGCAAGTACGGGTTGTAAGAGCAAGAAAAATCTGCGCAGTTCGTACGGTTACAAGCTCAATGTTTTTAACTTTTGCTTCGATTTACAATATTAATATTTAAAGTAATAATCTATCTATCTTCTCCTTTTCTTCTATCTTCTTCACTACATACTCGTAGTATAAAACAAAGTCGCTTTCTCTGTCCCTATGTCCCTATGTATGCTTAATCTTTAAAACTACGCAACGGATTCCGATGCGGTTTCTTTTAATAGATAGAGTGATTCAAGAGGAAGGTTAATATTTATAATACATGCATAATATACTTAAGGATAACCCATAATAACCATTTTCCCGTGCGGAGCCGGGGCGGGTCGGTAGTAATATAATAAAACTGTAGAGGTCAACTGTCTGTACATAGAAAAAAACCTATAACCGAGTTAGGGATGTAAGAAGTGAAATAGAACAAATCCAGATATAGGTATTTTGCTTTTGTTTCTCTGTCTGTTTGTACAGGCTAATCTCCAAATCTGCTAGACCGATTTAAATGGAATGTTGCATGGTGGTACCTTATCCCCTTCAACATCTTACTTACTTTTTACCACGGGGAAATATCTCATTCCTACCGGAAACTGTGCACGGAAAATTCGAAAAACAACGCAGGCGTAACCACGGTCGGACAGCTAGTTATTGTAATCATATCTCGACCTTTTTCTGTCAATTAAAGTACGGTAATGTTACTTCCTGCAATATAATAAAAATAGATAAAAAGTACGTAGCTATGATATTGACAGGAAATTAAGTTTTGTTCCTGTCCGGCCTATTCTGAACTGCACGAAGTAAGATTTTATAATAATGTGAATTACAAAACCAGTTCATATTTACAACATAATTCTAGATAGAGATTTATAGCAAACTAGCTTTCGATACCGCGGCTCCGACCGTAAAAATCAAACATTTTATTTCCCACGTGAATTTTTATAACTAAGAAGTAACTAAATTCTTGTTGACGACAAGATAACATTACCTATTTGACGACCCCGTAGCCTAATTTAGCCGTAGCGTAGGCTTCGAAGCTCAGGGTCGCGGGTTCAAATCCCGCCCAGGGTAACAATATCTGCTGCTGACTGTACACCAAAACAAAACACAGTCGACCACGCCCCCAAAATCATCCAATTCTCAAGCCGACCTTTGACAGCGATCATTTAACTTATCGTCATCAAGTCATCGCTGATGATGATGCGGCGCCTCCAGAGGCGTTTAATGATGATGGCCACTTGATGCCAGAGCATCACCGGGCCATCAGCTGCTCTAATTTCGGCATGATGAAAGTGTATTAGTTTACGGGCTGTCATTATGGCTATTTGTGCGAGCGACGCTGTCATTAGTCCGTAATTTCATACGAGCTTGTAATGCTTTCATTTTGTTTAAGAGGTTTTTAAAGGCGAAACTGTTTAGTAGAAATCTAATATCATATATATCATATATCATAATACGAATAATGTGAAAAGTGCTCTTAAAATGTTTTCAAACGTAATAAGAATTTAAAGTCTTCTATATTTCCCGTTGGAAGATCATACTCAAAATATATTGGGGATTTAAAATTTTGCATCGCTACGCTTGTGTCGAAAAGTTACGACCAATAAAGCTTCACCGGACTTGCTCCAAGACTGTTTTAAGGAATCTAGAACTATTATTTATTCTGTGCTTAAGGCAAAATTTAATTTTGTTAAATCTTTTATTAATTAGCTAGTTTTGTGAGAAAGTTAAGGGCGTACTTGCTTTCCAACTTAAAAGCATTGGACCAAGAGCCAAGTTCCGTACCTAAATCACTTCTCAACTCGGAATGTGGAGTGGACTAATATATTCTGTCTACTCTTGATGAGCTGTCAGCCAGCCAAACGGAGCACTGGGTCATCCGGGTGCGTACACGCATTATAGATACTGGCCAGTTGTACTTGTACTTCTAAATTCAAAAAACTCAACGGGTCTAACGGGTTGCAACAGGAAAGGAATGGAGATGGCCGGTCGTGGTGCAGATTGTACTATTTTATGTTAAAATGCGACTAGTAAATCCAACTAATATAGAAAATGTAAAAGTTACTACTAAAAGTAAGAAACATACTATATTATTACTTTCAGAAACTGTTGATGTCTGTTTTTGTGTTTTAATATAAGCAAAAATGAAAAAGCACAAAGCGCAATGTTTTTCAAAATAGTTTGTTATTACATTCTTCGCCATTTTTCGATTCTTACCGCGATTATAAAAATACTACTAAAAATAAATAGCCTGTATATTAAGTCAAATTTTGATCCATTTTACAAAATTTCATCTCAATCCCTCCAGCTACACCGACAAATAATTCATAAGGCAAGCATTCGCTTGCTTACAGTCTTGTCTAACTCAATGTACGAGTAAAATTCAAAACGCATCCCAGAAAGTATGCCAAGCCCAGCAAACACCAAGAGTATTTTTAGCACAAGCATTTAGTATTCTTTACTAGTATACTATACAATATTGTTCCCCTGACATTCTTCACGTTTCTGTCATAGCAATCAACATTACCTACTCGCATACGAGCGCGAATAGCTTATTGTGGTGTTCCGAGTATTTGCACCAAGCAATACCCAACGCAAACGCCTATTTGTGTTATTTGCTTATTCTGAATGCAAAACATACGGTTCGCACAATATGGGAGTTTGTGTAAAGGCGAGGCGAGGTAAAAGATTTCTGAGAAAATCTGTGATTTTTAGACATGTCTATTTATCGCAATTTCCTGCTTGGTTGCCTGGAAGAGATTGCTACTTTAGCAATAAGGCCGCCTATTGGCTTCTTGTTTCACGCTTTAAAATTGTAACAGAACTATTTATTTGTGGTGTCATAAAGAATATTTGTATTTGCCTATTTCACAACTTCGAACTAGACAGTCTGCATAGGATATATGACACGAATTTTGACTACTCTGACTGCGGTAGAGCCTTCCGCTCCCCGCAAGTCCGGTGAAGCTTGATTGGTCGTACCTTTTCGACACAAGCATCATAGGTCAATTAAAAAAGAAAAAATATGTATATGGCGCGAAGCTAAATGAATGGAAGGCTGAAGCAGTACGTTTGCTATAGATAGATAAACAGATATCGGAAATCAACTTGAGCAAGCGAGCGGGGGTGAGGAATGAGCGCGGAGGGTGTACAATAATTTTACTATGAACGTTTCGTGCGCGCGCATTTGTACCACGTGACATCTTGTTCAAGTTGTTTGGCGCTAACTATAACAGTGATATATCTAGGTAGTTATATTCGTATATTTCATCAAAGGCAACAAACAACTTCTCACTCATATACAATTTTTGATCATATAAAAATCTATTTAAGTTTACAAATACAAAATTCTTTATTGCACGCAAATAGGAAATGTACAATTATAAAACTTACAAACTAAAGCGTTAGGCAACAGGCGGCCTTATTGCTTAGAGCAATTTCTTCCGGGCAACCCTAAGTTTATTTCAAATCACAGATTTAAAAAACGTATCTAACTCTCAAATTTCAATACTCTTCTTTTTGTAATATTTTTTTAATTTGAAAATCATGTCTAACTAAATAATTCATCAAAGTAACATTATATGTTTTTTTGATCACTTTCCGGTTCATTATTTCTTGCTTTTAAAAATATTTGGACAAACATTGTAATTTTTCTTTATATAGAAAATCCACCTACTATGTATAGATACCTATTTTAACGTTACTTTGCAGGGTAGTTAATTTGACTATCATAATTAGTTGGTACTTATTACACCGTTATAAAAGCAGCAAAAGGAACCTCTAATAACCTAGCTAGGTATTTAGGTACTAATAAGCTATCTCTTATACTATAAGGGTTTTGTAACCTGAAATAAAGATTATTATTATTATTATTATTATTATTATTATGTTGGTACACTTTAAGATCACGGGTCTATAGAGACCCGGTCCTTTGGGAGGCGTGCATGGGGCCAAAGCCAACATGTAGAGGCCCGTTTAGTACCATTTATTCTAAAATGTGAGATGGCACGCACCTACCGGGGCCTATCCTCCAGCACACTACAGAAATGTGCTGGAGGACAGGTCCCGCTAGCTGCAGAACTATTGCCAGGGAGGGACAAACGTTGGTCTGGGCTATGGGGGTGGGAGTTAGTGGACTGGATAACTGGGCTATTGAGGTGAGATAGCGGACATCTGCTTGTTAAAGATCTCACAACATTAAATCTAGCAGACGGTGACTTGCCACTTAATAAATGGGCTACCCTAAACGGCCGCACGCATGGTGCGACAAGGGAGCAACATTGTCGTAAGTGGCTCAGGGTGCGGAGAGGTGAGACTGCGGGGCGTTAGACGTCGGTGGAACACCTAGTAGAACCCCCGGCGTTATGACATTTTACACTTCCACCCTGGAGCATAGGTTCCGCTCTTGCGCTGTTCACTCGAGGCCGGCCAGTTAAGGCAAGCCAAGAGGCGAGGGCTAAAGTTGGTAAAGAGCCCTCTGAACTCGGGTCCGTGGTGACGCCAATCACCAACAGCTTCGCCACAAAGCTGCCCATTATTATTATTATTATTATTATTATTATTATTATTATTATTATTATTATTATTATTATTATGTTGGTACACTTTAAGATCACGGGTCTATAGAGACCCGGTCCTTTGGGAGGCGTGCATGGGGCCAAAGCCAACATGTAGAGGCCCGTTTAGTACCATTTATTCTAAAATGTGAGATGGCACGCACCTACCGGGGCCTATCCTCCAACACACTACAGAAATGTGCTGGAGGACAGTCCCCGCTAGCTGCAGAACTATTGCCAGGGAGGGACAAACGTTGGTCTGGGCTATGGGGGTGGGAGTTAGTGGACTGGATAACTGGGCTATTGAGGTGAGATAGCGGACATCTGCTTGTTAAAGATCTCACAACATTAAATCTAGCAGACGGTGACTTGCCACTTAATAAATGGGCTACCCTAAACGGCCGCACGCATGGTGCGACAAGGGAGCAACATTGTCGTAAGTGGCTCAGGGTGCGGAGAGGTGAGACTGCGGGGCGTTAGACGTCGGTGGAACACCTAGTAGAACCCCCGGCGTTATGACATTTTACACTTCCACCCTGGAGCATAGGTTCCGCTCTTGCGCTGTTCACTCGAGGCCGGCCAGTTAAGGCAAGCCAAGAGGCGAGGGCTAAAGTTGGTAAAGAGCCCTCTGAACTCGGGTCCGTGGTGACGCCAATCACCAACAGCTTCGCCACAAAGCTGCCCTGCGGGTTTATTATTATTATTATTATTATTATATACCGCTGAATATTATTATCGCTTACCTGCTAGAGTTGCCCTGCGGTCAGGAAAATTACTTTAGGGCTAATCATGCTTATGATTTATTCTTATTACTTATTTTTTTACAAATTTAAAATAAGATATATCTTTTGAAAACGTTCCGTCAAATTGAACAACTACGATGGATATTAAATTAAAAAATCACTGATTTTCTTTTACTCTATGGATACTACCTATATTTTTGCATTATCTAAACAAATATAAACCATCCTAATGTATTATCCTAATATATTTCCAATACTTTTTGAGAAAAGCCCTGAAAAAAAGCAACACAGTGCCCACACTGGGGATAAGGGTAAAGCAAAACAATTTTAATTACATTGCACAAAAAATATGTGATATTGAAGGAATTGCTGCTCTTTATTGATATTTTTCACGCTTAGACCCTTAGATTAAAAGCAGTAGCCACGACGATATAATATGTATAAAATACAAGCACTAACTTGATATTTTCTATTGTTACAGCACATCAGCATTACTCCTGCTCGCGATCGCAGCGGCCAGCGCAGCGCCATCGCCCTCCCACCACGACAACAAACTGACAGATGACAAGAAGGAACCCTCAACACACGACATCCTGAGCTCCCTGGGCCTCAAGAAGCTCAGGATACCGGCTGCCCACCACAGGAAACGCTTAGCCGAACAAGGCAGAAGACACGCGACTGGTGATTCCAGAATGTACGTCATCAAGCTACCACCCAATCAAAGCTACTACGCCCATGCTGATCCAGCCCCGGCTGCTGCCAGGACCTTGCCCCTTCAGATGCAGAGCAATGGCAAACCAGCTAGGGTGTACCATTGGAATATACCAGTACTGCAGAAGTTGGCCAAAAACCGTCCACAGGCGAGGTTTGATGACGATGTCGTGGATGTAGAAAGCACGCCGACATGGCCGAAGGGAGTCAATAACCATCCGAATGCTCTAGATGCGCTGGCGTATTACGTTCCCGCCAAAAAGACTTCGTTCAGGAAATACTTCTCCGGGAACGGCAAGCCGAAATCGTTTTACGTCATCGAGAAGAACAAGAAGTCCGCTGAATTCCACAGATTATTGCCGTAATAGAGGATATGGTCAAAGTTATGATTTTGTAAATATATTTCCAGAAAATGTGTCGAAGAAAAGCTTGATTAAGTACCTAAATATGTACTAAATAAAAATATAGTCCACAAAATCTTAAACTTAATCAAGTAATCGGAATTTTTTAAATGAATAGAATTCAAAATAAATTGTTACAGTATGTATTTAGATTAGAAAATAACATCTCCATGTGATATGGATTACCTATACTGCCGTCATAAGAAAAAAGGGCACATCTGACAATTTTTTTCAAAATTTCCTGAGAACACCGTCACAACACCATAATACTGAGAAAACGATTCTGATTAAAACGGTGCTTTTACCTAATTTAAAAAAAATGTGAGATGCGTCCTTTTGCGTTATAGCAGCAGCATAGCTGTTGGTTATGCAGTTACAACAAAATTCGACGTCATTAAATTTTTCGTTTCTATTTTTAAAAAGTTATTCCTGTTTAATGTAACTGCCGACCTGAAAGTGGCCAAAAAAAGAACCCACATTGCCGTAACCTTAACGTAATTTTGAATAGTTTCTTGTATGTACGAGTATCTAAGACCAACGCAGCAGCGCAGGACCGATCATTGTGGAGATCTATGGAGGAGGCCTTTGTCTAGCAGTGGACGTCTTTCGGCTGAGATAATAGTGATCTAAGATAGCAGGGTGTTCGTCCACGTCCATTTGGATCATCATCATCATCAAAATTTAAGAGCAGGGCTCTTGTCCGTGGAGTAATCGCCACCTCTCTCTATCCATAGCCAGCTCCTTGACTTCCTGGTACGACACGACTTCAACTTTTTACTTCACTTGGTCTAAAAATGTGCGTCTTGGTCTTCCACGTCCTCTCCTGCCCTCTATCTTTCCTTCCATTATTGTTCTGAAGAAGTAGTCATGTCGTATCAGATGTCCCTACATTTTTCCCCTTCTATATTCCATCGCACTATTTGGATCATCGCACTGTCTCATTTCATTATCACTCACTTCGTTCATCGACGAAAGATATAAGGTCACTTTTCATTGAAGTTTATTGCAGACCGACGCCGCCACTCATAGCACATATTCAACGCCACTCTAGAACGGATTCACAATAATAAAGCAACCAGTGCTAAAAATATATTTTTTTTAACCCCCGACAAAAAGGGTGGTGCTATAAGTTTGACGTGTGTGCTGTCTGTCTGTCTGTGGCATCGTAGCTCCCAAAGAGATTTGAAGAGCCGCTTCTCTGGTAGCTCCTAAACAGATGCGCCGATTTTAATCCAAGAAAATATCTTCAGCCATTTGAAGGTTGTCAGCTCTTTTCTAGTTGTTGAAAGAATCAAGTACCTAATGGTTTTGTGGCGGGGGTTTTTAAATTTTTCAATTTAATGTTATTCGCTTTAGTTTTATATCCCAATGAGATACATTTTAATCTTAGTATTGTAAATAGTTTTCATGCTTTGTCTTTGAGTTTAGATTCTCTAGGAAGTAATCAATAGGTGCTTTTAAGATAGGTATTTTAAGACTGCGATACGAATTTAAATTATTAAATAGAAATTAAGGCTCTTTTTCTAGTTTAAGCAATAAAAATAATCCAAATCAGTTGAAACAACATGCATTCTGTTTTCAATACCACGGTGGACGCCGGATCAATCGATCTTTGAAAGCACTATGGGGTAAAAAAGTAAAAATAAAAATTTTCTCCTGAAAACGGATTTTTCCCACCTACCTGAAAAACTCCATAGGTTGGCGTCTGTGAAAACCATAGATACATTTATGCAGCTAAAACATTTCTACCCTATGGTGAAAACCTACTAAGTATATTTTTTTATGAAAAACTAGATTCGACTGATTTGGATGTAATAATTACAATAAAAACCGTTCATCCTATATACGTTTGCATTTAAAATAAATACTTGCATTTATTAATCGACAATTACAAACACGTTAAGCTTTTATTTATAAAGCACAGAAAAGTCATCTCATTGCTTTAACCATGTATTTTTATTTTATTTTTATTAATATCACATAATGTAGGTATTTAGTTGTAACTTTAGATATTAATTTTGTACAACGAATTAATTATAATATAGGCTACATAATAAACATTAAATTTTACAAACGTATATTTTCAATTTTAATAAACAACCCAAAATCCTAATAAAATCGCAATAGAAAGAGATAGAGAAAAATGAGTAAGATCTAAAACCGAACCACACTGTACCAAATTAGAAGTTCTTTTCGACTTACTATATGAACTTTTTGTGGGAAAAATCCTTCTTACCATTGAAAAAATAGTTCAGAAGGAACTGTAGAGTTGAAATAAAAAATATTGCTTATCGCAAGTAAGATAAAAAATATGTAGGTACTTACAAGAAAGTAAATAGTTGTGTTTTGCGAATGTTGTTCGCAATATCGAGGCTATTATTCAAGTACAACACACACAATAGTGTTCTGTAAAGAGAACTAGAACCTAGAACTAATCTATTATTATCCTGACTGCGAGCTTTTCAGAAATACTAGAAATACTGAACCAAAACCCCCTGAATACCTTCTAGAATTTTCACCACCAGTGCTGCCACCTACTAAAAACATAATACATTATTTCAAACTGCATAAAAGTTAGAACTCTACAAATTGTAGAGCCGCGCCGTAGCCCGTAGCGTTTCGTAGCACGCCGCGCCGTAGAGGAAAAGCGTTCTTCACACGTCCGTTAGATGGCGTGACCAAAACGTCATGTCAGACTGTTTTACCGACCAAGATGTCATTAGATGCGCGGCGGGCTGCGCGATTTATAAAAATTCGTACCAAATGCCTTCCGACACAAATCTATAATCGTCGCCCCATGTAAAAATGTCAGCTGCAGAATCGCACACTATAGGAAAAATGCAGTCGAATGTAGAAAAAAATATAAACACTAGTGGTAGGACAGTGGATGATAATAAAAATATAAGTTCAAGTGATAAATCCAAAAAAACTGAATCGTGTGTAAACAGTAACAGTACGGTGATAAAAGTAAAAAGTGTTATCCCAAGACGAAGGTACGTTTTTTGAAATTAAATATATATTTAATGATGAACAAACAATATTACGTTTTTTAAATATAAGTGCTTTAAATTTTTTATCACCTAGAGGTTTACAATTTTTCTTTCAAAACAATAGCTAAATATCGTGTTGAGTAAATTAGTGCGGTCTCTATGCCGGCTCGCTCCAGATTCCAGAGCATAATTTAGAATTAGGCGAGATCTAAAAATATTCTCCATGGAGTTCATAATAAACTATTACGAAAAATTGAATTCTTAGATTTCCTGCCATTACTAGTTTTCCGGAAAAGAGCTGAGAGTAATCGGTATTGAAGAAGCTTCTAATTTGTAAAAGCTTTCCTGTAGACCATAGAAAAAAGTTATTTACAGTGTAAACAGAAACAATAAAAAAGGTTTTAAAAAGACTAAGTTCTTCACACGTCCGTTATAAAAATATTATACATAAACTAGCTGTCCGCCGGCGACTACGCCCGCATTGTTTTTTGAATTTTCCGTGCAGTTTCCCGTTGGAATGAGATATTTTCCCAAGATGTTGATATAAGGTATCCCGTACAAACAGACAAACAGATAAAAAGACAGAGAAACAAAAAAATTGAAAAAAATCGAGATATTATGTTCTCTAACACTACTTACATCCCCCTGATCGATGATGACTCGATTTTCAGCATTTCTTTTCTTTGTACATATTTTCGACCTGTACAGTTTTATTATAATAGATTAGTTAAGTTTTTGTATATCTCGCTCGATGTCAATATAAAGTATTATATTGTAAGTATAATTATTTATAATTAACAGCATTACTGTTCTACACGGCAGGAAGGATTTTTTTAGGTAATCCCGCGATACATAGAGGGTAGATAGGCCTCTGCCCGGCATAAGGACGCGAAACATAGAGTAAGGAATTTTTTTTTTGGTAATACATGCTATACGTCATGCTAATCTATGCTAAGTGGCGCCACCACCCATAAAAATATAGGTAATCGGGAAACAAAAAATCATACTTTATATCATACTAATATTACAAAGAGGAAAGATTTGTATTTTTGTCTCAGTGTGTATGTTTGTAATGAATAAACTCAAAAACTACTGAACCTATTTTAAAAATTCTTTCACCATCCTAAAGCTACATTCACCCTGAGTAACATAGGCTACTTTTTAAAGCGGGAAAATGCCTCATTCCCACGGGAAAAACTGTTAACGTGGGCGAAGCCGCGGCGGAAAGCTAGTTTTTCATAAGTCCGGACGACAGAATTGGAGTCGGGATCACACATAAATTTATTATATTTCAATGTAGTTATAGATACAAAAATTGCGAAAAGTAGCAATTTTTCGTAATTTTCCTATCTCGTTACTTAGCATAGTACAGTCCCAGAAACGAAATTCTGTCTACTGGCTGAGGTGCGGGGGGAAGGGTTGCCTCGGGGTTGTGTTGTGTTTACTCCGATGGGCATGCAGCTTTCTATTGGTCGAAACTTTGTCGAAACTGACGGAAAACAAAAATATCTAAGTATGAAATCACTGAGGTGTTGACAGTCGTCTTATATTACGTCTAAATAACGTTAAATATTCTTTGACATGAAATCTACATATACTAATATTATAAAGAGCAAAGATTTTTGTTTGTCTGTTAGAATTAAATAGGCTCCGAAACTACTAGACGGATTTGAAGAAATCTTTTATCATTATAAAGCTACATTCACCCTGAGTAACATAGGCTACACCGCGGGAAAATGCCTCATTCCCACGGGAAAAATTGTTAACGTTGGCGGAGCCGCGGCGGAAAGCTAGTACTTAAGCAATAAAATGAATGTCTTGCGTCTAAGTGATCGTACTATTTGTATACTTTAAACGTAACTGATAAAAATTTTACGTCCTTATCTCCTACTCCAAGTCTGCATCATTTTATCATGTTATCTAGTTACAACCCACTTTAGGCTTGATAATATAAATAATAATTTTATGGGTTACCTTCGCGATAAAACATAGAAATGCATTTAAAGCCACTTATAAAATAATCAAACGCATTTTAAAGTTAATCGAAAGTGATTGAATTAATTTAAGGTTTCCTAGAATATTAAAAAAATCAAACGTTTAAATTAATTATTACACTTTATGGATGATGAATAGTTATAATTTGACTTATTTTAAAATGAGAATGCTCAAAATTATCCTTTTTAAACATTTTGGCTTGGCGACTAAGGATTTGGACGAGGCGACCCTCGACGCTCCTTAACTTAACTATTAATGCAGGTATTAAACTTAAATTGCTAATTATAATTTTTATTATGTGGATGTTAGAGCTGGAACGACAATTTTCATAGTTGTTTTACATATATCCCTAAAACATAACTTTTGGTCGTGGTTCATTGTTCAATCCCACCCAAGTTCAAAATTGTAACTAGATTCACCATAAATTTTGCACGCACTTAAAAGTAGACAGATATTCAAAAACTGGTTGTTTTTCCGCAACCTAAACTGAACAATTTTCCTTGAGGAACGTATGTTTCATATAAACTTCAGTCACGTGACAGGCCACTTTGTATGACATTTTACGTTGTATATTTTCGGGCGGGACTTTTTTATTCTTTTCTTTTTATGATATTCTCCTAATAAGATCTAGCTATAGCTAATGGCTATAGCTTTTGTCGTGTCAACCGTACTCACTATGTATGTATGCGAGCCGGCTGTTATAAAATCGATAGCGCCCTTGTCCCACTCCCACTGTCACATTTATATTTTACTCACCCTAGAATACATTATAATATTGACCGACGTAATAATACGCCTATTTAAACCGCCAACTAATTGTCCGATGAATAATAATAATAATAATATGTGGGACATCTCACACACGGCCATCTGACCAAACTAGGCAGAGCCTGTACTATGGGTGCCAGACAGCTGATATACATACATATATAATTATATCCAGACACAGGGCAAACACAAGTGCTCATCACACGAATGTTTGCCCTGGGCGGGATTCGAACCCGCGACCCTGTGCTCAGTAGGCAGACGTACTACCAACTAGACTACGGGGCCGTCAAATGGGATGAATACACAAATAATATGCCGCATTCCATGTACAGCAAAATACATACACATACAGTCATACACCGTGAAATATAACTGGTTGTTTATAAGTATCATAGTGGTGGTAGTACCTACTCATGAAACTGAACTAATTTGCCTAAGGAACATAGATTGAAATCTCAAAAATAATAAAATAATAATAATTGTTTTTGCGTGCAATAAAGCGATGTTCTTAGGTTTGTCGTTAACATTATTACATTACTGCGTACAATTTTAAATCAAGACAATATTTACGTATGTTCTTGACCCCTATCTTATATTTGGATTTCGGAACTTCAAATCAACTTGTTTGCCGTTGCTAAACATGAATATGAGAAAATCTCAACTAAATATCTCAAATTTAATTATTACTGGTGTTTGTTGATTATAATCTACACATATATTCGGTACTTAGGAGATATTAAAACTATTGTTGGGTATCATTATACAACATTTCAGCCGAAAGGCGTCCACTGCTGGACAAAAGTTACCCACAAAGATGGGACCCAGTCGTTGTGTACGTGTTGTAGAGATCTTTGAGGATCGGTCCTGGGGCTCTACTATTAAAATCAATATCGATCCCGATTTCAACCCAATACCAAAGTCAATTTTAGACCGCTACTCTAGAAAATCTGCCCGCCTAGAGTTGACGAATGTCCGATTTCATTTAGTTCACTCAATATCTGCCCAATATGAAACCAAGGTGGCGCTCGTGTGGCATGCTGCGACCCTCACCAAATCGCCGGGCCTTTTTTTTAAATTGAACTCACCAATCAATCTTCCTTCACCGAACTTGCGGGGGAGCGGAAGGCCAGAATAGTCATATGCCAACGCGTCTAGGGGCGGCTCGAGGAAGCTTCGAACCTAGGCCGTTCATACGGAAAAACATCGTGAAGGAGGTACAGAAAAACATCGTAAAGGAGGCGCGGCCGCCATTCTTGAACACATTTGGCCGTCGTCGGTGCGCAAGGTGCCCCGCCCATTGCCACTTTAAAGCGATTCTTCGGTCTACGAGTATATCGGGCGACGTTAGGTAAAATAACTCAAAACCAAACGGTTGCTTACCATGGGTATACAAACGTATGTTAGCCCATGGTAACCATACAAAAGATTCAACCCATATGACTTCTCAACTTTTGCCAAGAAGTTTTACGTAGCGATAAAAGCACAATCGACAAGGATGAACAGCGCAAGATGACGTAGGCTTGTGTCAGTTTATATTGTTATTTTCTTTTGGCTTCTCGTTCACTAAATATTAAACTATAGCACACTATAGACATTTTTAAAAAGGATGTAGCGCGAAACAAACATTTAGTTGGTATGTGTACCTATATACCTGTTCTAAGGTCACCTACCAAATTTTTTAAGCAAACTGTGCAATTTAGCACTTAATAATGTTGTCAGGTAGATATACATTTATTTTACACCCAACGAGTATATATGTATGTTATATACGTTATCTAATATAACCAGATTACCAGTGCCGGAAAACCTACTAGAGTCCTTATAATGTACACATACATATCGGTCACTGAAAAAAAACTTTAATAATAATAATAAATCCATTTATTTCAGGCAATATTTACATATAGATGTTAAATATGTAAACAGAGGCCCATATCATAAATACCTTACAGACTATCATACATATTTATTATTTAACACTTAATCTAAACACTCTTTAATACTCCTTGGTATATTTATATCGTATTGTCGCCATTAGTTTAATTTTGTAAAATATAATCTACATTACGATAAGATAATATAAGATAGCAAGTACGGTAACAGTGCCTGAGATATTTTTTGGTTATGCGTTTTATGCGTTTGTAACATGAAGGAAAAAAAAATTCCACGGTTTGTAACGTTTCTAGGTATCGAATCATTTTTATCATTTTTTTTTAAACTGATAGCGGCAATGTATTTGATATAGAGATAATAAAATAATTCGTCACCCGGCTGATGATTTCAAAAATCAAAATGTTTTGCAGCAGACACAAAAAGCTACCTACTGAAAAAAAGTATGATAGGTAAATAATAGTTCTGTAGTTTTTTAGTTACTATATGATTATGAATTGAATTGCTACTTTAGCAATAAGGCCGCCTATTGGCTCATTGTCTCACACTTATTAAAATTGTAACTGTCCTATTTATTACTGGTGTCAATAAAGAATATTTGTATTGTATTTTATTGATTATCTTTAGAGCTTTAAAACAAATGCGTAAATATAGTGCAAATGCTGCGCGATTTTTTGCCCAATTTGTAAAAAGGCAATTTGACAAAAGCTGTCCTTTACGAGGTTTTCTCAGCCGGGTGACGAATTGTTCCAGCTCTAACATCCAAAACATGAAAAAAAAAAACTTTGCAACTATTCGTCTACTAGCATTGATAGAATAATTCAAAAGCAGAAGAATAATTACTACTAATTTAAAGTACCTACTGTTAATTAATTTTCAAAGTGACTTTGAATTTTTACTATAAATACTGTTCTAGTGGTTCTGACGCCTTCCCCTTTTGACAATCGCGTCATTACAAAATCAAATATTGAAGTGTGAAAACTCACATTGACAAGACATAGTTTTGTCATGCGGGTTTATCAACCTACTTTAGAAAATTGACAAGTTTTTCAAGATAGTCGGTCGATGACTCACAACCCTCCCGAAGAATAAAATGGATCCTTCTTCGCCAAGTTCCAAACTTACCGGAGTCCCAATGTGAAATAATGTCTTGTCACATTCATACTGTAAGGACTGAAGATCATTCCGCTTTATCGTCGAGAGAGGAGTAAATCAATTACATGGCATAAAAATTACAATACATTATTATAATGTTGAAATGGCTGTAAGAATGCGTGATGTTTGCTCAATGAAAACAATTGTTATTGTTTATTAATTTCGCGCAGAAACGAGTCGCGTCAACTGTAATACATGTGCAGAAACGTTACGTTTTTGGCTTGGTAGTAAAACATATTCACTACATAGTATAAAACAAAGTCGCTTTTTCTGTCCCTATGCCCCTATATATGCTTAAATCTTTAAAACTATGCAACGGATTTTGATGCGATTTTTTTAAATAGATAGAGTGATTCAAGAGGAAGGTTTATTTTAGGTTATATTAGTATACTTATTTAGGTATGTACAAAGTACATACATACCTACCTCTGGAGGGACTATGATGATGACTACTACACAGACATACATACATACAGTCACGCCTCTTTCCCGGAGGGGTAGGCAGAGACCACTTCCTTCCACTCACATTGACAATTAAGACTACGATGACTACTATGATGATAAATTCAAAGGAACTTATTTTTTCTGGTGATCCTTCTCATGGTGCTATTGAATTTTTTTCTTTAATTGTTATCCCAGTCGGTCCAGCACTAGTTTAAACAATTAGACCGACGCGTCAAGGACGCATGTCGAAAAATCAAATTAGATTTAACCAAAAATTAAATCGAATGCAAAGCTAACTTATTATTTATTAGGACATTAAATAATTTACTACAGTTAGAATTTACTACAACGACAGAATAACTTATACCACTATTAAACCTTTGGCAATATGTTGATGGATTTAGCTTCTATCTCGTAACAAGCAACTAAATCTGTCCGTTCTTCAGATTCACTCGCTATTAATACCTCGGATCATCTCCTACTGCGTAGAATTTATAACCGACACAGTTTCAGTTCAAAATAGAACCATTTTATAAACTGTAATTACTGCCATTTACTAGTTGATTAGAATCTCTTTGCAAGAATTCTAATTCGGCGAGAAATGGAACCCACAGCTAGCACGACTGTTCACGCGCGACATATGTACATAATTTTGTCGTGTGTATACTGTTATCGTATTGGAGAATATTTCAATATGGCAGATAAATAATAATAATAAATATGTGGGACATCTCACACACGGCCATCTGACCCCAAACTAGGCCAAGCCTGTACTATGGGTGTCAGACAGCTGATATACATACATATATAAATATACAACATCCAGACACAATGCAAACACAAGTGCTCATCACACGAATGTTTGCCCTGGGCGGGA
This sequence comes from Teleiodes luculella, assembly GCA_948473455.1. NCBI lineage: Eukaryota > Metazoa > Arthropoda > Insecta > Lepidoptera > Gelechiidae > Teleiodes > Teleiodes luculella. The sequence goes on along the minus strand of OX419595.1, from coordinate 3,288,130 downwards.
TTCGAACCCGCGACCTTGTGCTTCGTAGGCAGACGTACTACCAACTAGGCTACGAGGCCGTCAAGGGATATTATGTACTCGTATATAACACACATTTTCACGGGTTTATTTTTAGTTTTAAATTGCAAATGATGGCGAGATTCCGAAGATGGAGCCAGAAGAGAGTCATTAGAACCTGTGAATGAAGGTCCTACGAAAGTCAAGTACTCGTAGTAGTAGGTTCTGCCGTGACCATGATCGGTGTAACCCGGTCGAAATATTGGTAAGCTCAATTTAAAACTAAATTCTGGAGAAAACCCGTGAAAATGTGTGTTAGTGCAATTAACAACCGCGAAAATCTAAGAATGTTTATTCTCGTTTGTCGCAGTGGTCATGCTAGCTTACTAGCTATGTGCTTACTAGGCATGGCAAACTTAGCGATTCAGCAAGGTAAGGTGAATAGCGTAGCTAGGACAACGTCAGAGGGCATATTATTCTAAACTTTGTATGACAGTGGAAAAATAAAGGTTCCGATTATTTTTCCCCAAGCATAATTGATTTTCTACACGTACTATCACTATGTTGTATTTTGATATTTTGCTACTTAAGGACATTTTGCGAAGGAAGGGAACGGAAGGAAAGGAACGAACGCAATAACAAAATGTTATAACCGGTATTAGGTAGGTATATAGAAATTTAACTTTATGGTCCGAAAGGTAATTTTTTTTGTTCACCCTTGTCAAACAAACTACTTAGCTCATCACACAGTGTGTGTGTACCCAAATGATATAACTGTTGAGTATTTAGACATCCGGCACTGAACTGAGATACTGTTTGCAGTTTATGTCAACTTCAAGGCTCCGCATAATAATGTACTTTTTGGGTGGTTTTTTATGACACTATTCTTATCAGAATCAGAAATATCTGTTTGTGGGAACATCACAATGTTTTATTAGTACCGTACATTTTCGACACAAGCCTGGACATGTTGACCTTGAGAGCGCCCGTATTCTGTAGCGGTAGGGGTAAATTTTGTAGTACTGGACTTTTGGGGGTGCGGGAGGCTCAAAATTAAATGTCAAACAAAGTGCCTTGGGCTGGGCCAGAAATTGGAACGGAAGCGGTTGTGAGCTGCAGGATGATATCCGAGTTTAACAGTCTTTCTGGCGTCGCGCTGGCCGTAGCGCATACAACAGGAAAGCGAGTGAAACAAAAGAAAGTTGTGTTAGCAAAAAAAGTTGTGTTCCAAAAAACACAGCGCTGACGTCGCTGGAAAGACGTTCAAAGACGCCGCCGGTAGGGGGTGTCTGAATGCAGCCTGTCAAAGTGAGCGCATGGTCTAAGAAAACAAGGTCTTCTATTCCGACCACGTGACTTGACCAAGCCTACGTCATCATGCTGTTCATCCTTGTCGATTAACACGCATTTTTAGACCATGAGTGAGCGCAATCAATGTTACAGACTGCTTATAAATTCGAACATCGCACGTTCTGTTCTGAAAGTTTTCTGAAACCGCAATTATTATTATATTTACTTTTCATACAAATTGATCAGCTGGCCAAGTATGAAAAGTAAAAAAAAATGCGCTTTCTGAAAGCACTCCTGAAAACTTCCAGAAGAAAAGTTTTTAGTTTCATAGGCTGAGTCATCATCACATCACCCTAGAGATATTGCGTTATTTATTAACTTAATACGTTGATAGTGACATTTTGGTAAGATGAAAATCATAGAAAGAAAGAATATAATACATGTACTACAGTATATTTATCAGTTTATATGTTACTTACCTATTTATTTGTTTTCAACTTTGAGGTATCTCCATCTGAGCGCGAACTTAGATACACTTTAAGGTACTACCAGAATAACAGCGCTATGTACTATTTTCGGGTGGTTCACAGTTTAATGCTGAGCTTAGGACCTTTTCTATGGGTGCGGTACATAACATTTGTTTGTTTCTATACGTGGTAGGTATAAGTGCTAATGTGTTTGCTGCTTGTTATAATCAATTAGTTAATATGACCTATATTAAGCACTACTTTCCGCCGCGGCTTCCGCCCGCGTAAACGGTTTTTCCCGTGGGAATGAGGCTTTTCCCGCGGTCAAAGGTAGCCTATATTACTCAGGGTGAATGTAGCTTTCTAATGCTGAAAGAACGTTTGAAATCGGTTCATTAGTTTTTGAGTTTATTCATACACACACACACACAAAAATACAAATCTTTCCTCTTTATATTATTAGTATGATTTATATGTACTGTGCTCATAAATAAACGTTTTATCTATCTATATATCTATAATACGTAGAACACTAATAGAATAACTTTATGGCATACAAGAAAAAACAATAGAGTATATTTCACAAACAGAATAGAAAGTGTACACTTAGGCGGCCTTATTGCTGAGCAGCAATTATCATAATCATAATGGTAACAAAATTTGGCTTTGTATAAAGTCTGTCACGTGTCTTGTCTATCTCTACAAAATGATAGTATCAGCATTACCTATGATATTATTTAATTCCAGTTATCAGTTTTTTATCGGTCATCGTTACAATTTGATACTGAGAATGCACTTATACATATCGATGATCGTGTGATATTTTTACAACACACGATATTCGAACAAATTAGTTCAACGAAATTCTGTAAAAAAATCAATAAGTACCTAATGTAAAATACCACACATAAAAAAGCCCAAATAGCAACCAAAAGCTCAAAGCTAAGCTAAAGCTATGAGCGCATTAAGCACGGGGTACATTCACAAAAACGTATTCATACTAATTTCCTTCACGCCCTGACTAAGCAACCAATCGACTTGATTTTCGGCATAGAGTTAGTTGAAAGGATGGAGAGTAACATAGGCTACTTTTTACTGCGGGAAAATACCTCATTCCCACGGGAAAAACGATAAACGCGAACGGAGCGGCGCGGCGGGGCGGAAAGCTGGTTTGTTATATTGTGCTAAAGTTTAGAAAATTGTACACGATGTACTTATATAAAAAAAATACCAATTTTGCAGGTAAATTGGGCCTTCAGTTGGTATTATAGTTAGCGGCAAACAACTTGAACAAGATGTAACTGCGTTAATACTGTCCTTCACGATGTTTTTCAGTATCAACGCGCTAGGCCGTGGTACGAGGCTCCCTCGAGCCGCCCCTAGACGCGTTGGTACTGACTTTTTTTGAAGTAGAGTCTTCCGCTCCCCCGCAAGTCCGGTGAAGCTTGATTGGTCGTACCTTTTCGACACAAGAATGGGTCAATTAAAAAAAATGATGACGTGCAATAATTAACCTTAGGTTTTGTCCACAGACAAGAGTTGCTGAAATGGTACGGCTGGGGCTACAAGGACTCCATGTTCAGGCTAATCCAAGACAATGCTACCTTCACCGGGGACAGGTGAGAAATAACATCATCGTCGTCATCTCAGTCGAAAGACGTCCACTGCTGGACAAAGGCCTCCCCAAAGATCTCCACAATGATCGGTCCTGCGCTGCCCGCATCCAGCGGCTTCCCGCGACCCTCACCAGATCGTCGGTCCACCTCGTGGGGGCCCTGCCCACACTACGTAAAGAAGAAATGACATTAAAATAAAAAAAATTAAAACCCCCGCCACAATACCGTTACTTAATCCTTGCAACAACTAGAAAAGAGCTCATAATCTTCAAATAGCTGAAGATATTTTCTTGGGTCATAGCTAGAACACTCTCGAATGTGACACCTTGCAAGCATAAAAACTAGATCAAAATCGGCGCGATCAATATCGACGAAAATATATCATTCCTACGGGAAACTGCACGGAAAAGCCAAATGAGCGGACAGCTAGTATAAAATATAACTAATGCACATTGTCACACACACCGTGAAAAATGTTAACTGCTTTTTTTTTTAATTGACCTATGCTTGTGTCGAAAAGGTACGACAAATCAAGCTTCACCGGACTTGAGCTTCACCGGACTTGATTTCACGGTGTATTATATAGGATGTAGGTTTATACAGGATATGATTTAACAAAAACTGAAAGGATATGCTCAGTCAACGGTCCTGAGCAACTTCACTAAGGAAACTTTCTTTCGGAAATGATAAAAAATTTACTTCTCCATACAAACCTCCCAACATCCCATACAAACCCAATGTTGTACCTCGCTGTAATCAAATCGTGGATTAGACAGTCCTAGCCCAGCTACAAGCTATTATAACTGGTGTCATCAAGTCGCGTCTGGTCCAAACCGAATTTCTCGTGTAGTGACCGTGGGCGGCGCGAGCGCAACTGAATACAATTGGCGTTTCCTGCTGACTCAACAGCACGTGCCATAGACAATGAACTCGCAAATAAATTCGTTCTGTAGGCCTACTATGTAAGTAGCGACAGGCTCGAGAAGCTATCAAACGCGACATATTGACAGAACTACTATGGCTCTAATGTCACTATGTCGCGTTTGACAGCTTCTCGAGCCTGTCGCTACTTACATAGTAGGCCTACTGGTGGGATTGGGAACGCAAATTTTTTCCAACATTTCTTCAATTAATGATGAACTAACGGCAAGGCCTATAATATAGGTATATCATAATAGTACTACCCGTATAGAAGGGACATTCACCATAAATAAATAAATACTAATAAAGGACTATTTTGATTGTTTGTTTGCATTGAATAGGCTCCAAAACCACTGAACCGATTTTAAATAAACTGAATAAATTATAAAGATTAATAGACCTTGGGGAGTAAAATAGGCTACTTTTTACCGCGGGAAAATTTCTCATTCCGTGGGCGGACAGCTAGTAATCCATACTTCCATACTTCACTATCATCACTACATATCATCACTATCACTACATAGTATAAAATAAAGTCGCTTTCTCTGTCCCTATGTCCCTATGTCCCTCCCTTTGTACGCTTAAATCTTTAAAACTACGCAACGGATTTTGATGCGGTTTTTTTTAATAGATAGAGTGATTCAAGAGGAAGGTTTATATGTATAATACATGCATAATATACTGAAGGATAACCCACAATAACCATTTTCCCGTGCGGAGCCGGGGCGGGTCGCTAGTCACTATCACTATCACTACATAGTATAAAATAAAGTCGCTTTCTCCGTCCCTATGTCCCTATGTCCCTATGTCCCTATGTCCCTTTGTACGCTTAAATCTTTAAAACTACGCAAAGGATTTTGATGCGGTTTTTTTTAATAGATAGAGTGATTCAAGAGGAAGGTTTATATGTATAATACATGCATAATATACTGAAGGATAACCCACAATAACCATTTTCCCGTGCGGAGCCGGGGCGGGTCGCTAGTATAAAATAAAGTCGCTTTCTCTGTTCCTATGTCCCTCCCTTTGTACGCTTAAATCTTTAAAACTACGCAACGGATTTTGATGCGGTTTTTTTAATAGATAGAGTGATTCAAGAGGAAGGTTTATATGTATAATACATGCATAATATACTGAAGGATAACCCACAATAACCATTTTCCCGTGCGGAGCCGGGGCGGGTCGCTAGTAATATTATAAATGCGAAAGTGTGTTTGTTTATCCTTTCTTCACGCCCTAACTAAGCAACCAATCGACTTGATTTTCGGCATAGAGTTAGTTGAAAGGATGGAGAGTGACAAAGGCTACTTTTTACCGCGGGAAACTGGCAACGTGGGCGGAGCCACGGGGCGGAAAGCTAGTCACTACATAGTATAAAATAAAGTCGCTTTCTCTGTCCCTATGTATGTCCCTCCCTTTGTACGCTTAAATCTTTGAAACTACGCAACGGATTTTGATGCGGTTTTCTTTAATAGATAGAGTGATTCAAGAGAAAGGTTTATATGTATAATACATGCATAATATACTTAAGGATAACCCACAATAACCATTTTCCCGTGCGGAGCCGGGGCGGGTCGCTAGTAATTAATAAATATGTGGGTGAGGACATCGCACACATGTCCATCTGACCCCAAACTAGGCAGAGCCTGTACTATGGGTCAGGCAAACACAAGTGCTCAATCATTACTTGTCTCGAAGTTTCATAGGTCAGTATGCTGTCAGTATGATTTCTATACATGACAATGAGCCAAACCATAGAGTTAGATATTGACCTTCAAAACTTGTAAATGACGATGTTTTGTTATCAATTATCATTATTAATAATTATTTGGTTTTTTTTTCAAGTCGTCACTTCATTTGTTACAGCAAATAGTTCCCGACGTTATTATTTGAGTTAAAAGTAGGGTTGCCAATACGAAGCTACAAAAACTACGATTTGAAGTTAAAAACCAATACAATATCGTCACCCGGCTGAGAAAACCTCGTAAAGGACAGCTTTTGTCAAATTCCTTTTTTTACAAATTGGGAAAAAAAACGCGCAGTACCTATTTGCACTATAAAATTTACGCATTTGTTTTTAATCTCTAAAGATAATCATATAATAACTAAAAAACTACAGAATTATTATTTAGCTATCATACATTTTTTTCAATACCAGTTAGTTTTTTGTGTCTCCTGCAAAAGATTTTTTTAAAGCATTTAAGTGGTTATCTTAGCCGGGTGACGATATCCGGTTTAAAAATAAAATACTGTGATAGAATATAAATAATTAAATCTGATTCCAAAAACAAAAACGATTGCGACGCGGGAACAACGGCGCGGCGCTTTCCAAATAATATATTTATATTTAACTGTTCTCGACGGCCGGCGAGTTCGACCTCATAGTTTCATAGAACTGTAACAAGGTGCTTTGCAAACTCATTTTCACCTCATTTTCCACATGCGCCTGCGGCCCACCAGGACCTTGGCGAGCCGACAGAAGCGGCTGAAGATTGAAGGTTTCCTTAGGCACTAGTAGTAAAATACACGAGGAACTTTCCAGCACTGGTTTATTTACGTTTATTTACATGGAAACGACACAGGTATAAAGGTATACAGGTGGCAGTCACATTTGTCGCAGAACCGATAATCGCTGGAGTAAGCGGGTTCTGCAGTGGAGACCACGTCTAGGTAAACGAAGTGTAGGACGCCCCCCGGCTAGATGGAGTGACGATCTGCGAAATGAGGCTGGCAGCAAGTTGATGCGTGCGGCCGAAGATCGGGCCAAATGGCGCGCCTTGGGAGAGGCCTACGTCCAGCAGTGGACTGCCGCAGGCTGTTAATGATGATGATGACACATGTATAAACTCGGCAGTATAAAGCAGTTGATACTTTACAAAATTACACACATTTTAAGAATTACAGCCGCTAAGGCCGGAAGACAGGGGAAAATTGAAGAAAATTGGACGAGGATGACGTATGAATGACGAAAGAATTTCAAAATTGAATGTTTGAAATTTTGAATTTAGAGGAGAAATCGCTGTCCGCAGTCTTTTTAAGCTTTTAGAATCACAAGACTGCTTAAAAACTATCCAAGGCATTCCAAAATCAAAGATTGGCAGCCCTTGGATAATTTTTGCCTCGCCTTAAACATTATTGGTATGTAACAATTCGCACTTCACTCCAATAGTGGTTATTTAATGTTCCTCCCATTTACCAGAACCGCTCATAAAGGGCACTTGACAGTTTGCCTTTATGGAACGTCAGTAAATACTAGTGCCTATGTTATTTGCTATTGTACATCCTGTTAATATTATAAACGCGAAAAGGATGGATGTATGGATGTTTGCTACTCTTTCACGCAAAAACTACTACTGGATTTTAATGAAACTTTACAGTAATATAGCTTATACATTACAATAACACTAGCTTTTACCGCGGGAAAATTTCTCCTACCTACAAGAAAAACTGTTAGCAAGTAAATAATAAATGTATTCGAAAATGTAGGATGAATTCAACGCCATATAGTTTAGAATTTAAATTCTATTAAGTTTCTTCCAGTGAGTGTAAACATCAACATGACGGCCCCGTAGCCTAGTTGGTAGTACGTCTGCCTTCGAAGCACAGGGTCGCGGGTTCGGATCCCGCCCAGGGCAAACATTCGTGTGATGAGCACTTGTGTTTGCCTTGAGTCTGGATGTTGTAATTAAATTTATAATGCCGCCGCTTTTTAGCTTTCCGCCGCGGCTCCGCCCGCGTTAATCGTTTTTCCCGTGGGAATGAGGCATTTTCCCGCGGTAAAAGGTAGCCTATGTTACTCAGGGTGAATGTAGCTTACTAATGGTGGAAGAATTTTCGAAATCGGTTCAGTAGTTTTTGAGTTTATTCATTACAAACATACACACACAAAAATACAAATCTTTCCTCTTCATAATATAGTATGAAGTATGATATACGATATATGATGTTTATCAGCTGTCTGACCAATTAGATATCTAACACGGATTTCAGACCAAAGTGTGTTTGTACTTTCACCTAAATAGGCTCCGAAATTACTGAACCGATATTGACGAAACTTGGCACAAAGATAGAATAGACCTTGGCAAAGAACATAGGCTACCTTGACCCCGGTAAAATTCCTCATTCTCCTCAAAAACTGTTGACGCGAGCGGAGCCGTCGCGTAAAACTATGTAAATATATTTAAGTTTGATGAAATCGATGCAAAATGAACTTGGAAGTCGTAAAACATAAACCATGATGGACCAAGTCTTAAAGCCACGTGCAGCCTCTACTACAATACATATTGACAGAACGTAGAACATCTCAATGGGCTGTTATACTATTGACGTATTGCGGTCGCGCATTGTTTTCATTGTGCCTGTAAATAACTCCTTGCGACATTGCCGCTCCCGCCACACATTTGATAATCTAATATTATGCGAAGAGTACACACAGGGTAATATAATAAAAATAAAACAAAAATGTAGAGGTTGAGAATCTGTACATAAAAAATAGCTAAATATCGAGTCAGGGGGATGTAAGAAGTGATATAGAACATATCCAGATTTTTTTTAATTTTTTTGTATGTTTGTTTGTACGGGCTAATATCCGAAACTGTAGGACCGATTTGATTGAAATTTTGCATATACCTTATATCCCCGGTCAACATAATTAGATAGTTTTTACTACAGGAAAATATATCATTCCTACAGGAAACTACACGGAAAAGCCAAATGAGCGGACAGCTAGTATAAAATATAACTAATGCACATTGTCACACACACCGTGAAAAATTTAACCAGTTTTTTTTTTTTTAATTGACCTATGCTTGTGTCGAAAACGTACATACGACCAATCAAGCTTCACCGGACTTGCGGGGGAGCGGAAGACTCTACCCCAAAAAAAGTCATATACCAACGCGTCTAGGGGCGGCTCAAGGGAGCCTCGGACCACGGCCTAGCGCGTTGCTACTGAAAAACATCGTGAAGGAGATTTAACTGGTTGTTTATCCCCAACATAGTGGTAGTTAGTAGTTAGTACCCATGAAACTGAACAACTCTCCCTACTTGTTGTGTACTTGTTGTGATTGCCATTTCCGCCATGTTATGTGACGGGCAGCTTATAAAATACTTCTGGCAAGTACTATGCGTCCAAATAAGAATAGGACTGGCGCCATCTTGAATTGACAGTCCGTCCTTTTCTTATTTGCCAAATAGAAAGAAAAGGACGGACTGTCAATTCAAGATAGATTACGATATATCAGTATGTAATTGTCTTTAGAAAAGGAGTCAACTTTTAAACAGATTTTTTTAGTCTTTGCCAACCAGAACCTATCAAAACAGTATTTTAGAAAATAAAAGTATATCTCAGTAGCGTAAAATTTAGCATAATATAACACGGCCATCTGACCCCAAACTAGGCAGAGCCTGTACTATGGGTGTCAGACAGCTAATATACTCACTTATATAAATATACAACATCCAGACCCAAGGCAAACACAAGCGCTTATCACACGAATGTTCGCCCTGGACGGGATTCGAACCCGCGACCCTGTGTTTGAAGGCAGAGGCACTACTATCTGGGCTACGGGGCCGTCGACGACATCATAACCTTAGTGAAATATGAAATAACCAGCAAACTACGCCAAGGACTGCAAACATTCGAGCTACAAAACAAAACACTGCACTCAAGAATAGTCACGGTGAGTGACAATGACAGGTAGTATTTGCTCAGCCTGACCTCACACGAGGTGGACCGAAATTACGACTCAAAGACATGTCACCTACGAGTATGTACTAAGTCACACATAACTCAAAGAACTCTTTGATAGGTTTCTAGGGCCCTAGAAACCGAGCGCTGAATCTCGATCAACTTTTGAATTTTCTTTGTCATTAGTGCCGCCCGTATACAGTTAGCTGAACTAAAATTTCTCCATACTAAATGCTCGTTTACGTCGTCGTTATCGAGCGCGTTTCGTGAGTAAAAAACTCGCACTTGGCACTCTGATATTTGCTTTCTAAATAAGAGCGACGAAAAAGCTTAAATTTTGATTTAATCGTATCGGAATCATATTGAGGGAACAAATGGGCGCAATCGAAGAGTAATTTGATTTTGCTTTCCGCGCCGCCGCAGCTACGCCCGCGCTAACAATTTTACTTTTAATCTCTTAGAAGACATAATAATTATGTCATTTACATGAGAAGAATTCTGAAGGTAGATATTATATACATTGTTCCCATACAACACTTTCACGCAAAACAATTTTGTATACAAGTTTAGTTTAGTTTAGTTGTACTTTTATGTTCTAAAATATTGTTTTGATAGGTTCTGGTCGGCAAAGACTAAAAAAATCTGTTTAAAAGTTGACGCCTTTCCTAAAGACAATTACATAGGTACTGATATATCGTAATCTTGAACTTACTTGCCAGGAGTAATTTATTATAATTAATTTTGGCCTTGAGTTTTAGTCCCCGTATGTAAATTACTTGTGTTTTAATTTAAATTATACCAAAGTAATAAATATTTATCATTTTCGTTGCCTACTGTATCTGACCCAAGTATAAATTAAAAGTACGCACTGATTTAATTAATTTTGCATTTTACAATGACGGATGTCAATAATAATAAACTAATAATAATTTAACAAGGAAGTGAACAAACATTTCATGATATTTCCAAACTAGAAATTAATAACATGAATCCCAATCCATTTGAATTTCATTCACGTCATATACCTTCCTACCTCTCTCTATGAAAGACGTCTCCCAAGGATCTCCACAATGCAATGCGAACGTTTTTTTAATGGTGTTTTTCTATTTATTTTTTTTATTTGACCTATGCTTGAGTCGAAAAAGTACGAAGGATCAAGCTTCACCGGACTTGCGGGGGAGCGGAAGACTACCCCAAAAAAAGTTATACCAACGCGTCTAGGGGCGGCTCGAGGGAGCCTCGGACCACGGCCTAGCGCGTTGATATTGAAAAACATCGTGGTGAAGGATCGACGCCTGAGGGGCTCCGTCTCTGATTATCAATTTTGATTTTGGTTATGGCCGCGCCCCCGCCGGCGGGTACGGGCGTTGTTACCTGAAGGGAATGCGAACGATGTCCTGCGCTGCCCACAAGTGGCTTCCCACGACCCTACAGAATTGTTAACGGTTATCTATAATATAATAAAACTGTACAGGTCGAAAAACTGTACATAGAAAAAAATGCTAAAAATCAATTCAGGGGGATGCTGTAAGAAGAGATATAATTATATATAACAATGTTTTCCAGATTTTTATCTTTTTTTTTTATTCTCTGTTCATCTGTTTGTACGGGCTAATCTCCGAAACTACTGGACCGATTTAAATGAAATTTTGTATGGTATGGCGGTACCTTACATCCCCGGTCAACATCTTAGGTACTTTTTATACCGGGAAATTAAAGAGTTCCCGTGAAATAATTAAAAAACTTTACAATAACTTATATACGGCTCAGTACATGGTACGGGCTAATCTCCGAAACGACTGGACTGATTTAAATGAAATTTTGTATGGTGGTACCTTACATTCTCAGCCAACATCTTAGATACTTTTTACCACGGGGAAATATAAATATATTATCAATATACTACGGAAAACTGTGCACGGAAAAAACCAAAAAACAACGCGCGCGTAGCCGCTAGGACAGCTAGTTTCAAATAATAAGTAGAATATTTTTTGATCTTCCAGATACTCAATAGCCGGCAAGATGTTGCCACATCTAATGGAATTCGCATGCACCACCTTCGGCATCGACCCATCAACACCACCCAAAATACCTGAACTCCCCAAATTGTACCACGAGAGTCATCTCCCACCAAACGTCAAAGAGGAACTGGAGAAGATAGCCATAGTGAGCATCGAAGGCATTGACAGATACATCAGGGCTCATGGCCAGACCCTAAGAGACATGGTGAATGTGAGAAACAATTCGTTCAAGAGAATACCGGATGCTGTGATATGGCCGGAGTCGAACGAACAGGTGACACAGTGCTTTGAATATTAGTACGAGTAGTCATTAATTGTTTGCTGGTTTTATTTACAATAAGACTCATGGTTAGGTTATGCGTTTGACTATATCTGTCACCCAGGCCGCTCTAACAAGCCCGTCCACGCGTGACAGACATAATTTTGTCGTGCGTATTCTCTTATCCTATTGGAGGATATTTCAATATGGCGGGTTTCTTGCAACTTTTTGACAGTAAAATGTGCGAGAAACTTTTGTCATAGCACTGCATGTTACGGGGGCTGATGTGGTTTCAGATCGTTATATTTAAATGTTTTATGTTCCTAGCTGTTTTTTATAACATTTAAAACCGGGCGATATTTTATTTATACCCAATTTTAGAGGTACATTCTAAAAACTTTTACGCCTGTGCTAGAACTAGTTACATGAGAGTAGTGCTAAGAATACTAATAATACCTTGTTTACATTTTACGTACATAGTGTTACTATTTAAGAGCGGTCAGTTTAGCTCAGGTATTGTAATATAATATAATGTATGTAAAATATATTGTAAGATATGTATGTAAAATGTAAACAAGGTATTATATTAGTATTCTTAGCTATTATTACTAGATCTACAAGAAAAAAGAATTAAATGAGTTTATTATAAAATCTTTTATAACAAATACTATAGGTAATATATTTATTTATTTATTTATTTATTTTATTTATTAGGAATAGTAAACAACTGTGTACAATGTATTACTAAATAACTTACTAAATATAAACTTACTTATATAATATGACATTACATTACATTCCTTTTGACAGTGAGAAAAAATTGAGTTTCTTCAGCGGGTTCCTTTCCACAGCAGTGCACACATTTCGCGTACCTGCCAGTTCTGTTCAAACCATGTTCATACTAATATCGTATCGCCTCTTTAAATTTTAAGAGTTTTCATTATTGTGAGACGAGAGCCAACCTGGGTTTGAGCAAAACTTAGTAACTTCATTGAAATTTGACGTCGAAAAGCGATTGTGTAATCTTATTTCGAACTAGCTTTCCACCCTAACTGATTTTCCCGTGGGAAAGAAGTATTTTCCCGCGATAAAAAATAGCCTATGTGTTATTCTAATGTATAAGCTATATTATTGTATAGTTTCATTAAAATCTGTCTAGTAGTTCCAGAGATTAGCGTCACATTAGCGTGTACAAACAGACAGACAGACAGACGGTCACTTTTTCAAAACTTGTTTTTTGTGTTCAGCTGCACACTCCCTTTATCGCCTACAATCAGTTTTTTGAAAAACAAATCAATGTACAGACACGCCGATTCTTCAGTTTTATCATAGTAGGTACCACAAATTACGTATAGCGGCGGCGGCGCGCATAGTAGGTAGGTACCTATAGATAAAACATTTCTAATGTTGACCCTCTTTACACAGTCCAAAAAATTCAATTATCTTCCAGGTCGAGGCAATAGTAGAGTGTGCGTCCCGCCACCATTTCGTGATCATCCCGTTCGGGGGTGGTACCTCTGTCTCCGGGTCCGTTTCCTGCCCGGAGCGCGAGACCAGGCCTATAGTTGTACTGGATACGAGCGAAATGAACTCCATACTGTGGATCGACAAAGACCAACTGCTGGCTAGAGTTCAGGTTAGTTCATCATACTATTATTATAAAGAGGAAAGATTTGTATATGTGTGTGAGTGTGTGTGTATTTTTGTAATGAATAAACTCAAAAACTACCGAACTGTTTTCAAAAATTCTTTCACCATTAGAAAATAGATAGATATCGTCAATCCACCATGGGACAAAGTCAACGCGACATCTTCGTACACGTTAACCCTTTATAAGGCAAAACAACTTTATAAAATGCATTCGGTTTCCAATTTATGCTGAGGGTCTAAGGTTAAAATTAAGGCTACATACTGGCCACTGCATTGTAAAGGTTTAACATCTAATTCCAGTCAGGGATCATTGGCCAAGACCTGGAGCGTGAGATGAGAGCTCGCGGCTTCACCGTGGGCCACGAGCCGGATTCCTTCGAGTTCTCCACGCTTGGAGGGTGGGTGGCGACCAGAGCTAGTGGCATGAAGAAAAACACTTACGGGAACATTGAAGACCTTATCGTGCAGACTAAAGTGAGTTCGTTCTGTCCTATCAACACCAACTAACACCTTGTTTCGTTTGACATTTCTCACGCAGTTGCTTGCTTTTCGTGTTAACCTACCTTATAAACCCTGTAGGCTTACTATGTAAGTAGCGACAGGCTCGAGAAGCTGTCAACGCGACATAGTGACATTAGAGCCATAGTAGTTCTGTCAATATGTCGCGTTTGACAGCTTCTCGAGTATATCGCGTTTGACAGCTTCTCGAGCCTGTCGCTACCTACTGGTGTCGGTACTATAGAGCCGCTTAAGGCTTCCGACATGGCTCCTATGACGACTATACATCCGTAGATGGTAGCCGAGATCAATGGCTGTACGTGCATTCCGAAGGCAGAATCAAGTTTATTTTAGGCAGTCTATACGCGTGATTCAGCCCGCGATTTCCTAACCAAACTGGGAAGTCTCACAAAGTAATATTTGCCTCACTGGCAATTCGAACCCGGAACCTCCGTAACGTCAGGCGAGCTTTTGACCACTCGACCACGGCGGCTGATGCAGTGACGTAACTGGTTCGCCGAGAAATAGGCCCGTCCACCGCTACCTAGCCAAAATCACATAGGCCTCTCTCTTCAAAGCCTTCCAGTAATCTTTTGGCCTTCCACTTATGACATGAGGCCCATTGCCCACTGACTATATCTCTTCTTTTTTTAACGAAAAAGAGGGGTGTTATAAGTTTAACGTGTGTGTCCGTCTGTCTGTCTGTGGCATCGTAGCTCCTAAACGGATGCGCCAATTTTGATC
This sequence comes from Teleiodes luculella, assembly GCA_948473455.1. Classification (NCBI taxonomy): domain Eukaryota; kingdom Metazoa; phylum Arthropoda; class Insecta; order Lepidoptera; family Gelechiidae; genus Teleiodes; species Teleiodes luculella. The sequence goes on along the minus strand of OX419595.1, from coordinate 3,272,978 downwards.
TAGTTTTTTTGTTTGCAAGGTGTCACAATCGAGAGTGTTCTTAGCTATGATCCAAGAATATATCTTCAGCCGTTTGAAGATTATCAGCTCTATTCTAGTTGTTGAAAGGATCAAGTAACGGTTTTGTTTCGGGGGGGTTATTCATTTTTTTAGTTTAGTGTTATTTCATCTCGACAACAGGTGGTGACAGCCCGAGGCGTGTTGGAGAAGAGTTGTCGAGTCCCGAGGATATCGTGCGGGCCGGAGTGGGAACATGTCATCATGGGCTCTGAAGGTTGCTTCGGAGTCGTCACTGAGGTAAGAGGGGTATATCACGGTAGTCAAAAGACAGAACACGAAAGGGACGCAGTTATGCGTTAGAATGGGATACAAATACACCGCGCTCACTCTTGCGCATAACTGCGTCCCTTTCGTCTTTGGTCTCCTGTGAAATAGGTGCCTAACTATTACCAGTAACAGATATTTGAAATCGAAATATAAATGAAACTAACAAAAGATATATCGTAACGATAAGTGCCCTCTTTATATAGGAAAAATCAAAGAAAAATTTGGAGATGTCAAAAACAAACTGAGACAATCCAAGAAAATAAATATGTAACGAAAGAGGTTTAAATTTAGAATTTACTTGTAGCCAGGCCGACAAGCAAAAAATATGGCTTTACCATTACCACAATACACACCAAAGTTAAAATAAATGATTTGAAGTTTGCATATCGTGTGTGGATTTCCAGCTTATCCTACCCCACAAACCTTGGAGTCAGAACACAACAATACTATACAATACTATGCGTGCCAAATAAGAATAGGACTGTCAAGACGCCATCTTGTCCCCTCCTTTTCTAATTTTCCAAATAAGACTGGAATAAGGGACTGTCAAAATGGCGTCTTGACAGTCCTATTCTTATTTAGCACGCATAGTAATTCCACCTGTGATATTCCAGGTGACTTTAAAGATCCGTCCCTTGCCGCCGGTGGTCCGCTATGGGTCCCTGGTGTTCCCCGATTGGGACTCAGGGTTCCACTTCGAGCGGGAGGTGGCTCGGCAGCGCCTGCAACCAGCCAGCATCAGGCTCATGGACAATGAACAGGTGAGGGGAAATTGTATATGTCTGCTTTGCTTTTTTAAATTTTACTTGCAATTTTCGAAATACATTTTTGTAATAATCTTTTGTAAAATAAATTATTAATTTTCATTTCAATAATTATCAATAATTATATTCATTTCAATAATATCACTACATAGTATAAAACAAAGTCGCTTTCTCTGTCCCTATGTCCCTATCTAGTCCCCGCGGGACTCTGACGGGGTTGTTCAGGAGTGTTTTATATAGCGTTTCAGTGTTTGACTTGTAGTTGATATTCAGTTGTTATTTAAAAAGCAGTAGGTTGTCAAAACGCGTTTGTTGTATGGAGTGTCCGACCTGTGGTAACGCCTGTCAACTCGGCAAGATCCATTGCGCCAAATAGTCGCTTTTCACAAAATATTAGGCGTAACGTAACACGCGCTACGCGGCAGCAAGTATTTGGGGCAAATTTTAATAAAAATTTAATGCATCTTATTATAGCATATTTAGGTAAAAGCTTGTTTTAAAATACAATTTTAATTAACAGTAATGAATAGGTATTTACAATTGTTACTCCTGTGGTTATAGAAAGAAAGCCGAGCGAGATTGTTTTCCAGTCCGGTGAAGCTTGATTTGTCGTACCTTTTCGACACAAGCATAGGTCAATTCAAAAAAAAAAAAAAAAAAAAACGAGATTGTTTAAATACACGTTGAACGCTTGCCTAAAAAGTCTTGTATGAAAAATCTCATAAAGCCTAGCCTATCGCGGTAACTTTAATAATATATTTCTCTGACGTCACCAAAATACGTCGACTGATATAAAATCTATTATGTAGGTAGATGCGTGTTATTTGGCAAGGATGAACAGCATGCTGACTAGGCTTGTGTCAAGTCACGTGGTCGGAGTGTTAGATCTTGTTTTCTTAGACCATGGGTAGACCGAAAGCACCCGAACGAAAGTAGGCGCAATAAGGGCGAAAATATATATATCAATTATAGCTATCGTGTGTGGGTGGTAGCGAGCTATAAGTTATAGCTGGGCGTGTGTATTGGGCTTATACAATTTTTCAGACACGCGTGTTTAAAATTACTATTTATTAGTAACCCGGAACTTCTTCTAAGTCGTAAAATTTTTGACGCAAACTTTATTCAATGTTTATTGTTGTTTTCCAGTTTCGTTTCGGGCTCGCCCTGAAGACGGAGACTACTTGGGGCGGAGTCCTGCTCGACGGACTGAAACATCTCTACATCACGCGCATCAAGGGATTCGAACCCGCCAAGGTACTTTTTGAAGTGAACCCACAGACGTAGTCTGTCCCATACCATAGGCATATCTTAATACACAACATACCAAACACTGTTGTATGAGCAACGTTTATAAATAAAAAGAATACAATAGAATAGAATATACTTTATTGTACACTAGAAATAATAGAATCAGTAAATTCACAAAAAAAGAACGAAAGTGTACATGTAGGCGGCCTTATTGCTGAGTAGCAATTTCTACCAGGCAACCAAAGGGTTCTTTGTCTTAATAAAATAATAATTTATAATTTTGTAAAATATTTTGAAAAGATGCAACGCCTGTGGGAGTTTCTTCCGGCGAGTTCTTCTCCACAGAAGACAGCCAAATTGTGAACTCGCCTCGACGTCGAAAAGTGATTTGTAAAATCTTACTTCAAATAAAAACTTTTTGACTTTGACTTTGAAAGACATCATCCATAGTCTGATGAACTCTAAACGTACTTCATATAAAGCATAGTTGATAGCGGCCCCCAATTTTTGATTAACTACAATTTTTATTCAGTAAATAAGGAATATCAAATGATAGCGCTAGTGGACTGTTTACCCCCTTGGCCACAGCTTCGCGGCGGCGCGACCACGTTATTTTCGAGCACTTTGCGTTACTTCCACGTTACATGACTCAAAGTGTTACTTTTACGTATTTTTTATCTTATTTGTGCTACACTACATTAGTACATTGTTGAAGGTGTTTTCTAAGTAAAATAAGATAAACGTTACTTTTTGCATGAAAATTTAACATTTTTGCAAAAGTTGGGTAATTACATGCCTTAAAATCAATTTCTTCATTTAGGTGGTACATTTTTCTTTGAGATTTTCAGAAATGAAAAAAAAATAGTTGTCTCATGTTTATTTTGATTACGGGTTACTGGCAACATTCCGCTGGTCGCAGGTCGCGCCGCGCGTCGCGCGAAGCTGTGGCCAGCCAGGGGGTATCGTCAAATGGTCGCACGATAACGGAATAATATTAAATTCGGAAAAAACTAAATTATTCATTACTAAATTATTAAATTAATCATACATTCACCTTACTTGCCTCTTACGGATGTGCCAACCTCCGTTTTCACACACACAATTTGATTGTATTCACCGCAAGCTTAATAAATGTACATGTAAACCAATAGAAAGAGTAAGCTATGTAACATACTTACGAGTAAAAATTGATGAACACTTTTCTTGGGTCGAACATATAACTCTTATATCGTTGTCAGCTATGCGTGGTGACGCTGCTGATGGAAGGTACCGCGGAGGCGGTGTGTGAGCGGCAGCGCGCGCTGCACGGGATCGCGGCGCGCCACGGCGGGGTGCCGGCCGGGGCCACCAACGGAGAGAGGGGGTACACGCTCACATTCGTCATCGCATACATACGGGTGAGGCTCCTGCTTTAGGCACCAGTGACGCAGCTATGCGTGGTGACGCTGCTGATGGAAGGTACCGCGGAGGCGGTGTGTGAGCGGCAGCGCGCGCTGCACGGGATCGCGGCGCGCCACGGCGGGGTGCCGGCCGGGGCCACCAACGGAGAGAGGGGGTACACGCTCACATTCGTCATCGCATACATACGGGTGAGGCTCCTGCTTTAGGCACCAGTGACGCAGCTATGCGTGGTGACGCTGCTGATGGAAGGTACCGCGGAGGCGGTGTGTGAGCGGCAGCGCGCGCTGCACGGGATCGCGGCGCGCCACGGCGGGGTGCCGGCCGGGGCCACCAACGGAGAGAGGGGGTACACGCTCACATTCGTCATCGCATACATACGGGTGAGGCTCCTGCTTTAGGCACCAGTGACGCAGCTATGCGTGGTGACGCTGCTGATGGAAGGTACCGCGGAGGCGGTGTGTGAGCGGCAGCGCGCGCTGCACGGGATCGCGGCGCGCCACGGCGGGGTGCCGGCCGGGGCCACCAACGGAGAGAGGGGGTACACGCTCACATTCGTCATCGCATACATACGGGTGAGGCTCCTGCTTTAGGCACCAGTGACGCAGCTATGCGTGGTGACGCTGCTGATGGAAGGTACCGCGGAGGCGGTGTGTGAGCGGCAGCGCGCGCTGCACGGGATCGCGGCGCGCCACGGCGGGGTGCCGGCCGGGGCCACCAACGGAGAGAGGGGGTACACGCTCACATTCGTCATCGCATACATACGGGTGAGGCTCCTGCTTTAGGCACCAGTGACGCAGCTATGCGTGGTGACGCTGCTGATGGAAGGTACCGCGGAGGCGGTGTGTGAGCGGCAGCGCGCGCTGCACGGGATCGCGGCGCGCCACGGCGGGGTGCCGGCCGGGGCCACCAACGGAGAGAGGGGGTACACGCTCACATTCGTCATCGCATACATACGGGTGAGGCTCCTGCTTTAGGCACCAGTGACGCAGCTATGCGTGGTGACGCTGCTGATGGAAGGTACCGCGGAGGCGGTGTGTGAGCGGCAGCGCGCGCTGCACGGGATCGCGGCGCGCCACGGCGGGGTGCCGGCCGGGGCCACCAACGGAGAGAGGGGGTACACGCTCACATTCGTCATCGCATACATACGGGTGAGGCTCCTGCTTTAGGCACCAGTGACGCAGCTATGCGTGGTGACGCTGCTGATGGAAGGTACCGCGGAGGCGGTGTGTGAGCGGCAGCGCGCGCTGCACGGGATCGCGGCGCGCCACGGCGGGGTGCCGGCCGGGGCCACCAACGGAGAGAGGGGGTACACGCTCACATTCGTCATCGCATACATACGGGTGAGGCTCCTGCTTTAGGCACCAGTGACGCAGCTATGCGTGGTGACGCTGCTGATGGAAGGTACCGCGGAGGCGGTGTGTGAGCGGCAGCGCGCGCTGCACGGGATCGCGGCGCGCCACGGCGGGGTGCCGGCCGGGGCCACCAACGGAGAGAGGGGGTACACGCTCACATTCGTCATCGCATACATACGGGTGAGGCTCCTGCTTTAGGCACCAGTGACGCAGCTATGCGTGGTGACGCTGCTGATGGAAGGTACCGCGGAGGCGGTGTGTGAGCGGCAGCGCGCGCTGCACGGGATCGCGGCGCGCCACGGCGGGGTGCCGGCCGGGGCCACCAACGGAGAGAGGGGGTACACGCTCACATTCGTCATCGCATACATACGGGTGAGGCTCCTGCTTTAGGCACCAGTGACGCAGCTATGCGTGGTGACGCTGCTGATGGAAGGTACCGCGGAGGCGGTGTGTGAGCGGCAGCGCGCGCTGCACGGGATCGCGGCGCGCCACGGCGGGGTGCCGGCCGGGGCCACCAACGGAGAGAGGGGGTACACGCTCACATTCGTCATCGCATACATACGGGTGAGGTTCATGTAAATATGTTCTTTTATTCTCAATTTCCAATGTAAAATAATTTCAATTGTAATTAATTACGCAACATGGCGAGATTTTCTACTTTTCTGGTCGGGCTTTACCATTTACATTGCAACTTAAATGAAATGAAAAATATGAAAATGAAAATAGTTTTATTCCAGACCGTGGTCCATAAATAATTAGGAACATTATGTACAAATCTAAATGAAATTAAATTACATTATTCAAATTATTAATTAAATTAAAATGAAAAATGTAAAGCAGGAGGATTTATTGAGGACCCCTGAGTGGGGCATGACAGCTTTGCCATAGCTGGTGGAAAGGACTGGCATCCCAGGAAAACTCGTCAACCGCAATTGATCACAATCCGTCCTCCCGCAGGACTTGGCTCTGGAGTACGACGTGGTGGCCGAGTCGTTCGAGACGTCAGTGCCGTGGGACCGCACGCTGGCGCTCTGCCGCAACGTGAAGAGGCGCGTCACCCAGGAGTGCGCCCAGCGCGCCATTCGATACTACCTCATCTCCTGCCGCCTCACGCAGACGTGAGTATATTGTATACAGCATACAGCCCAGCTAGCATGAAGTATCTCTAAGAGGCGCGTCACCCAGGAGTGCGCCCAGCGCGCCATTCGATACTACCTCATCTCCTGCCGCCTCACGCAGACGTGAGTATATTGTATACAGCATACAGCCCAGCTAGCATGAAGTATCTCTAAGAGGCGCGTCACCCAGGAGTGCGCCCAGCGCGCCATTCGATACTACCTCATCTCCTGCCGCCTCACGCAGACGTGAGTATACTGTATACAGCATACAGCCCAGCTAGCATGAAGTATCTCTAAGAGGCGTGTCACCCAGGAGTGCGCCCAGCGCGCCATTCGATACTACCTCATCTCCTGCCGCCTCACGCAGACGTGAGTATACTGTATACAGCATACAGCCCAGCTAGCATGAAGTATCTCTAAGAGGCGCGTCACCCAGGAGTGCGCCCGCGCGCCATTCGATACTACCTCATCTCCTGCCGCCTCACGCAGACGTGAGTATACTGTATACAGCATACAGCCCAGCTAGCATGAAGTATCTCTAAGAGGCGCGTCACCCAGGAGTGCGCCCAGCGCGCCATTCGATACTACCTCATCTCCTGCCGCCTCACGCAGACGTGAGTATACTGTATACAGTAGGGATGCGCATTACGATTCGATTTTTATGAAGATCGATTCAAGAGAATACGATCTAGCGATTTTTTGAATCGATTCACTTCAATACGATATTTATTCGGATCGATTCACAAGGGTAGATCGAATCCCTTGGATCGTATTCACGGACAGTGTACTAATTTGTTATGATTTTAATAAAAAATGAAGAAAGATCAATTTCAAACAAATGCTACACTATATTGACATCATTAGTCCGCATTGTTTATGTTATAAAGCAAAGTTAGTTGATAAAAACAATAAAACATGATGCAAGGAGTTCTAAAAATTCCTCACTGTTTTTATTTTGCGTTGGTCGCTTGTGCCGTAGGTATAAGTTTAACCATTTGTGTAAAAATAATTGTGCTATTGTGATTTTACCGATGATTCCACACATAAAATCCAATGTGTTATTGGAAAAACTGAAAATTATGTATCTGTATCATAAAAATAATAATAATTTAATAATGCAAATGGTGATTTGATTTTTGAATCGATTTTTGAGAGATCGATTCAAGAGCATACGATCCGATCCAAGAATCGATTCAAAGGCTTACGATCCATTATGATCCAGAAAATCGATTCAAAGGCAAAAATCGCGCATCCCTAGTATACAGCATACAGCCCAGCTAGCATGAAGTATCTCTAAGAGGCGCGTGTATACAGACGCACCACAATTCACCACATACAATGTAATATAATTAGCTTTCCGCCCCGCGACTCCGCCCACGCTAATAGTTTTTCCCCGTAGGAATTAGGGATTTTTCCGCGGTAAAAGGTAGACTATGTGTGTTATTCTGATTAAAAGCTATATCATTGTAAAGTTTCATAAAATCCATTTAGTAGTTTTTGCGTGAAAGAGTTACAAACATCCATTCATTCTCGAAAACTTCGCGTTTAGTAGGATATAGGTACCTTCATTTATTTATTTTCTTATTTAACATTATTAGTTACAACAATTACTGCTTGTTTTCTAAGAAATGTCTTTTAGTAAAAATGTAGTAGTAATTTATTTTCAACAATTCGAGTAGACACTCTAGACACGAGTTATTGTAAAGGAAAAATAGGAATGACATAAATCAAATATAAAAAATAAAGAAATGGATATGAATGTTTGTTTTGCCATTATGCCCACGATCATTTGTGCATTGTTCCAGTTATGACGCCGGCTGCTGTATCTACTTCTACTTCGGATTCCGGGCCCTCCAGGGGCAGAACTCGCTCCAAGTTTACGAGGAGATCGAAGAAGCGGCGCGGGACGAGATCATCGCTTGCGGCGGTAAGACATTTCCAATATTATTGTACAAAAACCACGAACTTCAAAGCTGGAAAAGATTTTAAAAAAAAAGAAATTCGCGAACTTTGTAATGGCTACGAGTTGTATATAATCAAAGTGGCTACGGTAGAACAGTACCCCTACCATGAGTTGCTAACGTAACTTACGCGCTCGATATCGACTACGTAAACGTGCATTTAGTATGGAGAAATTTTACTTCAGATAACTGTCAATAGATGGCGTAGTTTTAATTCCATACTAAATGCACGTTTACGTAGTCGATATCGAGCGCGTAAGTTACGTTAGCAACTCATGGTAGGGGTACAGGTGGAGTCCGCGCCACCACTCAAGCACAGAATACCAAATAGTAGACCCTAACTCAAGTCCCGCGGAAAAACATGAGAACTAAAATGGCAACTCCCCTATGTTGAAGGTGATTGCAACGCTGCGTCTGCGGGAAAATCTGACAGCCCCGGTATCCTTTTTTTACATCATCTAGACGATCGTAGAGCTCTAGACACGAAAAACAATATAAAAATGTCTTTCTTCTCTTCATGCATTTTCTTCCCGCTTCCTTTCCTATCCGGTGACCGAGTGAATGAACCATAAACATGTTATATTTGTAATGTTGGTCATCATGTAACTTCAAATGAATGAGTTATTTGCAAAATTCCGGAAAAAGAAAAATGATATCTGATAAATTCAATGAATAAAAAAATAAATAAACCGCGGAAAATAAATTTCATTTTCAGGTTCAATATCGCACCACCACGGGGTTGGTAAACTTCGAAAAAAGTGGTATGCAGACACAGTGAGTGAGCCAGGGAGGCAGTTGCTGATTGCGGCCAAGAAAGCGCTGGACCCAGATAATATCTTCGCTCTCGGCAACATGGTTCTTGACGAAAGCTGTAGTAGCACTGACGAAAACACAATAAAAAGTAAATTATAATTGAAAATACTAAAATATTTTGTTACTCTTTTGAGTGATAGAATTGTAAAATGTAGTTTCTCAATAAAATCATTAGCTATAAAGCAGCAGATGCTAGAACAAGTTTTTCATATATTACAAGATTGGTTAAAAATATGTTTATACTTCGTTATGTATGTATCTCCTATGTCACTCACTCTGCTGTTTCAATAATGTGGATTTGTCAACTATTTTAGAAACAAACAGTGCCAGTCGTTGTGGATGGGATATACAAATTACAATAAACTTAAAACTATCAGGAGTTAAAATATCTGTAAACAAACGAATGGGAATAGGTACCTACAATAATTTTAAAGTAGATGAGATAAAATAATTGATAATCAATTGGAAAAATTGAATCTTAATTTAAAACACTTGTTTCGTTCGTTAAAATTTTAACAATAATAATGTAACAGCTTTAAATTATTATTTTTAATATTTCACATTTTATTTTTTTTGTACATTTTACTTAATTGCTAGACTTAAGCATGGATAAATAATTAGTTATTACTTTAAGATTGGGTTTCTGTAACTTAATTTATATTATACAGAGTGTGAGTGGCGACTTAGTAAATACTGATTTTATGCTAGTGTGTACTGAGTTATTTTTTTTACTATATTAAATTTCAATGTGCATTGACTTAATAAGTATTATAATATATGCTGCTGTTACCTTAAAAAGATGATTCAGATAATTAAATTATAATAATTTTATTTCATCACTCTTGTACGTCATTTAATGTACATGAATAAATGGAGGACATAATAATATTATATATATTTTTGGGTTTGATATTAATGAATTTGCTCAAGTTTTATTTTGCACGAATTAGGGAATGGTATTGTTATTTGACATGTATAAATTTAGATAGTAGGTACTGGGCTCTGGGTTGGTTGGATCGGATGCAATAAAAAACATTCCTTCGTAAAGTTAAGTAAGTTATTATTTTGTGACAAAAAAACGTAAGTTTTTGACTGTTTCTGTAATTGTTGTACCAAATCTGAGTAAATGCCAATAATAAAACTAGATAAATATTAAATACTTACGTGGTTTTATTTTCGTTTTTTTCAAGAGTTTTTTGGGATATTGTTATTTGACATGGATAGATTCACAGATTGATGATTACTGTGGTGCTGGAATCATAGAGGTAGACTTTTTCTATGCTTGGGACCGAGCACAAAGCCCGATCAAAAATATAAAAAACCTAGCCATATTGCGGAATTTCAATAGAACTAATTTTTAAATGGAAATGGAAGTTATTGCTATAAACATAATAATATACAATGTTGCCGGGCATATTTTATTCATATTTTATTTTAATGAAAGAATTTTCACGAAAAGAATCATTTACACGATGTTTACACGCGCTTGCCATAATTTGCCAAGCCTACTGAACGCAGTTATGCGCAATACAAGAAAGAGTTAGCGCGGTGTATCTTATTCTAACGTATGACTGCGTCCCGTTGGCTAGGCAAGCCAGCCACAGCAAGGGTGTAAACTCGCACTACAAGTGGGGTGGGTTTCGAAATGCGCATTTCAGGGGGGGGTTTCTGAGGGGTGGGGGGGAGGAGTACCCCCTCCCCTCCCCCAAGCGCGGAGATAAGTAGTTTCCACAAAATAAAAAAAATAATTGGGTAGGGGAAAAGACAGCAGGGGGAAGTCCACCCTCCCCAGTCTTCCTGCCTTAATGTCGGAGTGCCCCGAAGTAGATTTTGATCCACTTTTCTTTCTGGGTGGCAACAAAAAAAAATAAACTAACACCCCGAAGGCTAAGGCGGTCTCTCGCTCGCTGGAGTGCGTTCTGTGGCTTCGAGCGTAGTTGTTTGGGTAAAATTTAACCCGTTTGAGTTGCAACCGAGCCACTGAACGATCGAGTTGTTTTTATAACCTCAAATATTTGACGAGAGAAAATTCTTCTCCTGTCTCAATTGTTTTCTACTTTTATATACATTACAGACGTATTAGACGTCTGTGATATACAAATTTAACAAAATTATTCTAAAGTAACTACGAAACAAAATGGCGGGCTTTTTGAGTCTTTTGACTTTGACATAAATTGCAAGCTTTAAACGTCAAATAGCTGTCAGAGTAAAAATTAACCATCTCATTAGACGGTTGTTTGGTTGTTTCGCTCTGAGCCACGGAACGGGTGAAACTACGCTCTGACAGCTGTCAGGGTAAAATTTCACCGAGCCACGGAACGGTTTAGAGCGCGCACCGAGCGCGCTCGAGTGCACTCGTACGAAGCCACTGAACGCGCCCCAGCGCTCGCTCCGTTCCCGCCTTAGCCTTCGGAACCTAAAAAAAAAATGCATCTCCTCGGGGGGAGGGGGGTGTCATATGAAAGGGGAAACCAACCCCTATAAAAAACACCCCTCATCAACCCCAAAATCAAAATGCGTAATTCGATACCCAACCCCTACAAGTTTATAAAAACGCACGCAAATGCAATGAACTTCAAAACTATTTAATTGAATGCAGGCAGGCGGCAGCAGGCAGGCGCTCACTCGACTCAGCCACAGAATACCAAATCTCAGCGCGCTCTACTTTCTTTAGCCAACCCACGGAAACTAACTAACTCTTTCCGGGAACTTCCGAAACATTCCGTTCATTCTTTCATTCGTTCATAGTTTGACAGACCGACAGACAACCGATACGACAGCGCGAAAACAAAACGCTTTGAGATTTGTATTTTACGGGGGTATTCTGCTTAATTTAGTTATCTTTCTACCGTTTCTTTCTTCTATCTCTCATCGAAGTCTTCAAATAGTAGCGTAAAAGAACTTCCTACGAGATTATTCCGCTGAAGCAGAGTAGGAACCCTAATATGATAGACTTGTTTATGCCCTTTCGGGCATTCCTCAAATTCGAAAATGTTTGTACGGATAACAACGTCTTCCGGATGCACTACAAGGTGACTGTGATTATGCTGCTCGTGTTCACCCTGATGGTGACTTCGAAGCAGTTCTTCGGCGAGCCCATTCACTGCATGGGCGATTTGGAGAAGGACAACGATAAGGATGCTATCAACAGCTACTGCTGGATCTATGGCACCTACACGCTGAAGAGTCGGCTGGGAGGTAAGTAGGTACCCAGTTGCCTTGCCAGGCACGCCTACAAAGAGTGGTTCATACGGAAGCAACATGTAACCTAACTGCATAGGTCACTGACCGACGGTCACGCGACGACGCTGGTTATCAGCTAGTTACTATTCAAAGCTATTTGCATTATCATCAGTGTGATGATTGATACCCATTATTTTTATTTTCTTACCTGAAAAGCTAGACACTTGTTATTCATCCTCTTATCTGTTTAACATGGTAATATTCGAATATTAGAAAACCATACATTTGCATAAACTTAAATTTATTTATCTAATAAAATACATTCCGATTAGAATACAATTTCTTATAGGTGAAGAAGGCAAGCATAATGCATATTTCGGTATTGGTCCGAACGTGAAAGATAATGATGAGCAGATCAAGCATACATACTACCAATGGGTGTGCTTCGTGCTGCTCGGTCAAGCTGTTATGTTCTACACTCCGCGCTATTTGTGGAAGATCTGGGAGGGGGGGCGGCTAAAGGCTTTGGCTGCTGATTTGTGTAAGTAAACAGGAAAAAATCCTCCTAAGAGTAGCTAAACTTCAATGGAGATAATTTTTAAAGACAATATGTTGCCAGTAACACAAAAAAAACAGGGTTTTTATTTTTCTGCTCAGGCTTTAAGATTCAAGACTCATACTGTAATTTAAGTGATTGAGTGATTTAGGATTGCTGGTGGCATAAGGATTTAGCAACACTTAGTCTAGCGTTAACCACAACACTGATGCTGCAGCAACTGCCCTAGAATAGTCTACCTTTTAATCAATAGGTGCAGGGAATATGCACTTTATTTTTTCATGTATATTATGAATTTAAATCAACATTCATAATTTTCCAAAAAATACAAGTTATTTTACAAGTTCATACATACTTACATGTCTGCCTTATTAATTTTGATTTGCAAAGAGACAGATAGATTAGCCTAAATTAATTATATATCTCAATTCAGATATGGAAATCTTTTTTTCATGCATTTTCCCTTTTTATTGTAAACTAGCGACCCGCCCCGGCTCCGCACGGGAAAATGGTTATTGTGGGTTATCCTTAAGCATATTATGCATGTATTATACATATAAACCTTCCTCTTGAATCACTCTATCTATTAAAAAAAACCGCATCAAAATCCGTTGCGTAGTTTTAAAGATTTAAGCGTACAAAGGGACATAGGGACATAAGGACATAGGGACAGAAAAAGCGACTTTGTTTTATACTATGTAGTGATAAATAACCTTAACTTTCTATCTTTTTCTGTCTTCAGCGAGCCCAATGGTGACAAAGGATTGGTCTGAATATCGTCGCTGCGAGCTGGTCTCCTATCTAAGCTACACCAACATCTACACTCACAACATGTATGCACTGCGATACGCTTTCTGTGAAATCCTTAACCTTGTCAATGTGGTAAGTAACAAGTTAACAGAGATTGTTTTAAAATAGTTTTAATTTTACTTGATAACCTTCTTATTTATTAATTAATAGTAGTGGCAGTTTTGTTCGAGGCTTATGAAATCACATAATTTGTTGAATAAAAGGGTTTGATCATGGAACCTAAGTTTGATTAACATTAAAAAAAATTGTTCAGTTCTGTAAATTAAATTTTAATTTAATTCTTTATAATTATAACAAATACTCGTACCCCGTGTATTCATTTTTGTAGCATTTATTAATGAATTAAAATAAGAGAACAAAATGCACTTGCTTCAATATTTAATATTTTCTTTCTTTTATTAGGTTGGTCAAATATTCCTGTTGGATGTGTTCTTGAATGGTGCTTTTCGCAAGTACGGCGCGGCTGTGGCCCTATTCTCCCATCTCCCGCGCGTGCCCACGGCCAAGCAAACATGGGAATCCGTCAACGCTAACCCAATGGATCAGTTCTTCCCTAAACTCACCAAATGTTGGATAAGGAGCTACGGTCCATCCGGAACAATACAACTGAAAGACAGGCTGTGCGTACTACCGTTAAACATTGTCAACGAAAAGATTTTCATAGTTCTCTGGTTTTGGTTAATCAGTCTTGCATTTCTAACAACTTTAGCTGTTTTGTTCAGAGTAATGGTATATACTTTGCCTCCGCTTCGCACATTCATGATTATGGGCCAGCTGCGCTACGTTAAAAGAAGTTTGGTGTCTAGAGTAGTCAAGCAGTTTGGATTTGGTGATTGGTTCATACTTTACTTGCTGGGCAAGAATATGAATCCTCGCCTTTACAAAGAATTGGTTGTGGAGTTGTCTAAAGAGTTGGAGCATAAGACTGTTGTTGTGTAGCAATGCTCCTGTTTCTTTAAGACACCCCCCACACTAGCAACTTTCGAGCGACTACGACGTCGCGCATGCAATGATGCGCGTCTGTCTTTTGTTTCACTCGCCTTGCTGCCTTTCTATGATTGTATGCGCGACGCACGATGTCGACGCTCAAAATATGCTAGTGTGGGGGGCTCTTAGAAAAAAAACTTATGTTCCTTTGAAGATTTTTACAAATCCATGGTTGTGCAGTTCCTACAAAAATTGTTAAGGCTTATTAGTTACTACAAGGTGTAATTATAATAATAAGAATTGTAAGCATAAACTGAAGACTGATTAGTTAAAAAGTTAAAGTATAGACTAATTGAAAGGTGCCTAATCAGTATTAACCCTTGATTGTTAGAACTTGTTTTTGTTTTTTTTTTCTTATGTATCTTAAGAAACTAAACTGGGTGTCCAATATAAGAGAAGACTGGCGATTAATGGTATTATTAAGATTGTTGCTTCAATTATCAGTCTTTACCATATTAGTTCATTTTATTCGTTTTCGATACATTTTGATCAACTCAAAATGTTAAGATAAACTTACTTTTTAAGCTTTGTAAGGAGGTTGAAGTATTTTTTGTTCTTTTTTCTTTATTACTTTCCTGTTATATAAATTTAAGTTCTTTTAATTTTACTGAACATTCAGTAATATATAGTAGTGTAATTATAATGATCACTATGCTACTTGCCAATAGAGTCCATAAATTGTTTAGATTCCAGAACAATATGCAAGTGGTATGTAATGTAAATTGAGATTTGTAATAAAATTACCTGATAAATGTGTGTATTTTATTTTAGTTTGTGTTACATTATAAATGTCACACTTTAGATGTTTAATGCTTATTTTTTAATTACAACATTAAATGGAATGGAATATGCTTGTTCTGGAATAATGTAAGGATCAGGTGGAATTGTTGTCGGCTCGTTAGACACAATAAGTAGTTTATTCGTGTATAATTCCTTTAACTTGAATTTCAAATCAGGCAATGTAATAAACCTTGTTTATTACTTTATCGTGTAGCTAGATATATTATGGAATACATCTATTCCCATTTAAAATGCCAAAAAAATCATAAAGATTTAAAGTGAAAGAGAATAATAGTTTCATAAGTTTTAATTAGAGGAAAAAGTAAAATATTAATAGCAGAGAAAAACCTATTTACATGATAATAGCTTACACAAGTGACAAGTTAACCCGAGCATCCTCTACATCCACAATGAACACACTCCACTATCCTCCCTTCTTCAAGTTTACTCTTCGGCACCCTACAGATGCAGTTTGTGGCAAAGTTAGTATCCCTTGTTTGTATGCAACGCAAACAACATAAGTTTTCGTAACCAGTCTTCTTCCACTTGGCAATGAGGTTGGCATCAGCTATCTTCTCATCGAGACAGTACTGGTATAGCTCCCTACTGATAGCTTTGCGTCTATAGAACAGATCATAGATGTACCTTGACTTTTGATGGTGGATTTTGAAGATCGGCCACAGAGATTCTTGCTTGCGTTTCCCTTCGTGAGGCTCAGTTTCAGCTGGAAAAGTGAGAAATGGTGAATTAGAACTAATTTATATGCAAAAGTACAGTTACAGTACAGTTTCTGAGTGGCAATGTATTCATCTCATAAAGCCTGCAGTGCAGTGCCAGCATTTACTACATGTATACAGACAGTATCAAACAAAGAACGATGTGGCATTTTCAAAATAAACTAGCTCTTTTCTTCCGTACAGAACAACTAACCTTCTCGCATTTTCTGTTCCAATTCTTCAAGGGTCGGTTCAATCAACTCCCACCCTTCCGGTGGCGACTTACGACTGCGACGCACTTTAGGCATATTGATAACTTTCTTGAGTAAAAACTGTTTGTATTTCTATGGAAAAACTGTGAAACGCGAATAAATAAAAACACAGCAGCAGCGTTCCCTTCCAGCGAAACAAATGAAATGTCAAAAATTGTGTTGCCAGATCCTCAAGCAAAAATTTTAAAAATCTTTACCACTTCAATCAATCACAGTAGAAATAAAAATTAAAAAATATTGTGTGTTTGGGACATAAAAAATTCGAAAAAGTTTTTTTTTTGTTAAGATAAAATTAATAAACCAAAAACTTGGTTATTTGAATTTTTCACATAACTTTGGAGGTTATATGAGAAAAGTGTAAAAACAAAAGTTATAGATCTTTTTATTACCTACATTTTCCCATTTTAATTTTTTCATAAGACTTATAGTTTTGTCGGAAGTTTTTTACCCTTAAAACTCACCCCCTCCCTCTTCCCGACCTCGGATTGCTCGTAATTTTTGTTTCTTACATTACTTTATGTTCTCTTCCTTTTCTAATTGTCTTCATCGTACTATAAATTGTTTTCACTTTTTACCATTTTAAAAATATCGACCCTGGTGTTAAATGACTTAAGTGTAGATTTTTTAAATGCTAGAAAGTATTAAAGAGCTTAAACTTATTTAGGTGCTTGGTAAATCAATCAATCATGATACAACAATGAATAATTGAACGGATTTAATTAAACATTTAAAAAATCTGCTTTGAGGGCGGGCGCGGCGGCGGCGGCGGCATGCGTCACGTCTCGTTTTTGCTTTTATGGCAACAATTTCCATCATAAAATTAGTTCCAATGGGGTTTTTGCCATAATCAAAAATATACAAATATTTATTTTTTCTAGTGTTGAAATTTAGCTTTCTATAAAAAGAGGTCTAATCATAAAATAATTCAGGCTGGCAGGCAACCTACAAAGTTGATATGTTATAGACAGGTATGCATCGTTGAACCACATATATTTTATAATAATTGCTTTTCATCAATCGTTTCATCTTTTTCATACTCTGCTCCTCTGCATGAGCAATTAAATTAAATAAACTAGCAGAATCTTGTCATATCTGGTAACACTTCAGGTATATATTAAAAAAAACATATAAAAAATAAACACATAATTCGGATACACAATTCACATTTGGATATGGAACACGATTTGGATCCATCACACTGATTCACACTAGAAAATCAACAGTACTTAATGGTACTTCTACTAAACTAACAAACGAAAAATGATCAACAAAAGAAAAGTGAAGGTAGGGAGAAGGGCAGGAAAACGAGGACCCCAGTCCCCACCCCACCCACTGGCCAGGCCACCCCATTCAACCCACCTCGTTGAGTGAGACAGGCAGGATGCTTTCCGGAGGCACGAAGGCTTTGGTCTAAGTTGAGTTGTTTTTTTTTATGTTTTATTTAAAAACGATACAAGATCAACGATCAACCTATTTTCGTGTTTCGGAAAGCACGTTAAACCGCCGTTATTGATGAGGGGAGTACCACAGGCAGTACGCAAAAAATTGCTATTTATTATTTGAATAATTATTTTCAATTTAGAGTACCTAAAAAAAGTTTGGTTTAGGTTTCCCATTCCACAACACACGCAGGCACCACAAGTTACCATCTTTTGACTCGTTTTTGTTACGACAAGTTTGAGTAGTCGGATTATTTCTTCCAATAAGTAACTATCAAAATCAGTGATCATTGCGACATAACATAATTTCGCTTTTGGATAAAATGATGATAAATAATTATTAATTATATTTATGAGTAAAGTGAGTAACCAATTTAGCAGATCGATATTTCAATAATTCAATTCCTTTTTGAGTTTCAATGGATGGCTATTGCGCTACCTGTGAATAACGGACCTACCTACCTATCCATAGTAACTAGCTGTCCTATTCGCGCGAGGCTTTTATATGCAAGTTAGAAAGAGATGGGCATAGTTTACGTGCCTCGATTAGCGCTAGTGGAATGCGGAGCGTGCGCGCAACCTCCGCCGCACGCACACACAAACCAACCAGTCTTTTTCTCCGTTCGCGACCGTAGCCCGTCTGCCTGCATGGATTGCTAAAACCGCGTTTACTGAAATAATATGTGAAAACTACCGTTGCTTCAGTGTTTACATTGAAATAAGTGTGTAACAGTGTACCACGGTGATTCAGCTTTGTGTTATGGTGTGGAGTGAAAGCTGAGGAGGCTGCGAAGGAACTAGTTCGCGTATTTACCTGTAAGTTGCTATACGTGTCGGTGACGTCGATGTTAAGTTTGTTTCTTGCCGGCTGTATGTTGCCTGCCACTTTGCCAGTATGCACTTTTAAATTACATTTCGAAATTCAAACCTATCCTTCCCACTTAATTTACTTACCTACATACATACATACCTTTAAGCTGCCTACTTTCTATGTTGGTGACCTTACCTTGCGCGTGTATTTAGTAAATAGGTACCTACATAAGTCTACCTACTATGCTAAACTGTATAGATGTCTTAAACTTACTTAAATTAGAAACTACCTATCTATTTGATAACCTACGTAGTGTGTTGTTTTGTTTACCTACCTACCTATTTAATTCAGGGTCTCATGTATATGTATGTAGAGGGTACCGCAGGTATGTAGGTATGTAATTAATTACGCAGTTTTATTTATTATATGGTCTTAGGACATGAATCCCATGCCTATATAATATTCATATTATACTTAACTAGCGACCCGCCCCGGCTCCGCACGGGAAAATGGTTATTGTGGGTAATCCTGCAGTATATTATGCATGTATTATACATATAAACCTTCCTCTTGAATCACTCTATCTATTAAAAAAAACCGCATCAAAATCCATTGCGTAGTTTTAAAGATTTAAGCGTACAAAGGGACATAGGGACATAGGGATATAGGGACATAGGGACAGAGAAAGCGACTTTATTTTATACTATGTAGTGATACCAAATAGTAGTACCTACTATCACACTAGGTACTATGTGCTACTATAGTCACGGAATACTGACTTTGCTTGCACCGATGTTATGTCCGGTTAATAAGGACCAGAATCGCAGTGCTCATCTATCTAAAAGTAACTTGTACCACACTTGTACCCTTGTACAAAAACTATGCTACTACCATACTTAAGTACCTAACAGGTAGAGAAAAAAAGCACTACCTCCCATATTAACGTAATAAGCTACTCTACTTACAAGAAAGTAGGTAGGTATTATTATTCTGAGTAGGTTAGGTAGGTATATTTATCTGGGTCAACGACCCCTTTTGCCAATCGCACGCAAAAACTAACTTATATTAGTTGGTTCTACTGTCGCGTAGAAACATTCGCTTTTTGTAGATATAAGGTAGGAGGGTTTTGTTAATGTAGGGTGAATTTGTTTTTTTTTTATCACTAATCATTTTATCTAGTTATACTATTGACTAAATTTGTATTTCCCCTCAAAAAATTTTATTGAAAGTTACAGGGCGGCGGTTATATTATAGGTCAGGGTGGTTTTACCACAAGTCTAAGATACTACCTTGCTTTTTATAGAAATTTTCGCAAAGCGTTTATATCTTTTGTGCTTCGTTATACAATACAGCTAACTAGCTTTTCCATGACTTAGCGCCGGTTGTCGTCGCCAAAGGACGGACAATGATGATGGCCGCGCCGTTACGTTTTGCCTTTCAGTCCAGTGTAAATAAAAGGAATCGTGCTGTTTGAGAACATTTATCGCCATTTTATTTTGTTTTTAATCACACTTAATCCAAATAAAGATGTGGCTTACGTTTGGAGGTAGAGTTTCTTATATTTTTTGCCCATCATCGGTAATTTTCAACTAACTGTTATTATTACTATTGCCAATTTTTCCAGATTATTGGTGGTCTAATAAAGTTTCTGGTTTGTCTGAAATCGCCACGCTGGACCTTAGGATCCTAGTTGTTAATGTAAACATGAACTCTGCTTCCTATCCTCTGAACATCGTCTCTAGTCACCTCTTGCAATACAGGAAATTTTGAATTAGATTTGTTAAATATTGACACTTTTATTGACAAATTAATAGCGAATTGAAATTTTCAAGCTACGAAGTGTTATGGAACTCTACCAGAAGACGATGTAAGTCAGATGTAAGTAATGGCAGAGTTCGTCGGGTTGAACTGTTAAACGTAAAATGTTGAAATTGATAAATGCTCTCCAATGTTAAGATACGTGAGAACATGCAGATAAATGCTATTATAGACTTAGGTTTACATTTTAGAAAAACAGCCACAATGCGGCTAACGAAGAAGTTGTCAGTAATAGTTTTTATTATAAAGCGTCACGGAAAAAGTAATTATCGCGATATTGTTGGGGGTTTTTAAGATAAAATAACACTTATCTACCGCTATCCTTACCGGAAGTGTTTTTCTCGCAATATCGAGTATGTAACTTTCTTTGATTAGTTACCTACTAGATAATAATTCTTTGCAATCAGAACAGTTCAATTTCAGAGGAAAACCAACGATTTAATTAAATTTCTTATCATAATTATGCCTACAAATTTCAATATAATGTTGCAAAATGTCGATCAGTTATAAGAATAATACTTTATTGCACACAATATCACCCTTACCTCTTCTTTTACTTATGCGTCGTGAAATATAATAGTTATTTCATTCCAACAATAAAATAAGATCTCGAAATGTAGCGTACCAAGATTTCTATCGATTCAAAAGTATTACGAAATGACTAGATCGCGAATCTTAATGGATGCATAGAATATTATCCGCTATGTCCGCCTGTAATTACCTCGGAATGACACGCAAAACATACAGCGACTAGATATTTTATAAACTACTTACCATTCATTGCTCAAGCGGTAATTTGAGCGTAGGAACTGCACCTCAATGCCAGCTTGATGAAACGAACGCCCCCCGACGTTTAGCATTCGATGAATTTCAATGCAACTCATTACCTACCTCATTACATTGTTTTCAAGTAGACGATTGCTAGTAAAGTGCCCGTGGTTCACCCAGTCACCCAGGTGAACTAAGGTGGACTAAACGGCAAGAAAAAGTGCCCGTGGTTTACCCAGGTGGACTAAGGCGGACCACGACCTCAGAGGGCATGAAGTTTCATTTTTTTCTCAAAGTTCATAAAATGTAATTTTTAATCTTTTAATTTCTCTTTTTTTAAATAATAATAATAAAAGATGTCCGATTTGTCCGGCGTGTTCGTTCGGCTACGTCAGATTCTTAAAATAACAGAGATATATCAAACAAAACGCGCTTTTCCCACCTCTCTGGGTTAAAAAGACAGAAAATATGTAATTATGTCATTTCGGTTATTTCTATTTCTACCACAGTAACACTAAATTAAAAAATAAAATAACCCCGATCAAAACTGTTATTTAATCCTTTGAACAACTAGAAAAGAGCTGATAATCTTCAAATGGCTGAAGATATTTTCGTGGATCATAGCTAAAAACACTCTCGATTATGACACCTTGCAAACAATAAAAACTAGATCAAAATCGGCGCATTCGTTAAGAAGCTACGACGCCACAGACAGACAGACAGACAGACACGTCAAACATATAACACCCCTCTTTTTCGTCAAAACATGGAAAAGCCATTAAAAAAGTACCTATGAAATGTTAGAAATGGCAGTGTAATTTTTTTTCCGCTCTTGATTCTGTCTGATTTTTTTCTTGTTTACAAACCTACCAATGCCCGATTGAATAGTAGGTATTTATTAGTATTACCAACATTAATAAACTTCTAATAAGGCTTAATATCACTATCTCATTAATTTTTGCCTTTCACTGTTGGCCAGCCTGTCTAGTTGCAGAATGATACAAAATGGCGTTGCGTAAAACTGCGATTATAACTCGGAGCAGATTATAATGTGCTCAATTGAGAGCCCTTCACGTCTCACTAGTTAAATAATCGATCAAATTAATTGCCAAATTAATTAAAATAGGCAACGATTAATTTTGAGGCCTGTTATAGTTGAGTTTACTGCGTTTGATTGAAGATTGTGATCTGTGTGTAATCGCCGCCATATTAAAATGTATCGTAAAGTAGATCTGTGGAATTCCCGCCACACAGACGTAACCGTGAAAAGTTAAATAGAAAAGAAAATGAATTTAAAAAATACTTAATCTAAATGAACCGACGACGGCTGTTGGTGCAGAAAGGTTCTTGAATGGCGGCATCACATCGTATGACGTAGTGTGGGCAGGCCCCCCACGAGGTGGACCGACGCGACGATCTGGTGAGGGTCGCGGGAAGCCGCTGGATGCGGGCAGCGCAGGACCGATCATTCTGGAGATCCTTGGGGGAGGCCTTTATCCAGCAGTGGACGTCTACAGGCTGAAATGATGATGATGATGAAATGAGGCTGGTTCAACTTGTATTGCACCATGCCGCATTCCGACTTACTCTGTAATGCAACTGGCAAATACTACTCCGGCATTCTGCCACATCTTCTGTCAAACAAAGTTATTCAAAATATTTGAAGCTTTATTTTTCATAGCAGATGCCACCTGTGATTATGCATAACAGTGTGGAGTGGGAAATAACCTGCTGCGGTTGCGACACCGCATTCCATTCCAAGCGTAAACGCAAGGCATGGGTTACCATACCACCTTGTCATTCTGCCATATTTACTGCCAACCTAATGCGCTACTTTGATGGCTACTATTTATGTCGGTTTAGATATTATAATTCTAGCTCTTACTGTTTCAGTCATTCATAAGTCGGACATGAGTTCTCAAAACGGTGCTAGCGGCTATGACCGTTCAAACATTTCATATTGGTAGCGCGCCGGTTTGATCCTCGCCAAAAATTTATGTTATTGAAATCTTAAAAATATGTAACTCACAATGTTCATATTTTGAAAATTTGTAGTTCGATAATTAGTCGACCATTCAAAAGCTGTTTAACGAAATTTTTTTTTTTTTTTTAGTTTCTTTCTCCCTTATGGGAAAGGCAAAGGGATCTAAGCCCATACAGCCTAGTCTTTAGTAGTTTCTTGCATTATCCAAGTTTAATGTCTTCATCTTCAGTCATTTCTTTAGTTTCATTTCGTCGTCTTTAGTCATTTCTTGCATCCATGTACGTCCTCAGTAGTTTCATTTCTTGTTACGTACGCGGGATCATTGAAATGCAAGGGTGGTTCTTACATTCCAATGATACTGAAGTTTAACGCGGGGTATCAAACTAGAAACAGCTAACCACTCATTATTTCTCACTTTTATTGAATAGTTCTTCTTTAACGGCACATTATCGCACTAATTCCACCATATTAACACCACAATTACCATGAAAAACTAATTTTATAAAGGACGAAACAATGAACCCGCCATTTCCTCTCGATTCCCGCGTAAAACCTTAACGAAATTTAGTTTTATTGACTTTATGAGATTTAAATTTTAAATTCGACGTGTATATTTTTTATTAGCTTCGTCCTTTCGAACAGGCTAAGACCAGAGACCATACTGCCTAGTCTTAAGTTGGGTATGTTATTGCGACGACATCAGCATTCCGAACACATGCACATTAGATTGGCAAAGGCTGTGGACATACTGCCACATTCCACCCAGTCTAGGGCTGTGCTCCTATTGGGTTTAAGCCTGAGACTAAATAGGTAAACTACATTCTAGCTAATGCTGAATTAAAATTTAAAAATATAATGCTAAAAGTTGTATTTATTATGCTAAATTCGTAATAATATATTCTTTCCCACCAAGAGGCCCTTGAAATCACTTTGATGAAATATAATAGGGGGGCGTAAACAAAATTCTACGATTCCCGAATGAAAAATCCTATAAGCTACATCATTTATAAGTACAGTATACAAAATTAAGAATAAGAAATGTAACATGGAAGCATGGTCTAAAAAAACATGGAAGGATAATCTCGTTATCTTACGTAATCTTAGCAGTGTTCAAATAATACTTTTATTGTATAAGATAAGAAATGAAACGAAGCGCGTTGATGTCTTTTGTATTTAAAAATAAAATTCGGCTAGTGTGCTTCCCGTGACATACTGAAAGTTATTTTATATCGTACGTGCATTAACTTACTCAATAGGAAACTTAGCAAACGACATATTTGTTACGATATTTATTATCTTATATATAAAAATGAATTGCTGTTCGTTAGCCTGCTTAAAACTCGAGAACGGCTGAATCGATTTGGCTAATTTTGGTCTTGAAATATTCATGAAAGTCCAGGGAAGGTTTAAAAGGAAAGAAAAAAAAACACGGGCGTATAGCCGCGGGCGGACAGCTAGTTTATAATGAATATGAATCACTACATAGTATATAACAAAGTCGCTTTCTCTGTCCTTATGTCCCTATGTATGCTTAAATCTTTAAAACTACGCAACGGATTTTGATGCGGTTTTTTTAATAGATAGAGTGATTCAAGAGGAAGGTTTATATGTATAATACATGCATAATGTACTTAAGGATAACCCACAATAACCATTTTCCCGTGCGGAGCCGGGGCGGGTCGCTAGTTAATGATAAAAAAATGTTCAGCTAGGGTGCTTCCCGTGTCACGCTGAAAGTTATTTTATATCGTATGTGCATTAACTTACTCAATAGGAAACCCCATATTTGTTACGATATTTATTATTTACAATAATAATTAATATGAATATGAGCTAGAGAAGATCTTACTTATGAGTTATGACTTATTATGACTCTCTCCGTCAATACCGGTTTGCTGAATGAATATTTAATTTTATTTGATGATCTCAGAGAGTGATGATGGTATAAGTCAAGAGTCGTATTCGATTTGTATGGCTGCTATTACTTGAATTAAATAAACGTTTTACGAATTTAGTGATGTTAATTATCATATATGCGATTATTTCTATAAATTAGTTTCTAGAATTTAGTTTTTAGGTGTTTAAATACTTTTAATGTTGTAGTTACTTCTATGAAATATTTAAATAATTCAATAATATGGTGGTTAGGTTAGCAGACATCGGTACATCAGAAATGTATTTATATTTTTGTGAGTACTCGTAATAAGTAGACGTACCTAACATAATTATTATTTTTTAAGGTTCCGTACTTCAAAGATCACAAACTGAACCCTTATAAGCGCCAATTCCCTCCGAAACTACTTAAGAACAGACACCGCACGAAATATATAAAAATACCTAGGCTATTTAGACCATTGACAGTCAGTAAATAATTCTTCTTAGTACATACCTAAGTAGCTACCTACATACCTACTTGATGCGGCACTAAGAAGCATCGTTCATATAGTATACAATGCGTCATTGTCATTTGGCCACGCTAGGGACGTGTAGTGTTGTACATTCTATTCACGTATGTTATACCATAGTTATGAGAACACACCTGTGTGTGACGACCTCTGCCGTCGATGTAAATTTAAAATTTGCTTTCCCTTTATTAGGGATTTCTTTAGTCGACCAGGTCTTGGAGTTTATAAAAATAATATCTACCTCTTCTTTCAACCCGCTTACCAGAATGTGCCGACTTTACAACGAAATGATCAAGGAGGGTGTGTAACTAGATATATTCAATTTAACCTAGACAATTTTGAAAAAGAAACTGTCTTAGAGATCCTCAGGTTATTCTGAATTGTGTTTATTTTATTTTGTACTCGATAAATTCTTTGTATAATTATCTTTCATCTTTAATTTTAATTTTTAAACATTAGAACTTATTTCATGCTGTACTTTCACGTTTATGGTTTACGGGCTAGACCTGAACTAATGTTATGTATGATTGTAAACTGAAAGCATGCGTTAAACGGAAATAAATAATTACTAGGTACGGAAACGGCGCTCGATATCAAGAAAGACCGACTATTCTACCTTACTTTTCTACAGTGCAAATTGATTGCAGTTGATACACTGCTTTTTGGAAGAATATCTTAATATGACCACAAGTATAATGTAACAATTCACTGCCGGTCGTAATACCAACACTTAGCTTAGTGAATTGATTGGGGATCACAGTTGTTGGTTACAAAAGTTAATGAATGGTGCTTATTACTCTGGAGCTAACAAAATGTCCAAACATTATATTTACAGCAATTTTGCAAGACTAGTGCATTATCTTCCAGACCTTTAGCTGTAATCTGTCACAGCCTCACCGGTGAATTTACTTAGCAATATTGCAGGGTGTCATTTACTAGGCAGCTCTTGATGAGCTGTAATTTACTCGACGTTCTTCAAACTTTGCTGCTATGCTACTTGTGCTGTCAAGCTGTCACCCAGCTGGTGTTGCTGACTAATTAGCTCATTCGTCTATAGATAGGCAATTTGCTAGTATACTTATAGATCTGGAACGTCAATTATGTAAAAAAATATGTTTTTGAAATCAGAGCTTACATATTGAAAAGCAGTCGATCTCAGACTGGCTTTGGACCTGCGGTTCATCTGCAAATCTGTATATTCCTAATTTATTTTAGACATTTTCATTTTATTTCAATACTAGCTTTCCGCCGCGGCTCCGCCCGCGTTAACAGTTTTTCCCGCAGGAATGAGGAATTTTCCCGCGGTAAAAGGTAGCCTATGTTACTCAGGGTGAATGTACCTTTCTAATGGTAAAAGAGTTTTTGAAATCGGTTCAGTACTTTTTGAGTTTATTCATTACAAACACACACACACAAACACAAATTACAAATCTTTCCTTTTTATATTATTAGTATGATGATAGTTGTGTATAGCTACGCTTAGGTCCATCAATAAAACAATAAATTCTGCTGGACGAAGGCCTAAGTTCTAGGATTTCTAGGTAATAAAACCTACGCTAGCTAGGTACGGCAACACTGTCATCTCGGTCGTAAAAGCCGGCACACATTCGTCCAAGTTCCTCCTGGCACCGTGCATTCCGACACGCGCGCTCCGTTGCACTACAATCGGAACTGAAACGCGCAAATTATGCTGCCCACGTCGTTTATGCTTCCTTAGATTTCGCCAAAAGGGAAATTTGAGTGTTCTCTTATTTTGAGGTTTGTGAAACTTTGGCACGGATTTGTGAATGCCGTATTTTGTGTACTTTGGTAACTAACCTTAACAAACGAAGTGGCTGGACCTACGTACTAAGTTTATTTGCAGTCAAGTGCGCACCCATCCCAAACAGTGCGAAAGCAAATTAGACTATTGAAGCAGAAAAAAGCAAATTAGACTATTGTTTTGCAAAGTTGTTTTTGTTGTCGCTCTACGACCACACACAATCTTACTTCATATTAGTCATACTCATACTAATATATAAAGAGGAAAGATTTGTGTGTGTGCGTGTGTATGTTTGTAATGAATAAACTCAAAAACTACTGTGCCGATTTCAAAAATTATTTCACCATTATAAAGCTACATTCACCCTGATTAACGTAGGCTACCTTTTACCGCGGGAAAATGCCTCATTCCCACGGGAAAAACTGTTAACGCGGGCGGACAGCTAGTGTATTATAAAAAAGTACAACAACAAAGTTATTCCAAAAAAGTATTCAAAGTATTTTATATGATAGCAAGAGCCACATTGCTGTCGTTCGCAGCCGATGCGATGTCGCGCCGCCATAAAACGGACACAGCTATTCATAATCATTCATTATATGTATGGGCTATCATTACTTGCCGTTTGTGTGGAGAAATGGTGGCGACGACAGTTACTTGCGGGGTACTAAACTAAACTACTGGCTTTGATGACGTATGACTGACGACCTATCTAGGTTTATACATTGTTATACACTATACTTACCTCTTCTATGTCTGTTTCATATAAATCCAGAGAAAAAGGTCATTGCCCTCTTTCTTTTGTTGAAAGTTATTAAAAATAATGTAACGCCAAATTGAGTTAAATATCCTGAGATTTTGAAATGTTACCCTAAATATAAAAAGTGAAACAAAATAATTAATAACATACTTAATTCTACAAATATTACAAACGATAAAGTTTGTAAGTAGGTATCGATGCTGTATCGATGTATGTTCGTTACTCTTTCACGTAAGAACCACTGAATGGATTTTAATGAAAATTTACAATAATATAGCTTATATATCAGAATAATATATAAGCTACATTTTACCGCGGGAAAATAACTCATTCCCACGGGAAAAACAGTAAACGCGGGCGAAGCTGCGGCGCGGAAAGCTAGTTATTACATAACGCTGTGTTATGTATTACACATTTATCTGCAAACTGAAAAACGGAAGTCAATTTGTTATTATTATAATTACAATCTAAAGTCGTAAACAAAATTATAGAAAGTAGGAAATCGTAACATAATTTTATATAAATTGTCAAAAATCGTAAGTAATAAAAATATTATACGTATTTTATCACATCTCGTCTTATGTAGCCACGGGCGGTTCAACTGTTTGCATAATTTAGAAGTTTATTAAAATAAACATATAAATGTATTAGTGTAAAGTCTCGCTCTTATAACTAAAGAGGTTACAAGAACAAAGTAACTCCTGTGAGAAATAATACTTCACAAAAGATGAGAACCATTGGAGTATTCGCAATATACCAACTTACTACTTCTTTGTTTAAAATTCCTGTGGTTCCTGGTTTAAAATTGAATCTGTGGTTATCGTTTGTCGTATGTATGTATATGTACATTCATATAATACGAGATACAGTATAGGCAACAATAAACCAATAATATTGTTAGGGGTAAAGAGTTTATGGGATGGCGGCCCTATTCTGCAAATTCGTAGGCAAGCAGGTATTCTCAACCGAAAAGGCATCATAAATCAAGATCTACTCTTGACGGCGTTTCGTACTTTCGAATGCCACACTATAGACTCAAGAGAAGCGGTATAAAATTGACTTTGGTATTCCATTGGGTTGAAATCGGGATCGATATTGATTTTAAGAATAGAGCCCCAGGGTTAAAATCCATAGCCCATAGACGTGATATATTATAATTTTTAATAATACATTTTAAAAGACAGACCTTAGTTAGAGTATATAAATAGAAAATTTTCTTAAGAGACAGACATTAATATTTTCTTTCTTTACACGAACCAAAGAAAAACAGTGTTTATTTCGCTGGAGTTGGTCGGCCGTCAGTTTCCTACTTGTTCATTGATTAATAGTAATTCAACATCTCTATCAAACCAGCGAAGCGGAATATCGGCTTAATCTCGGTAATGCCATTCAAAAAAATAATGATCCTTATTGTACTGGGTGTTAGTCTTAAAATTTTATGTATTACATAGTTTTTTGCAATTTTCTCAAATGGTATGTATATGTTACGGCTAAAACCCGAAGTGCGGCTACACCTAGTTT